>BLBF01000020.1:10632600-10653553 GCA_015471245.1 Laticauda colubrina | reverse complement strand
ACCTCATGGAACTAACAGAACACTGCCTAACCAACACATATTTCATATACAAAGGACAAAGATACAAGCAAATTGAAGGAGCCCCGATGGGATCACCACTGTCACCCGTCATTGCAAACCTGTTCATGGAAGAATTCGAATCCAGAGCCCTGGCTAATGCCACCCACAAACCCAAACTATGGCTAAGATACATCGATGACACATTTGTGATTTGGCCCCATGGAAAAGAAAACCTAAATAATTTCCTAACACACCTAAACAGCACACACCCCAAAATCAAGTTCACCATGGAAACGGAAATAAACAAACAACTACCATTCCCAGATGTACTAATCTACAAAAGAACAGATGGCACACTAGGACACACCATATACCAGAAGAAAACACACACCAACCAATACCTCAATGCCCAATCCCACCACCACCCAGCACAGATAAATTCCGTGGCCAAAACACTAATCACCAGAACTAAACGCCTGGCAGACAAGACACATATAAAGACTGAACTATGCACCCTGACTAAAGTATTGACAGCCAACGGCTTCCACAAAAACAAAATCACCAGCTTGATCCACAAAAACACACCAAGACATAACAGAGACCTAGATGATCAACAGACCTATGGAACAGCTGTCCTGCCCTACATAAGAGGTACTACAGAGAAAATCAGTAAGATACTACACAGGCATCACATCAAGACTGCCTTCAAAACAGACAAAAAAATAGCAGCCATCCTTTGAAACCCCAAGGACAAAATTGACCTGGAAAACAAAGGCATATACGAAGTTCCCTGTGCATCATGCCCGGCCACATACATTGGACAGACCAATAGAAGAATAAGTACCCGCCTGGATGAACACAAAAATGCAGTAAAAAAGCTGGAACACACCTCCTTACTAGTCCAACACATGTAACCACAGGTCACAACATCAACTTCAATGGCACCAAAACCCTAGCCACTATAGAAAACCCCAGCCACAGAATCATCAGAGAAGCCATAGAGATTGAAAAAAGACCTGAAAACATGAATAGAAGAGATGATTCCAGCAGACTGTCAATCATTTGGAAGCCTGCACTCTCAAATAGAAAGTTCTCCACACCACAAGCCAGGCAAACACCTGGGCACAAACAGATTCCCTCTGATACCTCCAGCTCAAACACACCCCAACCAGGCACCCAGATGAAACCTAGCTTCCTAATAGATAATAGCCGTCCTTTCACGCGAAGCCAAGCTGCACTGAAAGCCTCCAATACAGGAACACAGTGTTGCCAGCCAATCAAAGCCACAAAACAGACAGAAGAAACCAGAAACACCAATCAAACAAACTCGAAGAATAATAAACACAGACCAAGACTCCCAACCAATCAGGATGTAAAAAAAACCATCCTGGGACAGCAATAGGCTTGCCTCAAATTTAAAACTAACGGCTGTGACAGCCTGACCCACATACAAACTCGATACAGAAGCCTAATGATGGCAGATGAGATTCTGCTGAAACGTTGCTACAACTTTAAAAGCACTACAATGACGTGGGATAATACACGAAGGAAGCTGAACAGCACACATGTAAGTACCCGCAAAAACTTAAAAAAACAAATATATATATATTCACAACACACACAAAATATTTCAAATATTCCATGTATATTTTGAACATAAATATTTCTATATAAAAAGCTTTATTTCTAGTATTTCTATGGAAAAAGCTTTAACCTTTAACTGGTGTCTTTTAATTACATTCAATTTTCATTGCAGCACAACTGGAATGTGTGGCATGAGGCATCTTAATTTATTTCACTGTACCATTTATTACTGTAAATAGAATATTTTAAAAATGGGATCCTCATAAGAAAAAAATTGGTTATCTTGTTCCCATGCCAATAAGTTACTTATTTATTCCAAAGATGCTAAGGAATACCAAGTTCTCTTCATCTATCAAACTTGCATTTAGCTGATTAAATAGAGTAATTGGAGAAGTCACCATTTTAATAGGGAAAAAATACAAGAAACAGCTGCATTCTTTTTCTTTATTCTAATTAACCAATGCCTTGTGTCCACATGCAACTTATTGCTTTAGACATTATTGAATGTACTTCAGAGAAGATCAGTCTAGACAAACGTATATAAACAGCAAGACTTTAAAACGCCAGTGAAGTGCAAACTCATTTTATACATTTATCATAAACATAAAAATATACTCCAGCTCAGAGGTGGGCAATGATGGCCCCTTTACAACTTGTGGACTTCAACTCCCAGAATTTCTGAGATGGCATAATCATGACAATTCCTGGGCATGGCTGGGACAGGAATTCTGGGAGCTGAAGTCCACAGGTTGTAAAGGGGCCATTGTGGCCCACCCCTGCTCCAGCTGGTAGGTAAATCATGTTGATGTTCGTAAGTACTTCATCAGCATTACCCAATATTATATGCCATTGTCATTGTGATGGGTGGCAATCCAATCAATGTAGCTGCGGTATTTCAGTTTAGCCCAGGAAAATAAGTGCCAACTTCAGTCCTGTAATTATTTTCAATAGTATGTTTATTATACTTTGTGCTGTGATTCAATAAAGCTTCTCTATTTGGCTTTTGATTGCACTCTACATCTCCTGGAATTTGTAAATCAGCATTACATCTCATAATGCTTTTTTAAAAAAATGCTTTATAAATGAAAATATGTAAGCACCAATGCATAAAGTACAATATAGATATGTCACTTCGTGATTTTTGTCACTAAGTTCCTGAATACAATCAGTTACAAATGTCATCTAAAGAGCAGCAATTTTTTTATAAAGAGGTAAAGCCTACTCCATTATTCATATGTATTCTATGTTTGTAATGAAAATATCTAATTTTAAACTGTTACAATTCCATGCGTATTTAGGAATCCACTCAAACTAATTAGAAGGTCAGAGCCCTTCAGGTGCATCTTCTCGTGTATATTTCTAGTTAAACAGCCTTTTTGGGAGGCCCTGATGCCTCTCAAGTCTGTTTTCTTGCTGAGAATCTGCTGTTTCAAAAGCAATTTGTGAGCACAAATAAAAATATACAGGATCTAAGTCCCTATGTTTTTCCTGCTCTGATGGAGCTATGTGTGAGTTCATTGGGAGAAGGGAAAACATGCACTTTTCCAATAATCTGGCCTCTGATTTTTCTCAAAGATAACTGAAAAAGCCAAGACATGGAAGCCACAAGGGGGTCTAATCTAACGAGATCTGTTGAATAAGAGAAAGAAAAATACAATATTAGATGATCAATAGCATACATTGCTAAAGTTTACAACTTTTGCATTTAAACTTCAGTAATGTAAGGCCACATCAAAAAAAGATTTATAAGTTCACAGGCTGGATTTGTACTTTTTATTACTGGACTAAAAAAAAACCCCGGTCCATTTGTACACTGAGACAAGTTGTTCTTTATTAGATAGAATCAGCATAAAATCAACAAAAAAAACCCAATATTAGTTATTTTGAAAAAAAGTGCTTCATCAATCACGACTTACATTGATGACAGTATATTTTGCTGCTACTGTATATTCTGGGACTCTAAAGAGAACATCAATGGGATTAATTTGAATAGGGATTTCATTTCAGTAAATCAATGAGATTCCATATATTAGCAATAAGTATGATTTTGACATTCCACTTCATCCTCCTCAAAATTGCATTAGATTAATACTTTAACTTCTCATGAGGTGGGATAGGAGGACCAAGCTATTACTGGAATACATAGCATGATACTATGTCTAGATATTAACCATGGAGTATGGGAAGGTATCATGGGTCATTGAAATAGAAGTAGGAAAAGTTAAAGCCTTCTCTGTTATCAAAGGCGGAGGAAGAGGAGGAGGAGATTAGACATAGTGATCCTTTGGGAGCTGCATGCAATGCAATTTCATTTTAATGTATGCCAATTGGTGCATATTCAAAGTGACAATAAAGTTATTCAAGTTCTAAGGAGGATATATTTAATCAATTTATAAGGCTGTCAACTTGCCAAGGAACAGCTAAAAAGACATGGTTAACTGTAATCAACAATAACAACAAAACACACAATCTGGCTGTTATCCCACACCATACCATCTCCCAAAGTGGACACATCTAACATCCCAGCCTGAAAACTAGTATCTTAATGCCTTGTGAAAAGCTAGCAGAATCAGGACCAACTGAATCTCAGGGAAGATCATTCGAGAGCCAAGCATTGCCATGGAAGTGGTATTCTTCCTGGGTCCAGCCAAATGATTTATAGGACAGAGGGCATGGAATGGAACAATACAACTAGAGACAGGCAGTCCTACAAATAATCAGTTCATGCAGGAATTAATAGATAACCACCACCTTCAACTGTACTTTTGTTGATGTTAAATGCAAGTTCAAATGCTTTCTTGCAATATGGACAGGGAGAGACAGGGTGCATGTGTAAATTATGTGTGGGCAGAGAAATCCTAGCCATAACTTGACATGTCAACTTTTGAAATAGAATCCATTGTAGTTATTTTTGCATGTTTATTTGCTAACACGTTGTCTTTATATTGCACAGAAATGTTGGACAATAGCATCAGAATGAATACATGAATTTTATGCAATTTTGATCAGAAGGCTATATGCACAGTAACCCCAATATAATTTAAGGAAACCTGTGAAAATATCATGTTCCTTTCTTTTCTCAGAAACTTATTTTGTTCTCTGTAGTTTCAGAAGTCGCTTTTGAATCTAACAAAGAAACTTTCCTTCACTTACCTTCCTCAAATTGACATCTTGAGAACCAAATATAATTTTGGACAAATTCTCCCATCCAATCCCACATTGTTCAGGGTAGCCTTATGTTTCTCCAAAGCAGCTTTTTAGAGTACACAAATGATTTCAGAGGGAAAAAGGTATTCAAAATCTTCCTTTCAAAAATTTCCTTATGGTAAGATATTCAGATGAGCGTCTTCCTTAAAATAGTCTATGAACTCCATGACAGTTTACAAAGAAGAAACTAACCAAAATAAACTACCCAATCATGTTGCCTTTTTCAGTTTTCCATAACAAAATTATCCTTGCTAAAATAATAAAACAAATTAGTATATTCATTTCTAATCTTTACTTCAAAATAACATACAGGATTGACTTATAAAACCTGTGTTACCGTACTGTACTTAATCATGGTTAATTTTGTAAAATAGTAATTAGTTCTGATATTAATCCTACCAGTAACATTGTAATATTATCAGTGTTTTCAGTGTTAAAGTCTTCTGAAATGAGTAGGAGTTGTTGAAAAGACTATACATGCTACAACTTGTAATATGCATGCTAAGCAGTAAATTATATTGGGCTTGTGAGATTTATTTTAGAGTAAAGATAATTATATTGCCTAACTCATTCAGTAGTCCAATGGAGCACAAATTTTTAATACTGCCTTCTATTGCATTCTTAGATTAAAAAATGTTTGTTAACAATAAGATTTTTTATATAATCAAATAGTATTATCCCGAATCTACATAAGCCAATTGATTTCCTGTTGTAATTAGTCTCTCAAAATAGCTGAGGGATTATGCTCCTACTAATGTAAGTCCCTTTTCATATTTCACCAAAAATAAACACATTTGTTTTTCCTCCCTAAAAAAGGTACAAGTTACTATATCAATTTGTAAGATAATGATGGCACTTTACAAATTATTTCAAAAAGCCAACAACCTCAGCTATTAATGCCTTTTTAGGACAGATATATTTTCTCTAGATAAGAGCTCCGATGTACTCTAGGGTGGTCATAGGATCAGTCATTAAAACTTTAATTCAAGTCACACTTTAAATAAATTGCTTGATAATTTTTCAACATTTGGTTTATAGTTACTAGCATGCATTATGGAGAGGCCACTGGGTATTAATATATTATTTTTTGCATTCTCTCATTCAAGACAGGAAAGCTCATTTTTCAAAGCTTAAGAAACCAAATTCTCATCAAGCTACTTGGAGGTTTGGCTGTGTTTTTTCTTGAACGATATCAAACACCTACTTACTCTCGAGTTACATAGGAAATTAATATGTTGTTGTGATACCCTTTTTTCCAGTTTAATCATGTTCCATCTTATCCTCTGTATTAAAGTCAGAAAGTACAATTAGCACAAACTGTCTCCCAAAGGTCAGGGAGAGTATATGAAATTATGCCAATGGTTAAATGTACTACTGAGTGATTGGCTCTTGTCCATTTGAATCTCTAATATTGTTACTACTTGACACTGCAAAAGTGCATTAAACTGTATTGTAAAACTCTCTAAGGTCCAACTATATAGTTTAAAATTAGGACAAGAAGGTGGTCTTATGGAGCACATTGCTTATAAATACAGATAATGCTACAAAATACTCCGTACTTGATAGCACCAGTTGCTTCAGGGTATACTGATCAGTAATTTAAACTGATGCTTAGAAAAAGAATTAATTAAAGGTGGTTTTGTTTAATTAACTTGAACTCTGTTAAACAATTTATTATTTGCTATAATGTTTGAAAATGAATTTTAAATTTCAAAACATTTCTCAAATCTCAAACAACTGCAGAATATATTAAGATAGTGTGAAACCATATGCTTTAATAATAGTTTATTAAATTTAATGAGATTAAATGAATTACTGTATTTATAACTATGAATTGTAAATAAACATTTTTTCTAAAGCTTTTCCCCCATTTTTTTCTCATTTTAAGATAAAAAGTTAATACTAATATTTTATGTTTAAAATCTCAGAATTGAATACGTGAACTGCCACCATTCATACAATAACACATGGAATTTCAACTGAGTGTTGCTGAAAGTTCTATAACTCTTGTTGATGAAATATGGAGTTTTCCCTTCTCACCAGCCACCTAATCAACAACAAAATATGGTTCCTGAGTGTAAATCTGATATGTCAGATTTGATTTCCTGTGTTTGACATGTTTTGAAATATCTGAGGAGTTTAAAATGGGATGTGCAAATCAACATTTGCTATTACAGTCATCAACCTATGAATAAGCTTTTGCTAAACAGTACCTCTGTGCTTATATAATATTCTAGAATATCAGGAACATAATTACTTTGCATTGATGGGGAAAATAAGCAATTCTCTGCAATCTCCCAATATGCCAATAAACAAGTCAGCAGTAAATTAAGATATATGCTATTCAAAACAAAATATGTGTTAGATAAGAAAGTGGTAAATATCATTAAAATATGTTAGATGATGATTTGATTAAGTTCAATTCAATATATTACAATAAACTTGAGTCCATAATAATAGAGAGCATATGTGAAGTTAATGTAAACAATAGATTTCCAATTATTTTGTTTTTCTTACAAGTTTTCCCTTCTCACTTTGTATTTGCAGCTATGATTCATGCCCTTGTTACCTCACAGTTAGACTATTGCAATGTATTTTATGTAGGATCGAACTTGAAAATGACTTGGAAGCTGCAACTGAGCCAAACTGCATCAACCTAGATATTAAATGGATTTAGTAGAAAAAGACTCATACTCACTTTGTTGGCTGTCAATAGATTTCGGGGCCCAGTTGAAGATACAAGCTGTAACCTATATAATGTATGACACAGTTCAGCATCTGTACATGTCTCTGGAATAGAATCAGTCATCCTATAATACTGCTCCGAGAAAGGTGGCAAAGGTCCTCCCATTTGCATGATGTGAAAGGAGTGGGAACCAGAAGTGTATATTCTCCCACTCTGTGGAATATCTTGATCCCTGAGATGCAGAGCCTAATTGTTTTTTCTTTGCAAAAAAATTAAGACCAACCTGGTAAAAACACTTTTCAGCAAAGATGGTGAAACTAGACTATTATTGTAATGTCCTTTTTAATTAGTGATTGTCTTTTATTTTGACCATACTAAGGATACTATATAGACCATCTTGAGTTGCTAGAACTAAAACAGAACAGATAGGACTAAATAAATACACAAATGAATAAATAAATAAATATTAGCAATATTTCTGCAAGTATCCATTGTCAAGAGCTGAAGGGTGATTTTTCTCATTGGAGAAGCACATTTTCCTAAATTGTATCAAAAGAAAAATTGAGAAAAGTTAAAATGAATTGATTAGTAAAGAGGGTCTTGTGACTATCCACATGTCCAAAATCCATTAATGCTTTACCCCTCCTCAGGAGTTTTTAACAGCATAAAATTTGTCTGTTACACGATAAAACGCTGAAAACAGATCAAAGTCCCAATACTTGGGGTCAGGGAAACAGAATACTGGCACATTTTTTTTTTTAAAATCTCCCTACTATTTGCCATGCAAAGATGCTGAAATTTGGATATTTAAAAAGTTCAAAACTTCTATATTATTTTTATACACAGTAAGAAGCAATAAAAACAATCAGTTAAGAAAAAAGATCTTCAAGCTCAAATTCGTATTTGAATGTAAAACTAGTCAATGAACCTCAAAGATCCTGGTCATGCACGTAAGGCAGTAGAAAAAGGAGTAAAATGTACAGATCCAAAATGAGTAATTTGCAAAGCAGATATGAACACCAAATATTAGGGAAGCCGAGAAACATGCCAGAAATGTTGCCATATTAGCAGAACGTAAACAACCTGACATTCACAAGCATTAAAAATGTATTATTTTAAGAAACCTGAGTGAAAATTTACAGGAATATAGTGCTAAAATTCAATGCTTAGGACACCCTGCCAAGGCTGCCGACACATGCAGCATGTTGTTGCTGTTTCTGCCTCCACACAATCCACGTCTTCGGATGAAAAAGTTTTTGGAGATCCAAGCAGTGTGTTATTGAAAATCCTAAATTTAAGAAAGGTAACTTTATATTTCCTTAAGAGGAACTTTTTATAGCAAAAGTGTCCATTGTTCTTTTAACGTACCCTGAATTGCTATTAAATGTTCTTCTTCGTGTTGTCAGATTTCCCATTTTTATGAGTTTTGGCTTCTTCTTGTCCAATGAGACGAATAACCTTGTAACATCCTCGTGTAATTTTGACCATCCACATTAAATTCATAATATCCAATACGATACTGGAGACAAACCAGACGGTTTGAGCTACAAATCCTAATCTGTAGTAGGCTTCTGTTCCAAACTCAGAAGCCACACTGTTGTAATAAATTGGAATGACTATGATCCTCCCTAGGAAGAACATGATGGTCATTAGCAGTCCATTGATGATGTTAGCTTTTGAAGCTTTAGAATACCCCAATGCTTCAAAAAACCACCTATAAGAGAAAAAGGATTAATAGAAATCAAAACCAGAAAGGTACAGTAATATTAATTTCATCTTGGCAAAGTCTGAGACTGTGCTGTCCCAGCCAGTCTATGGGAATTGGAAAGTTATTTAGGAATTATGAGCTGTCCCCTTAAGGGAATGCATCATGGTAAATGTAGTTAAAGGTATCCTGGGAAATGTGGTTCATGTAACATGGCTACATCTGTAATCCTGATTGGTCACTAAATTGACCCTTGAGGGTTGGGGGAGTTTTCCCTCCATTCTTGCCTGGACTCATGAACTGATGATAGTAGCTTTTTCTTCCGCTACGAGTTGGGTTAGGAGATAACTGTCTTTTACCTATAAGGCAGATATACAAAGGATTGGTCATAAAAGAAGAACTTTGTCACAAACGTGAGTTATGAGGACACCTGATGAACCAATAAATGTTCTTTGTTATGGACGTCTTGTCGAGTTATCTCTCTGCATCTGTACAGTTTATAAATCCACCTTTGTACAGGAGACAGGAAAGAGACCATATCTGCATATCTGCATTCTATTTGCTTAGAATGGGCAAAAAATTTGGCTGCCCTGAAATCTGGCTGCCACAATGCCATCCTTACCACATACTTGGAAAAGTCTCATGCAGCATAGCTATCTCCACAGATTTAATGGGCAACTTGCTAAGGGGCATGACAGGCAGTTCTTTGACTGAAATTCCAGCCCCATTCATCATCCTGTGAAAAGCTCACTCCAAGTTGTATACATAACATATGTATGTATGTATGTATGTATGTATGTATGTATGTATGTATATATGTACATGTATAATATATATATATATTATACATAATGTATGTAAAATACATACATTCCTCCAAAATTGCAATCATTTTGTTTCTTCTCTCCAGTCATATCATCAACTAATTGAACTGTTTGTTGTTTGTTTTGTTTTAAATCCTTGAAACTATGAATTGATTATTGATTATACTGATTATAGTTTTGTATCTGTTTGCTGCCATCTAATGATCTTTGTAATGAACTGATCATCTGGATTTGGACAGCAATTGGATAGGGGGTGATGAAAACCTGAAGTTTGAGAAATGGGTTCTGTGGGGAGCTATAAGCTCCCCAAGAATATTACTTGAAGAGGTAGTAAGGAGCAAAGCTCTTGTAGACTGTAATAATTGAGAAGAAAATTCCCTGTCAGGTGAGCTACAGAACTTTGAAAGATAAGTTCTTTCCATTACACTTCGAATTACTTGTAAGAATCCAAGAACAGGTTAGTCAATTTCAGGACTTGAAACTCCATCAACCAATTGACTAATCCAAAGGGGGAAGGGTGTGTGCAGAATGGCTGGGTTCCAATTTACCAGGGTTCCAATTTACCTAACAGCTCAAAGAGAACTGAGGGGTAGGAAACAGATCTGAGACTGGATAGAAGAGGCTGATCCAACAGACAACTAGTAGCAGCAAATGGAACCAAAAGATTGTCATTGCCAGACATGTTCTCCCACATGCATCAATGCACTTGGCACTGCCCACATATGTTTCAAGGATAAGAGAGATAACAGTAGATTCTAGTAGAATAAAGATTCTTAATCTGAATTTAAAAAATATAAAGAAGAAAAAGAAGGGAAGGGCTCTCTTGGTTCCGTTTTTCAATTCTTAGAAATGGCAATCGTTACCTACGAGAAACTACAAGAAAAGACTATGCAACAAGAAGATTGGGACAAAGAAGAAGCCATCTTTAACGAACAAGTAATTTTACTTGGGGAAGAAAGGGGAAAGAGGGGAAAGAGAATGGAGAATTTGAGACCTAAAAAAACAACCAAAAAAGGGAAAAATAAAGTGAAAAGTGGATATAACGTGAGAAAGCAACAGAAAAAGGGAATACAGAAAAGGGAAATTGAGGTGGAGAGACAGGGGGATAAAAACATCAGAGAGAAGAAGCAAAGGAGGAGGGAAGAGAAGAGAAGCTACAAGGGTGTGAAGCAAGATGTAAAGAAACAGGATTTATTTAGAGATAATGGGTAAAAAATTAATTGAAAAAGGGATTCTGCAGGTACATATGATTGTATTGTTATATTTTTATTTAGAAATAATATTAGAAGATTGGAAACAACGTATGATTCAGTGAAACATTTCTGAATAAAATAAATGTAATGAATTAAATGAGAGAATTAATTTAGAAAGTAATGGGAACATTTTAATGACATAAATGTTTTAAAATGCAAGTGAAGTGCTGGGGAAGTAATCATGGAAAGTTTATAAGCATTCCCATAGAAGCATGATACCTATTTGAAAAGTAAGGTGTTAAATGTTTAAAATTTAAATGAATATTAATATTAATGATAGAATTGAATGGGTATGGATCGTTGTTCTAATTATATTATATATTTATACTTTTTTTTCTTTTTCTTTTTAAAATGTAGTGTTTAGCTTTAATGTACTACGCAGAATCCGAATAGAAGTTACGTTTTATATTAAGTGTTATAATTTTAGGGAAAAGATATAAAGGCGTCATACTCCAATTAGTGACTACAGGAGGAATTTTGTTTAAGGAGAAAAGATAATAGATAGCTGAAATAGGACAGACAAAGAATATAAATATAATGATCTGATTTGAGATGAAACAAATAAAAATAAAATTAAGAAAGTTAAAAGAGGGGAGAAGCCATATAGAAAATGTAGAATGGTAATAAGATATGGAATGGTATATAAAAGTAAGCATGAATTTGAATTGGTGTCTGTACAAAGAGATGTAACCCGGGATCAGGCTGCTTTCAGAAAAGAGGTTTTATGTTTTCATGTTTTGTGTTGTATTTGTCAATGTTTGTTTTTAAAAATCAATTAATTTTTTTAAAAAAATGTATTAAAATTGGTAAGAATTGAGATTTGTGCTAAAGGATATTATGGGCTTGAAGTTAATAATAATATAATATGATAGGGAAAGTTGATTAATATAATATGAATGTAAATTTATATTCAAGAGGAAAAGATTATATATATAGTGCACAAGAATTATGTACTAATTGACACTTTGTACAATTGATAAATTTCATTGTTTTATGTTTGTATTTGTCTATGTTTGTTGTTAAAAATAAAAATAAATTACAAAAAAAAGATTCTTAATCTGCATAAGGGCTGCCTCAACTGCAGTGGAGTGTATTTTCTTAGTTGATAATATATTCTACTCTTGTTCTTTGTGGTAAATAAGAATAAACAGAAGCATAGAAATGAGCCATTAGTTCTAATCAATAGATGATATGTATAAATCAACAGGATAAAAATATTCTATTTCAGCACAGATGCTAGAGAATGCATAGATGTAGGAAAAGTGGGATCCTGTATCATTTCTCTCATCTTCCTTTGTGTAAACAGATCAAAGCCTGATCAAAGAATATATTGTTATATTTTGGAAATGTGCTGTTCTCCTCAAACTAAAGGAAATTTTGAAGAGACATGAGGCAAAATTCAGTATTCTGTTAGATCTTATTATATTTAGTTCTCCCCAAACCCTTCTATTCTAATAAAGTGGGAAATATTTTTTTCCCTGTGTGATTTTGTTCAAGTTGTCCTTGCTCCAGTATAGTTTCTGCATTCGTTGAATGAACGGAAATAAATACAGTTGAATGAATAGAAGTAAAGAAAGGAGTAATATAGTTCCTTTTCTTCCTAATTGATAATAGTCATAGGAAGTGAAATAAACTTAAAGCAAGATCTAACAGAACGTTGAATTTTGTCTCACGTCTCTTCAAAACTTCCTTTACACTTTATTAAGGATCATTATATAAAAGCAAATTTGTCTCTGACAAATTTTAGGGGTTAATTTGTATATACATGTACAGCATACCATCTATTTTATTTTTTTCGAAAAGTGAGGCTCCTCTTAAGTGATTTTCTAGTTTAAACTATCCAGATGATTCAAAAAGGAAGGAAAAGAACTTATATTTAGTTTAGATTATTGTGCCTTGTTTTCTATAATCTTTATTGACCAGCTCAAAAGAATAACTGAATTGTTTATAGATGTCAGGGAGTTCAGCTGAAGTGAACAACCTGACCGTTTTCCTTTTGTTAATGATATAGGCAAGGAATATAAGCGGTTACTATAAAGATATGTATTCATAAACTATATTTGTGCGTTAGTAAAGAGATTCTCTTCACTTCAAAGCAGCAAAGACAAACAGCAATGACATAACTCCTGAAAATAACTATAGAAAGAAATCTGAAACCAATTTGAAGCCAAACTGTAGATACTAGTTTTGTATCTTGTGCCATGCTGCAAAAGTAGCACAGCAAAGGATTCATTTGCGATGAATGGGCCTAATACCTTCCAATTGCAACAACGAAGTGACCTTAGATCACTTTTTGCATGAAAGATGAAACAAACAAAATAAAAAAATAACATTTTAATGTAGTAATGAGGCAAAGAGGCTATTTTCTTCATTCTAATTCTCCTCCTTCTAATGCTATAAAACCTTTACTCCACATGTCCTGGCCATAATAAAGGAGAATGACAACATAAAGTGATACTAAAAGAATTAGACTGTTGAAACTTAAAAGAAAACACTATGTGAAACTTTCAAACTCTGAAATGAAAGTAAATGAAAGTAATTATTCAAAATCAGTAAAAAAAAACAGGCAATGAGTTAATATGTTCAAACTACACGTAGCAGTGGATGAGAAAAGGGAAGGGAAGGGAAGGAAGGGGAGGGAGGGAGGAAAGAAGGAAATTTAGAAAATGTAGAAATCTTTAGAAAATTTTAAAAATTAATGTCTATATCACATTCTTGGTACCCAGATGGATCATGCTTTTGGCTGAGATTTTAACAAGTCTTTGATGTATCTCAGAAGTGATTATATCATACAGTAGCAGATATGAACAAACAAAACAACAGGAATGAAATAAACTCGCAAGAGATAGTACCATACAATTATTGAGAATACATGCAACTTAAAGGCCGTGTCACACTGCCCAACGGATGCAAAGAGGACACAACGGAAGAGAAAAACGTTACATCCGTTGTATCCGCGCTCAAAAGGGGCAAAAATTTGCATAATTGGAGCGGATGAAACGGACGCGGGGAGGACTCAGGGAGGATGCAAAGTGGATGCGAAACGGAAGCCCAGCGGATGCAGAACGGATGGCGCGTTCGCAGGGCTTCCTGGGGGTCTCAGAAAAGCGGACGCAGAACGGAAAAAACGGATACAGAATGGATGCACAGCGGATGAAGCGGATGCACAACGGAAGCCTAGCGGATGCACAGCAGAAGCCTAATGGATGCACAGCGTTAATTGCGCATGCGGGGGGGATGCATTGCGCAAGTCCCCCGGATATAAAGGGAAGCAGCTCGCACGTGGCCAGCATTCTGAGGAAAGACCTGCTGCTGGACACTTTGAGTTCCTTGCCTGCTCTGCCTGCATGCCTGCCTCCAAGCCTGCCTCCCAGCCTCCTGGGCAGCCTCCCTGCCAGCCAGCAACCCCACAACCATGGGGAAGAAGCGAAAGGCTCAGCAACCTGCCGCCATCCCTGGCTAGAGGGACAGGGCCACCCTCCCGCCCCATGTCCGTGACTCTGCTTCTGCTGGGGCTTCTGCTGCTTGGGCCCGCTCTTCTCTTGCTGGAGCTTCTGCTGTGGCTGCTCCTGGCAGTGGTGCTTCTGCTGCGCACTCTGCTGAAGCTGCTCCTGGTCCTGCTGGTCCTGCTCGTGCTCCTGGTCTTGCTGGTCCTGCTGCTGGTGCTTACTCTGCTGCTGCTCATCCTGGTCTTGCTGCTGCTGCTGCTGCTGCTGATTCTGATCCTGCTGGTGATTCTGCTGCTGCTGCTGATTCTGCTGCTGCTGCTGCTGATGATGATTATGATCCTGCTGGTGATGTTTCTGATGATGATGATTCTGCTGCTGCTGCTGCTGCTGCTGTTGGTGTGGAGGAGCAGCCCCTACAACCTCGGAGTCCCTCTGATGAGGGCCCATATGGCCCTGCCAGAGGGAGGAAGAGTTGTTCGCGTCAACGGGAGAGGAGGCAGTATTTTATTGAGGAGCCGCACGAGGATGAGGTGCTGGAGTGGCTGAGAGAGAACGACTATCTGTGGCGGAAGGGACACCGGCTGTACAGGGACACCAAGCAGGAGCAGGCTGCTTGGAGAGAGAGGGCGGAGAGTCTGGGCTACACTTCGGAGGTGCTACTCGGCTGGTGGAAACATATGCACACGTGGTACGGGAAGCTGCACCGCAAAAAATCTGGCCAGGCCGCAGTCAAGCTGACGGACAGAGAGAACTACGTCATGGCCAGGTGCAGCTTCCTGGAGGGTGAGATCCGCCACCGAGCAGCACCAGGAGCCCATGTGTCTACCCTCACTCTCAGGCAGCCTGCTGCGACCCAGTCCTCTTCTGGCCGAGAGTCAGTCCCTGTCTCCAGGCAGGTTTCGGTGGAGCGTGCCACGGCGGAGAACCCCCAGGCAGGTGTTGAAAGCTTGGAGAGCGAGGAGGACTCCCTGGTGCGGTGGGAGAAAGGAAACATCGAGTCCACCGCTGCCGAAGTCCCATCCACCCACACCGCCGCCTCCACAGGAAGGCAGAGAGCCAGACCGCAGGAGGGGGAGAGCCACAAGGTCCTGGTGGAGATCAGGGACACCATCCGCACCAGCATAGGTCTCCTCTCTCAGCTGGTCCCCATCGAATCCTCATCCTCCAACCGCAAGCCCTTCCTCAATTATTTGAACCAGACCCTGAAGGAGATGCCGGATCCCCAGTACCAGCTGGTGAAGGAGAGGATCTCCACGCTGATTAACAACCCTCCAGACCCAGAGGCACCTGCTACCACCCAGTCCAGGTCTGCTCCTCCACCCCAGGTGATGTCCCTCCCATACCAAGGCTTCCAACAGCCCCTCACCTACCAGGGCTACAGCTACCCAGAGGTCCAGCAGCACAGGCAGCAGCCCTTCCCAACCCAGGCACAGAGTCATCGGGCGGCACCATTGCCAGCTGTTCCACTGATGCCACCGATGCCACCCACGCCAATGATGCCACCGACATCGATGCCAGCCACGCCACAGATGCCACCCACACCACTCCTCAGCTCGCTGCACAGCAGGCAGTCCCACTACACTATTCCTTCCTCCATCCCACAGCCAAGCCCGGCCTCAGTACATCTGTCCTCGGTACTGGGGCTGACACCCCATGGCATGGAGGAAGGACCTCTCAGCATCGCGGGGATGAGCCAGCTGTCCGACACCTTTCTGAACACACTGTCCCGTTGTCCTCTCGGGGCCAGGCACTCCATCAGCACCTCAGACCAGCACTGCAGCAGCTCCCACCTCCAGAGCACCTGCACCCTAAAAATTAGACTGGGCACACACCTCCGAGTGACCAAGCGGAGTACCAGAGACTGGCTGCCTGGATATTTTTGGACTTTATTTGGACACTTGACTTGGTTCATGTTTACTTTTCAGGTTGTTATTAATAAAGTTTATCTTTGTTTCACACGCTTGCTTCATTATTATTTTTCTATAAAGTCTGGGTGGAAACTTTTAGAAATGGTTTAGCCTTTGCATGCTTGTGGGATGGGTAAGGATAGCTGTGGGATAGGCAGGGATACCTTTGGGATGGGTTAAGATAGCTGTGGGATGGGCAGGGATACCTTTGGGATGGGTTAAGATAGCTGTGGGATGGGCAGGGATACCTTTGGGTTAAGATAGCTGTGGGATGGGCAGGGATACCTGTGGGATGGGTTAAGATAGCTATGGGATGGGCAGGGATACCTTTGGGTTAAGATAGCTGAGGGATGGGCAGGGATACCTTTGGGATGGGTTAAGATAGCTGTGGGATGGGCAGGGATACCTTTGGGTTAAGATAGCTGTGGGATGGGAAGGGATACCTATGGGGTGGGTTAAGATAGCTATGGGATGGGCAGGGATACCTTTGGGTTAAGATAGCTGTGGGATGGGCAGGGATACCTGTGGGATGGGTTAAGATAGCTGTGGGATAGATAAATCTCCAGTGCAAGCATAGTGGGACTGTATGGTCCACCCTCCCAGGTGCCACCCCTATGGCCCTTATCAATTACAATGTAAGCATTGATCCACACATGTCAACATAAACACAACTCTTTATTAAACGCCCTGTTCATTGTAGGCCAACCCAACATACATGGCCCAATCTCATCTGTGTGATGAGACAGGCTGAAGGAAGCATCCATTAAGCATCTACCATCCTGTCTTGCCACTCCACTGCTCCAGCTGGGGAGTTGCACCAGTCTTTCAGAAGGTTGCGCTGCTTCTTCGCCTCACGTGAGGCTCTGTTGGGGTCTTGCACATCCTCAGTGTCGATCAGGTTTCGCCCTTGCCTCCATTCCCCAGGCTCCATGTCCCCATTGCCTTGCTGGAGGTCCATGAGCCTGTTCTGCAAGACTGGGTAGCGGGTGCGCATGAGATTATGCAGGATGCAGCAAACTTCCACGATCCTCCTCATGCTCTGTGGGCGATGCTGCATGGTGTTGAGAAGTACCTGGAACCTGTCGGCCAGGATGCCAAAGGCGTTCTCCACCACCCGCCTTGCCCTGGACAGCCTGTGGTTGAAGATCCTCTCTTCACGGGTGAGGTATTTGGAGGTGTAGGGCTTCATGAGGTAGGTTGAGAGGGAGAAGGCGTCATCCCCCATGATGAAGTAGGGCACATCTTGTGTGTCATTGGGCAGGGGTTCTGGATCTGGGAAGCCCACCATGAGGTTGCTTTCCAGCCCCTCCTTGAGGTGACCTGGGCATCGGAAGATGAGCCGTTGCCTGAAACATCGATGTACATGAACTTGTAGTCAGCATCGACCATGGCGAAGAGGATGATGCTGAAGAAGCCCTTGTAGTTGAAATAAGTGGACCCCGAGTTGGCTGGAACCTTGCAGGCCACGTGCTTGCCATTGATGGCTCCAACGGTGTGTGGTAAGTTCCACTTCTGATACCACTGCTCTGCAACTTTCTTCCATCCTTCTTCAGTGGTGGGGCACTGGAGGAGCTCCTCCTTGTATTCTTCGAGGATGGCCTGCACCACTTCTCTGACAACAAAGCTGATGGTGCTGGGTGGCACCCTCCAGCCGTACTGCATGCTCCTATAGGGGGTCCCTGAGGCCAGGTGGCGCAGAGTGAGTGCCACCCTAAGCCCAGGTTCCAGGCTGGGCGGGAAGTTGTTTTTTGTCTTGCTCAACCTGGGTGTCAGGCGCTGCAGAAGTTCGTCAAACATGGGTGGAGGCATATTCATGAAGTTCTGGAACGCACAAGTGTCTTCGCTCCTGAGCTCCACCATCAGCTTGTCGTAAAGTTGGTACTGTGCTTTTCTGGCTAACCATCTTTGGACCCAGACTTTTTTTGGGTGCCTCCTTTTCTTGCCGTAGTAGAGTGCACAGAGACTGTTGATGGTTTCGCAGTGATGCAGAAGGATGTTGGCTGCCAAAAGGATTTTGTCGCAATCTATGGTGGAGATGACTGGATGCTGTGGAAGAGGAAGAGTCAGATGAAGGCTGCAGAGGTCTGCACTGCTGGTCTGCTGGTCTGAAAGTGCGATGCAGACGAGTTGCTCCGCCTTTTTATAGGCAGTATAGGTGTCCCTTTGCATCCTCTAGGCATCCTCTAGGCACCCTCTAGGCATCCTTAATATCTGAGATAGGTCCCCTCTACGAACGTTTTTTCCGTTTTAAATGCTTTGTTTCCGTTCTGCATCCGTTCTGCATCCATTCTGCATCCGTTCTGCGTCCGTTCCACTTCCTCCCTGCATCCATTTACCGCTGGAGCGGATGGAGTTCTGCAGATGCGTAGCGGATGCCTAGCGGATATAGCGGATGCGTAACGGATGCAGAATGGATGCGTAGCAGATGCGTAGCGGATGCAGAACAGGCGTAGCGGATGCAGAACGGATGCAGAATGGATGCAGAACTGGATACATTTTCCACGCAAAAGTTTTAGGCAGCCTAAAACTTTTGGAGCGGATGAAACGTCAATAAACGGATGCTGGACGGATTGAGAGGAAGCCAAACGGAGGCAGTGAGTACATCGCGTTTTAGAACAGATGGCAAGATTTTTTTTCCGTTTTGCTTCCTCTTTGCATCTGTTTTTGCAGTGTGACAGGGCCTTAAAAGTTGACCCTTTTAAGGTACCTAAGTAAGGTACCTATTCCAAGAATCATTGCACAAAGAAAAAAAAATCTTAACATTTTTATTTAGATAAAAGTCTCTTTCTGCTTTAAAGAGCCTTGAATGGACATTAAGATAAATAACAATATGGTTATTGGTTTTAGTCTGAATAGTTATCTTTTTAGAAATTATGAACACCATCTGCTAATAGAAATTAAATTATTTCATAATTAAAAGTGATTTCATTAAGTCCTCTAGCATTCATACATTTTTAAAAAATTCAATTAATATATTTGGGTCATTTTCATTAAACCTTTGCTAAAACACCAGTGGCCACAAGGTTTTAACTTTAAAAAACAGTGATACTGTATCATAATAAATAGACAGTGCACATTTGTTAGGTCAGTAGTGACTGAATTACAAATAGCAAGCTAAATGATAATGTAAGAATAACTTATAGAAAATATTGCCTACCGCTGATTCACAAAAGGGGTAGACAATTCTGCAAGCAGACGAAAATTAGCAAAATATGCCAATATTCCTCTATCCTAGGAAAAGAAAGTAGAAAAACAAACCAGAAATCACAGTTAAAAGTCTAATAAAAATAACACATAATATAAAACTTCTAAATATCAACATTATACACTTAACATAAAATAATAGTAGTAGATTGGATAATTAACTAGAATACTGTTTAGGAAAATATGCCAAGTTTTTCAATCCTTTCTCTGATGAATCTAATATACCACTTAACACATCCTTTAGAAACTATTATAAAGATCTACTCACCATATTATTAAAAACTAGTAAGAAAAATCATTTCACAAGGACAACTTCAATAGTTCAAATTTATGTAAATTTTATCCAATATAAATGATCTTACTACTGTTGAATAAATGTTACTGTGGTCAATGCCCTGATCTCCGCATTTCCATGTTGCTATGCATTCTATATCAATAGTCCTCAACTTACAACCAGAACTGAGACAAAATTTTCAGTTGCTAAGTGAGATAGTTAAGCGAGTTTTGCCCCATTTTATAACCCATCTTGCCACAATTATTAAGTAAATCCCTGAAATTGTTAAGTTCGTAACAAGATTGTTATGTGGATCTGCTTTCCCCATTGACTTTTTTGTCAGAAGGTCTCAAAACAGAATCAGATGACCCTGGGACACTGCAACCATCATACATATGAGTCAGTTGCCAAGCATCTGAATTTGATCACATGACCGTTGCCAACAGTTGTAGGTGTGAAAAATGGTCATAGGTTACCTTTTTGTAATTTCAAACAGTCATTAAACGAATTGCTATAGGTCAAGGATTACCTGTATAACTGAAATCTGCAGTGGTTCAGTATGCTATCAACAATTCTGATTTCTGATCTTAGTCAGATTTGTGTATGGTCTATTAACTACCAAATTTGCATCTAGATTAAATTCTGAATGTTGCTATTTAATTTTGAAGCTTCATTCTCTTAATCCCAAATATACTTGAAAGAGGACAAGTATAAAAGGCAAAGCATATTAATTGAAGGGCTATTGATGAACACAGGATGTATTGATTATGAAACACTGTAACTTTCTTAAGTGATTCAGAATAGAATAGAATTATAGAATAGAATAGAATAGAATAGAATAGAATAGAATAGAATAGAAT
>BLBF01000020.1:10616820-10632590 GCA_015471245.1 Laticauda colubrina | reverse complement strand
ATAGAATAGAATAGAATAGAATAGAATAGAATAGAATAGAATAGAATAGAATTCTCTTTTTGACCAAGTGTGACACACAAGAAATTTGTCCCTCAGTGTACATACAAACAACAAAGTGATAGGCCACTTTTTTGTCATTTCCCATAAGCAAAATAAATAAGACAGCAACATATTTGATAAATAAGTTCAGTTCTGAAATGAAAGAATATTGGTCACCTTTTTACATATCAAGTTTTATTACTTTTCTGTGTTCGCCACTGTAATATCATAATCCTCATAGAGCAGTTACTGTCTTCTTGAACCATGAATCTTAATGGTAAGCCTATTAAAATCCATTTTTGCTAAAACACATGTATACTTGTTATAAAATTAACATGGAACTTACCAGTACAAAATAATATGCATATAGAGCTAGTACATGGTGAGTTACAAAAAATACATCCCCAATTGCCTTCCAGTGCCAAATAATAAGCAACAAATCTAAAAAGAAATAAAGAACAGGTAAATTAAATTTTATAATTATTATATTTTATTTTAAAACTTCTAATGCAGCAAGGTAAAGAGAAATTTATTTCTCTTTTTCTGTTATCAGGATAAAAATTTCCAAGTTGCCCTTGCCAGAACATCAAAAATAGAACCCTAAGCTTTGGCTTATGATCTCTTACCATATAACACTGATTTTTCCTAGGGATATAAATATCAGATTTGCCTCACCATAGAAAGTTATTTTCAAATCTAGTCATGAAGTTGGCTAATGTTTTAAACTATAGCAATATCTCCTCCCACCTTATGTTGAGAAATATTAGAGTTTTTATTAAAGACATGCAGGATGTATACTGTATTCATGCACGTCCCGAAGTAGCCTATTAAAACTGAGGACCAGTGATGAAGAAATTGAAATTTCAGAACAAAACAATGTTTCCCACTGATTAATCAATATCCATCTCAAGGAGAATTCAAGAGGAAGACATGTAATTAGGAAACCAAGTGTCCCCCCTTGAACAGGACTTGTTTATTTTCCCTTGGGAAAATATTCTATTCTATGGTTATTAAATTATTGATACCAAATTAGAGGTAATACCATGGAAGAAGGAAGAAAAATTGGGGGAAAAGTAATTATTGTTACTCAAGCTTGAGAATGAGAAATTGACAGAAGGAAATATTTTGATACTTAACACAATACTGTCATGTTATGAAATAAAATAATCACATTTTTACAGCACAATTGGTAAACTTTCTGTTAAAAGGTTCTTTCAAAACAGATGACTTACGATAAATTATACACTAAATATTTTACACATTACCTGAAATGAGGTAGCCTACAGTGATAGCAAGGTTTAGTTGCACTGTAGAAGGATCGCCCCTAGAAACAAAGACATCAAAGGAATTACATTACGTTAAATGTAACACCGTAAATATTTTACATTTTGCTTATATTTATTTTTCCCCCCACATATGATGATTCACTTTTTTTGATGTTGGAAGACAGATACCACATCTGATAAGATGATCCTACAACTCTGGTAAATGGCAAAAAGGCAAGAGAAAAGCTTCCACACAGACATATTTAAGAAGATTAATAATAATATTCTGAAGACAAAAAAGTGAGAGGATTAGCCATTATTCATCTAATTAGGTTTCTAACTTCCTCCACCTTTGCTCTATCTCAGTTTCAATGAAGGAGGAAAAATATTTCCGTTCCAGCATAAGATGTGATCCAAAGGAGGTGAGTAAAGGTAATCCTCAATTCATGACTGGTCACTTAGAGACCATTCAAAGTTACAATGGATCCCCTCCAAAAAGTACCACTGACCTGGTTCCAAATTTCCAACTATCGCCCCCTCCGTGGTCACCTGACCATATTTTGGGTGCTCAGCAATTGGTCCACACTGAAGACTATTTGAATCAGACCAAAAACACTTGACATTGATCAGCAAAAATGGCCCATAGCAAACAATAAGTTTGCTTAACAATTGTGAATTCATTTAATCATCTCTGGTAATTTATTTAATAACTGCCAGAAAAAAAGTGGTAAAATCAGACTGGTCATGTGATAACCTGTTTTTTTCTCACCATGAACTACTATTATAATGGGCAGATGCCATTTATACTCGAAAGTAAGAACAACCTGCATATTGTAATAGTTGGGGGACAGGCTGCCTCAGGTTGTTGGTTTTTTGTTTAAATGAAGCAAAAGCCCAGGTTTCCTCCATGTTATAGTTAAATAAACTGTAATTTTAGAAAGATTTGGGTAGCAAATAAATATATCTCTATGTTTTTTTAAACATAAACATTTTTAAACGCTATAGAGCACTGCATACTAGAACTAGACACAAGTAGTTTTTTCCTGAAAGCCATCACTCTGCTAAACAAATAATTCCCTCAACACTGTTCAACTATTTACAAAGTGTGCACTACTATTACTGTTAATCTTCTCATCACTCCTTTTCATCAATCCCCTCCCACTTGTGATTGTAGGACAGTAACTTTGTCGCTTGTATCCTTATGATTTATACTGACTGTTTCCTGGTATGATTTTATTGTTGATTGTACCCTATGACTATCATTAAGTGTTGTATGTTATGATTCTTGATTCTTAATGAATGTATCACACAAATTCCTTGTGTGTCCAATCACACTTGGCCAATAAAAGCATCCTATTCTATTAAACTTAAAGGTAATTTGACCAGCAAAACAAATAATAAAGGACAGAGAAAATGAGATTTACAAACCAAGATATTTCTTACCAAACATGGTCAGCATTAATAGCTTCATCATACAATAAAATATACACACAAAATATTTCAACCACCAAGGCATGGAACGTAGATACTGTCCTAAAAGACAAAAGCAATCCCATTAAGTATATGCTACCTTTAATTTGATGACACAATAATGAAAAAAACAAATAACTTCCCATGATCTTCACATGAGATTTGTGCAATTTAAATGTTTCTTATGTACTGGATAGCTCATTAAAAATAATGTGGGTTGATTACAATTATACTTTAGTTGTAACTCTGTAATTGAAACTTTCTTCCATATGTTTTCAAGAGGCAACTGGACTTTCTGATTTTTCTTTGAAAACATTTTGCTTCTCATCCAAGAAGCTTCTTCAGCTCTGGAAGAAGCTTCTTGGATGAGAAATGAAACGTCTTCAAAGAAAAACCAGAAAGTCCAATTGCCTGTTAAAAAAGCACCTCTGAGACAACCATGACTTGGATGACTGAGAATCTCCACAGACATTTGCTCGATATAGATTTTGCCTTGCCAAATTTATTGTTACATTTTGATGTATACCACCAATTGTTACTATGATTCTGGATCAACTGCTTTACGATGCATGTTTTTCTTAATTATACCGCCAGCTCTTGACAATTCTGTAGGCCAAGTCTTGTCAGTGTTCCAAGTAACAACCTCCATGAACAAAGACTCCAAGGCTAGCATTTCCTCAAAGTTCCATTTCATTAGAGATGTCATATTGGCACATCTGGAAAAACCCGAATCTGAGAGTTCCAGGTTTTTCCTCCACCCAAAAGAAAGTCAAGAATTCATCCCCTACACCCACAAGTCCATCACATGGTCCAATCATATCTTCATCCCAACTGAAGACTACCACCAGTCACTCCCCTCCAGGTGCAGGTAATCGTCCTTGACTCCCAGAAGAAGGAATGTTATGGCTAATCAAAGCTCCAAAGGAGAAAATGGCTTCCAAGGCTGACAAGTCTCTCACATCTTCCGATCTTGTACTATTTCTTTGAGTTTTTCTATGTTCTGGACGGTGTCAGCTTTGATGGTGTCCAACCAATGTGTTCTTTGACAGCCAAGTTTCCTTTTACCACTAACTCTTCCAAACATGAATTGTTTTCTCCAATGAATTCCCCCATATGACCAGGCCAAAGTAAGATGCAGTTTCGTGATTTCGCCTTCTGGTGACATGTCTGGTGTTATGCATTCCAGTATTTGCTTATTAGTCATCTTTGCTGTCCAAAGAATATGCAGGAGCTTTCTTTAGCACCACAGCTGAAACAAGTCATTTTTTTCCTGACTTGCTTTTTAAAACTTTTACAACCATAGGCAGCTACAGGGAGCACAATAAAACGAACTAACCTATATTAGGTTGCCAGAAAATATTCTCACTTTTCCAAAAGTTCAACAATATTGAACTTTCTGGGCATGTCTGTTGGCTGAAATAAGGAGAATTCTATGCTATGGAACAGATTTTAATATAGAGCCCTTATCTGCTTACAGGGAAAAGTATCTTTTCCTGAATTACAACATTTCTATTTTCTATTATTTCAAGAAATCATTTTTGCTTGGTGTATTACCTTGCTGTTAGCTTTCTGGCTTTTTAATATCGACACAATCATTGTAAAATCTAATGTAATATGAAAACTTTATAGTTTGCCATGTGGTCTGTCTGAATAAAACAAAAAATATCTGAGGAAAAACAAGTCTCACGGTATCTATTCATTTGACTTCATTCCAAGTCAGAGAGAAAAATGCAGAGCATTCCTATATTCTCTCAGATACACAGGCTATTATTTTTTGAAATAAATTTCACAAACAAATGTAATCGTTCTCCAATAAAATATATACAGCATATGCAGCAATAAATCATTAGCCAAATTTAGACTATAAACTCCTTTAAGTCAGGAATTGTTCTTTTGTGCTGTATTAAATGCTTGCACAATAGGGATGTACAAAACATTTCCTTTTAATCAGGCATGAAACATTGTGAAATTTAGGTATGTCAAGTCTTTGAAATTATCAGCCTGCCAGTTGGCAAAATATTTTACCGCTTGTATGGCTCAACATAGGTAGGCAAGAAACAGAATATAAACTGACAGCAAACAGCACTCCTTATTAGCATTGATGATGTTACCTAGTTAGGGAAATGAAACATTTGCAAGAAAACAAGCAAGCTCAGAGACCACCAAGGATCTCCTCAAACTGTACTTTGCAGAAAAGATTGTTTAGATTCTTGTTTAATAACTTTAAAAAAAAAAACAGGGGCACCTGGGAGAAGCTGTCTTGCTTTTTGCAAGGAACTAACCTGCATATCACTGCCCTCTTTATTTCAAAGGCCATTTTGGAGGAGACGGAATATTTAGATCAGTTTGGTTTAACTGATGAAGTGATGACTTACTATGAACGTATCCTCTTGTTTTCTTT
This sequence comes from Laticauda colubrina, assembly GCA_015471245.1. Lineage (NCBI taxonomy): Eukaryota > Metazoa > Chordata > Lepidosauria > Squamata > Elapidae > Laticauda > Laticauda colubrina. The sequence continues at coordinate 10,627,415 of BLBF01000020.1, read as the reverse complement.
GTGTCCACCTGTATATTTGTATTAGTTTTATATTTTTAGATATGGTCGAACAACTAAATCAATAAAGTTTTATTCTATTCTGTGCAACAACCTGAACTGGGCACTTTTGAGCATTTCCTTGAAATTATTTGTTCAGCATTTCATAAAGTATTGAACTTGAAACCATTTGAAATGAATCTGCATGCCTCATATATTCTACATTGATACCAACATACGAAATAATATTTTCTGAGTAAGTTCTGCATTTAGTCAACAAGATATTTGTTGTTATGGGGAAAAAGAGGAGGGAGAAGGAGCATTATGCAAGTTCGCCATTTGATGTGGTAATGATAACGATGGGACAAAAATCAATCAACCAAACAAACAAATAAATAAATGTTAGATAACATGTAATCAACACGACATGCAAGGAACTTCTGCAGAGCATAGAATACATATTTTTTCATGAATTGATAGAATAGATTAATGATAATTAATCATGTTAAAAAATAATTAGTATGTTGTGACTAGTTCACAAAGTTAAACAGGATATCATATTTTATGAATATCCTAGATAGAATGTACTTTGAACTTATATTAAGACATAATTTATATTAAGATTGCTATTTTTTACAAAACAATGTACTCTGAATATTATAAGTTACCATTTAATCATTTTTAATCATTTTTTAAAAAAATGATCAGTAAAAATAATGAAAGATTAACAGGTATTCATTCAACTTATCTTTATTTTAACAAATAGATAACTTTTTACATCAATTACCCAAGGACAATTTTGCATTAAAGACTATTTAACAGAAATCCCAACTACATTTTTTCTAAAGGAAATCCCCTAAACAATCCAGATATTGTTTGAACAAACACACTACAGCTAACAGTCTAAACATTTCAAACTTTAAAATATTTATATATAATTGTATGATGTAGTTTAAAAACTGTACCTTGTGTTCCATTCAATTTTCTTCTTTTGGTCAAGATTATTAAAACCAGATGTTAGGCGTGAAGATAGCCAAGAACTCAGCACATGAAAGCTAAGTTGAAATATAGCAAAACTGCCCACAGCGATGCCCAGATTGAGTTTATTAAAGATTGTCATCTTTCTTCTGCCTGTTAAAAACACAATTTCAAACACAGTTCCTCAGTTGAGGCACGTGGCCAAATAATACCACTACTTGTAAAATCAACAATAGTGTACATAAGACTACAATTCTTGACAATGGGCACAGGAGAAGTGTGTATTTGCTGCTGGCCATGATCCGCCTATATGATAAATTGTGAAGCTGGCTGCACTCATTGTTTATTGCACATCTTCTGTAGATTGCAAAAGTAATACTTTACATATTTCAACCCATCAGTAAAAATTAGTCTAAATTTATAGTATCAGAAGAAAATTAATGAAACATCTACTAAATCATTACAGACGTAATGTAATATGACAATGATTCCACCTTATCTATATGTAACGGAATGTTCCTACATAAAAGGGGTTCTAAATTATCTCGATGAAATTGTATGAAAATATTTTCTTGTACTCTTATGAAAGTTTTAAAATATTATTTCATAGGAAACATGTATTTATTTATTTATTTAGATTTGTCAATTGCTTACAAAATAATAGGTATAAGTATATACATAGTTATGAATACATGAAATGGGTACATATAAGAAAAATGAAAGAAACAACAGGACAGGGACAGTAGGCACATTGGTGCGCTTATGCACGTCCCTTACAGACCTCTTAGGAAAGGGGTGAGGTCAACAGTAGACAGTCTAAGGTTAAAGTTTTTGGGGTTTGGGGAAGAAATCACAGAGTCAGGTAGAGTATTCCAGACATTGACCACTCTGTTGCTGAAGTATCAAAACTGTGATCAGATTCATCAACACTTCCAAGTCCACCTCCCTTTGCGGAAACAAAAGCTGAAGCTGGTTAACTGTATTAATTAGCTAAATGTAGGTACAGACTTATCAAAATTGCAATATATGCTAACTCTGCATGAGCATTTAATCTCATATGGCTTGGATCAGCAGGATCTGTGAGCCCAGAAGACTGTGTTCAAAGTTGTATTGATCTGAGCAAAGTGCTACTGGTTAAGATTCCTTAGGCCTACTTTCCTCCAAGAACAAAAAGTACATTTTTGGATACCATGTAGGACTTTATCAGTCATCATCTCCTGAATCAAAAATTGTTAGCCAATGCTAACATTGTTCTGTATTCTGTACAGTGGTAGATTTGTCTTCTGTACAGATGCAGACAGATAAACTCCAAAAAACATCCATAAAAAAATACTTTTATTGGTTCATCAAGTCTCCTCATAACTCACATTTGTGACAAAGTTCTTCTTTAATGACCAATCCTTTGAATATCTGTCTTGTAGGTAAAAAGATGATTATCTTCTATCCTTTTTCTCTTATCTCATGGCGATAGAAATAGAACAGTTACCACGAACGAGTCCGTGAGTTCAGCCAAGAGTGAGGAAAACTCCTCCTACCCATCAAGGGTCAATTTAGTGACCAATCAGGATTACAGATATGGTCATGTGATATGGACTACATTTCCCAGGATACTTTAACTACATTTACCATGATGCATTCCCTTAAGGGGACAGCTCACAACTGCTATCTAACTATCCAAATCCCATTAACTCTAAACTGTCTGGACAGCACACAGTTCATAGAACAAGGGTGTAATGTGCATTGGTCTAGGTGTGCACATAACTGCCTGTGTCACAGCATTTTGCACCAAAATGAAAACTTTTGAAGGTTCCAAATGCTTCCTGAAACTTCCAGATGCTCTTCAAGGGCAGCCCCATACAGAGCACATTATGGTAATCCATACAGAAGATGACTCTGTGTGAGTGACTGAGTGTGAGCCTACTGATCCAGGAATGAGAGTAACAAGTACACAACCTGAAATTGTGCAAAGGCTCTTTTAGTCACAACATCCATTTATTTATTTGTTTTATTTATTAACCAAATATGTATTGTCTTATGAAAAGCAACTCTGGGCAGTGTACAACAAATGTAAAACAATAAATATATATAATGTATAAAAATCCAATTTAAATATTAATATAAAAATAAATAATCAAACCCTAAGCAAAGGGAGTATAAGAATGGTTCACATCAGCAATGGAGTCATTGAAGCATGCTTCTGGTTCTCTGGCAGCCCCAGGCCTCGCAACATAACCAGGCATTGAGAGACTTCCAAAATGTTAAAAGGGTTGTAACTGATCTAATCTCGGAAAAAGAATGTTCAATAAAGCAGAGATAACAGCAAAGAAAGCACATCTCCTGAGACCCACCAAATGTCCCTAGCTGATAGTACCCGCAGCATGCCTTCTCTACCAGATCTAATGGAGCAGGCTGACATAGCCAGGGATGGGATAATCCGGTCCCATATTATGAAGGATTTTAAAGGTTAAAACCAGCACCTTAAATTGGACCCAGAAGCAAACTTACAACCAATGCAGCTCGCAGAGCAGAGGTGTAACATGCACTGTTCTACGAACGCATGTAACTGCCCATTCTGTACCAATTGAAGTTTCTGAATGCTCTTCAAGGGCAGTCCCATGCAGAGCACATTTCAGCAGTTGAAACTGGAAATGACCAGGCAAGAGTGACTGTAAGAAGGGCCTACCAATCCAGGAAAGGACACAACTGGCATACAAGATGAAGACGTACAAAGGACAAACTAGACACAATTACCACCTACCTGTTCATCAAACAGGAGTCCAAATTCTAGGACTGTCAGATAACGCAATGGGTCTGTCTATTCAGTACCTTCTGGAACAGTGAGCCTCCATCCAGAGCCACTCAGTCTCGCCAGGATTCAGCTGAAGCCTGTTGTTCCCAATCCAGACTCTCACAGCCTCCAAACATCCATTCCCAGCATTGTTTAATTCGCCAGGGATATAGATATGTAACTGAACAACAGCATCGTGATTATTCCTCACTCTATGGCAATGAATGAGCTCAGTCAATGGCCTCATGTAGCTGTTAAAGAGGAGTGGAAGCACTATGGCACCTCACATAGGAGGGGCTGAAGTAGGACCTCTCCTCTCCAATCATCACCAGCCTGGAATCAACCCTGAAGGAAGGAGGCAAACCAGCAGAACACTGTACCACTCACCCTATTCCTCTGAGCTGATCCAGAAGGATACCATGGTTGATGGTATTGAAAGCTGCCAAGAGTTCATATGGGGCACAGATGGAGGCAGTATTTCAATTCCACTTCCACCAGAGATTAACTAAAATGCTCTTTTAGTCCCATGCCCATGCCTGAAATCCAGCTGAAAGGGATCCAGATCATCTCTGCATGAACACTTTTTGAACAATCTTTCCTAAAAAGGGAAGATTGGCCAACAGATAAAAATTGTTCAGCATGGTTGGATTTAGCAATGGCTTCTTGAGGAGGGAGTAACCAAAAGCTCTTTAAGGGTGGAGGAACCACTATCGCTTCCTCAAAGAATTTACAACACCCAAATCACAACTATATGTTGCTTCACCATTCAGAAGGGAATACCTCTAATATGCAGTTGGTGGAACTTACAGCCATGATAACCCTGTCCACTTTCTCAGGTCCAAAGGTTCATTCATCTCAGATACATAGCTAGACCAGTGGGGTTATTCTACTGGCTTAGCCAATTCGGCCAAGCCAGTAGTGCCGATGAGCAGCGGAGACCAAACTGATTTTCTCCGACATTCTGCTCTTGGGCCCACCTGCCCGCCCGGGCTCCCATACCAACATTTATGTCCTGCTTTTGAAGCGCAGCTGCTTTGCGCAGCACAGCAGATTGCTGCGCGTCAGCTGCTGAAGTGACAGGGAGAGTGCAGGATTGCAGGAGATGAGTCAACAAGCCTCTGTGCCTGCACAAAGTGCACATTTAGCGCACGTGCGCAAAGCATGCCCACCAAGCCACGCCCACCGAACCGGTGGTAAAAAAAAAATTTGAAATGCACCACTGAGTTAGACTACATCCCAGGCACCTTCATAGGATGCCAATACCAATGTCTCAGAAAGAATCTGAGCACAGCCCATCCAGATGCTCTGCAAAATTTTCTGTGAGATCCTATAGGTACACTTAAGTCCCCTCTATCTAAAAAGGCTCTGGTCACCTTAAACAGGACTGCTGGGTGCAATAAGGGCAGAGAAGTATTGCTTCACTGTCCTCACCATCACAAGGTAGGCCTTAACACTGACTGTAACCTATGTTTCATTGAGTTCATTCTTCACTGACCTCCAGCATTGCTCCAGGCGTCTCTTAACCCAATTCATCTCCCTCAATTCTTCCATAAACAATGGAAAATAACAGGATCTGCAAGAAAAGAGACCTGAGTGGATGCAATCCAATCCAAGGCCTGTGCCATCCTCTTATTCGGGTGGTGATCAAGGCTTTGCTCAGACTGTGCAGCAAGCCAACAGGAACAACCCCGTTTTCTTTGAAACCTATCCAGCTCCACACCACCTTGAACCAATCAAATAGGTCCTGCCTCCCAATGGAGGGATAATATCCCCCCCAAAAAATCCCCTGGTTTTCAAGCATGATATGACCATAACAGGGAGATCACAGGCAGCTGTGAAAACCAGATCAAATGTGCAATCACTGCTCTAGATTAGGGGTCACTAACCTTTTGGACCTCAGGGACCACCAAACTCATAATTTTAAATCCTGCGGATCAGAGACCCTGGGAAAATCCCCAAAAATGTCTGCAGGAAAATTCCCCATCCAGTTTTCCTACCGATCGATCATTCTTTATTTGGGATCTCAGGATACCATCTCCAGCTCCGTTCTCAGGGGGAGAGAGAAAGAGAGATTTTTGGCTTCATGCAAGGAAAGCAGCAGAAGCAGAAGTCTTTCCTTCTCTCCTTCAAATTCCGCCAGCAATGTGTCTTTGTGAGACTTGTTGTGCCAGTGTAGCCTCTTGAAGCAGGATGCCTTGCAGGGTCCCAAAGACTCACGTCTGGTGGAGTTTGGGGGAGAGAAAGACTTTTGCTGCTTTTCTTGCGTGCAGCCAAAAGCAGAAGAAGCTGAAAGAAGCAGCCCGGTGGCCAGGCATGTGGGTGAGTGGGGCAAGTTCCCCCCCTCTGCCCTTTCCCTCCTCCCCTCACTACCTCATGTTGTTCGCAATGCAAACCACACAAGCCTTGTGTTCCCACGGGTCATGTGGGTGGCACAGCCTTGTTTTCCCATACAGCCTGGATTAATTGCTTTGGGGGTGACATTTCTCTGCGGAGCACCAAAATTTTCTTGCAGACCACCAGTGGTCCCTGTTGACGACCACTGCTCTCGATGACCTGAGATAAACCCATGGCTTTCATGGAAGCCATGAACTCCACAGCAGTCTTAGACCCTACTCCCAGAGAAGACAGACTGAAGTCACCCATGACCATAAGACTAGAAAATTCCACTGCCATCCCAGAAATGATGCCAAATAGCTCAAGCAGGAAGGTAACTTTTCAGGGGGAAGAGCGGTATAGTAGCAACCTCAACTGATCTCTAGAATGCAACTTAATGAACAAGGTCTCCAATACAGCAACTTGTGGAGCAGCAGGACACAAAGCTCTTCAGAACTCCCAAATGACAGTCACCACCCTGTCCAAAGTTCTCAACTGATGCCTTGCCTGAAACCTGACTGAGTACATTTCCAAAAGGAGAAACCCTTCTTTTTATGGATCCAGTCAGGTCTTGCCAATACACGTCATGTCAGTCACAGATGAGGGTGGTGTTATTACAGACTGGTCTGGTATTAAGCACCAGCAGTTGAAAGCCTGGGCTTCTAAAGGTCTTATGACCAGGGCAGAGAGACAGCCCAGTGGCCTGGAACATGGCATCAGATTAAGCATGTTGCCTTTTCCTCACTTCATATAGATACCAATTGAACCATTAACTGCATCAGCTTAATAGTAGAGAGGTAAAGGCTAGGTCACACTGGCCGACGGATGCAAAACGTATGCAAAAAGGACACAGTGGACGAGCAAATTTTCGGGGGTGGCTCCATCTGTTGTCATCCGCTCCAAAAAGTGGCAAAAATTTGCATAAACAGAACGGAAAAGAAGGGAAAAGAACGGACGTGGGTAGTATGTAGCAGGGATGTTAAAAGAATGTTCATAGGAAGCCTAGAGGATGTATATAGGATGCAAACCGTTCACTGCTCATCTTTTCTATTTCCGTGCTACTAACGCTGTGTAGACGTTCCGTGTACCTTTTGTTTCCTCCCTCTTTCCATTTTCAGCTGCAGCAGATGTGAGTTGCGAGGATGCCCAGAGGATGGAGAGAGGATACAGCGGATGTTTAACGGATGATAAACGGACATAGAACGTTTGTTGCTCGTATGTTGCGGATTTACATCGTACACAGCGGAAAGTTCATCCGCTCAAAAAGTTTTGTGCGGCTCAAAACTTCTTGAGCGGATGAAATCTCAGTGGACGGATGCTGGAGGGATAGAGCGTATGAAACACGTATACAGTGAGTACACAACGGATGCATAGCGTTTTCCAACGGATGGCAAGCTTTTTTTAATGTTTTACATCCTCTTTGCATCCGTTGGTGCAGTGTGACATGGGCTTAAGATAGCATCTCCCACTGAACTTAGCTAATAGGCCTCAAGGAAAGACCATGTGAACATTCACAGCTCTGCCACCCAATAGAGAAAGAAGCTTACATCCTGTGGTTTGGTTGCCTCCCTTCTCACTCTGCCAGTACTGGCTCTTAAGTTTGCTGACATTGATTGAATACGATTACCTCAGATCCTAAAGATATCCCAGAAAGAGTAAGTATAAGCCGCTGTAAAAGAACTGTGTTCATAATTTCTCAGTGATTGCACATTTATTTTATATTCTTTAAGACACAAAATACACAGGTTCCAATCTTATGCAGGCTCAACCTCTGTGCAAGGCTTAATGCTCAGTAAACACGAATGGGATCGTACTAGCAAAGATACAAATTGCTTGTACCGCAGCTCTGTCCTGTCTGCGATATGTTTCAATAATAAAGTATCAGAAGTAGATTTTGGTTTTTTGACTCGAACAAAATATAAAGTTGGGAAAACGTAGCTTCAAAGACGAATTTCAAATCGGAATGCAAACCAACAAGAAAGGCTCAGTTACATCAATAATCAAGTATTTCCCAACATGAAAGTAACCCAACCTCATCTCTCAGAAAGACAATTAGATTGTTAACAAAAGTAAAGCCATGGTGTGGTAATTAGAAATTTGTCCATTGTTTGAGTAACAACATCAAGGAAACATTTTCGATATTGTAAACAACAATGTTGGCAGTTATTTCTTTTACATCAGCTTAGATAATGAACATATGAATTATCAACACATGTATTATCAACATATGAATTTTAAAATATTCAGAGCAAATATTAAAAGAATGCAGAACTTTCCTGACATGATAGGAACTGCAGCAAAGCAGGGATACTATTCAAAGTAGCTCATCCAGACATAATATTAACATTCTCCTTCAACTAAGACTGTCTCCCCCCCCCCCTTTTTAAAAAGAAAAATTAAATTCAGTAGCATTCCTATTTCTCCTGTTCATTCCTTTCATCAGCTCTTTGGAAGAGGCAGTATTTCAGAGTCCCTTCCACCATCACATAAGTACCCCTCTTCCCTCTCTTCAGTTCCATTTTTTCAATAAAACAAACAAGGCATGTCATTCCTGATAGGAAAATCAGGGGAAGGAAAAAAAAACAAAAACCCACCAAACCCTTTGGAATTAAGGTAGGTGGGTAAAGATAATAAGCCAGGAACTGGAATGCAATCCCAGCCCTGTGGAACTCAAGTCCCATATTCGGGAGCCTACACTCCTTTTTTTCCACTTGCGACGCATTTGTCCAAATTAACCATGAAGCCATCAGCAATGGAACATTATTCCTTTTGCTGCCCCCACCCCAAGAAGGATGGCCTGGAGGGGGTGTGAATATAGGCCGGGCAGCCGGCAGGTTTTAATTTTTCAAGCCTTCCACCCACTCCCGTTTAAGAGGCTCCTCACTACCCGGATTGAAAATCGAGGCGCCTTTCCTTCCTTTGGGATTACTTCAGCTTCAGATCCCTCACCTCCACGGGAACTCCATCCAGCTCCTGACCCTATTTTCACCACCACCCCCTTCCCCGCCTTGGGTACGCCCGGCGGCCTCTTGCTCAACCTGGCTGAGCCGAGGCGAGCCCCTGGAGGGAGCCGGGGCATCCCTTGAACCGCCGCCAACGGGCCTACAAACCCTCCTTTTCCCGCTCACAGCTCACCTCCCGCCCCAACCCGTTTCCCCCCACCCCCACCCTCCTGACCGCCACCTTCTCGCTCACCTGCGGGCTCAGCGCGACCGCCCGGCTTCCCCGCCCATCCTTGCCGGAGAGCTCCTGCAGCCGGGAGAATCCCGACGCCAGCCCGGCCGCCCACGCGTGGGCTTCGCTTCTCCGGCGAGGCGGCTGTTAACGGCGGCTCCTGCAGCGGCAGCAGAAGCCCGCGCTTACTGCGGGGTGGCGTTTCGCCTGCCCAGCCTTAAAGGAGCCGAGGCGCTGCTGGCCGCCCCTTGGCTTCCCTGAGGCGGCGAGCAGGCCGATCACTACGATGACCACCATTTTCCCCCCACATGTCGGGCCACATCTTCGCCCAAAGGCCAATGCCTGTCGCTTGGTCGCCCACCCCTCCCTCCCGAAGAGCGTGGCGGGAGAAGGCACCGTGGCGGAGGAAGAAACCGGCCGCCGCTCTCCCAGCAAAGGCGTGGAAGGGTCCCCTCGTGGACACCTGCCAGAGCGAGGAGGATGCCTTTCCTTCGGCAGGTCCCTCGTGGGAAGACGAGGCTGGAGATTTTCCACAGGCCTTGCAAAAAAAATAAAAAATAAAAAAAAAATTGCCGATCGTGGTTTTGTTTTTGTTTTCCTTCTCTTTCCTATCTCTAGGTTGGAGTTAGGCGGATTCTGTGCAAAGTTAGGCAAAGCTTATCTTTCCTTTCATTTTTACTTAACCTTTTTTTTTTTTTTTTTAATGTAACTCAATTTACAAGGCTGCTCCTCTATGAAAGCGCTCAGGGCAGGGGACATCGGTCCCTTCATTCATCTTGTTGCAGGAAATTACAAGACTCAGACCTCGGAACGCGAAATAGTTTTATTTGGGCAAAGGGGCAGAGCAATTTAACCAAAGCAACACCTGAACAATCTCCGATAGATTTTACACTCACATACCCTGTTTCTCCAACAATACGGCCTCCCCCAATAGGAAGTCCCAGCATGTTTTATAGGCATGAAATGAAATTAAGCCTCTCCCCCCAAATTAAGGCCTGTATTAAAACATGCAAAATGGTGGGGGGGAATGGGGGGGGGGGGGCTTGCCGTTAGGAAATACTTTTGTTGCACACCCGGATATGGTGTTGCCTGTGTTGACCCCAATACTAAGTGCCTCACCAACGCCAAGGTCAACATCCAAGCAGTCGCCCCCTGCCCGCCTGGTCAAAGATACAAAGCGGGAGGGAATTAAGTCACCCCCGAAAAGACAGCCTAGCCATTTTTTCGGGGCTCAAAATAATAATAATAATAATAATAATAAGAAGAAGAAGAAGAAGAAGAAGAAGAAGAAGAAGAAGAAGAAGAA
>BLBF01000020.1:10606331-10616810 GCA_015471245.1 Laticauda colubrina | reverse complement strand
GAAGAAGAAGAAGAAGAAGAAGAAGAAGAAGAAGAAGAAGAAGAAGACCAGGCCTTATGTGAGAAACAAGGTATATATATTTCAGAAGCTGCAAACTACAGAAATATAACTTGACAGCATTTCATTGGTTACTTCAAATTCCAGCTCTCCCCTCCCCTATTGTTGGGTTAGAGTAGCTGGATTATTACAAATACTTTGCTAACCCATCTTGCTAACCCCTCTAAGCTTCCTGTAGTTCCCTTTGTGGTTTTCTTGTACGCGAGACAAGGCTTCCTGCTTGACAAATATGAGCGAGTGACCGACAGATGAACCTACGATCTGACATTTTTCATTTCTTTAATACACACATTTCGCTATCAAAGGAATAATCTTTTATATCCTTCTTTATGTTCGGCCTCAATATTAGTGCTTTTTAAAGATTTTTTTAAAAAACCATTTTTGCATGATTTTGGGTTGTTATTTTTTGTTATTTTGTTGTATGAGTTTGTGTTCTTTAATTTTTGTTTGTTTGTTTGTGGGATGGGCAGCTGTATAAACTTGCCAAATAAATTAATCGCATTACAAAAAAATACAAAAAAGAAACGGCAAAACTCTTAGAACAAGAAAACAAATCTATGTGCACTTTTATTTGAGCACTCTGGCCTCAGTGCTTGTGGGAATAAGTCCTACTATAATTATATTTCCCTCCCATCTTCCCTCCAAGAAGCTCAAAATATTATATGATTATTCTCCAATGTCAGTTTATTTTCACAGTGTGGGAGACAATAAAATGAGAATGTGACTTGTTTTCTTCATGTTCAGCCATAAATTGGTTTACAAGCCATCGTGGTTAAGCCCAAACCAAGCAAAGCACAATCGGGCTGAGCAGTTGGGGAACTTATAAGTTGCAGCAGCAGCATTATTATCTATAAGAAATGAAGAACTAAGTCCCCAAATGTTTCTTTGCACTAATAGTGGATCCAGAATCTGAAAAGTTTCAATGTCCCAGCTCAAAAGAGGATTTGTAGAACACACTGCTTGGAGCACCTTTAATTTTACCTATAATTTATTGAATAAGCCTTAATAGCTGAGTTCACACAATACCCTAAGACCTGTATTGATATTTGACTTCAGCTGCCATATTTATCTCTTCCACTTCCAATCTCAATCATAGACAGGTTTTTCTAAGGCTTAGTTTGTTGTCCGGCAGTCATTCTAGCAAATAATCTGCTTTATCATGGAAGATCCACAGATCATATTTAGAAAATAATATAAGATGAGTGGTTTAACATGTTGTACAAACTTGCTCTGTGCCAAAACAAACTTACCCATTGTATAACTTATATACCTGTACAACTGAAGGACAGGTCCATATGTAGCTCCCAAACCTTTCAATGAAAAAGTTGTCACCAAATTGTAACAGTCAGAGCAACTGATAGAAATTAATAAATGATTGGCTTGAGAATAATCATATCAACTGTACTTAATGTATCATTAACTTTAAATGAAATTATTTTTCCCACTTATGACTTCCAGGATATCCTTCAAATATGAGATGGGACTGTCCATCTGGAAAAATTATAAATTGCTGAGTCAGTTCCATGTAATGAACAGGCCAATGACTGCTAATCTTGGTTTAAGGCAGCAGAAAAAGTTGTGGAATTTAATGGAAAATGAATGGATTTATAGATGTTTCCAAAACAAATATTGCAAAAAACATTCTGCAACTTTTTTCTTTTAACCTTTTCTGGTAAAAGAAGCAACAGTCATGGTGAAAATGTACTGGAAGATTGCAACCACCTTTACAAGTTTGGGAATGAGGCAGGATATTCCACAACAAAATCTTACCTAAAAGCACCTTTAAGCATACTTGGGACTGTGTATTTAGGTGATCAAAATATTCCAACAAAGATCTGAGCTCCATCACTAACATAAATCTTAATTAGATGCTAGATTTTGATTGGTACTGTAGGTATCTATGAAATTAAACATAATGTTGGAAGTCACTAAAGTGAATCTAATCGTGTAACAGTCAAACTGGATTTCGTATAGCATGTTTTCACAGTGGTCAACTATATGAAAAACTTTAAAAAGGATTTGTTTTTTTCAACTGTGGAGTGAAAACACAAATTAATTTTAATCCTATTATTAACAACTTGAATTCATGTTCAATTTAGTGGTGGAAACAAATTAACCTTGGTCTCTACTAATAACTCATCCTCAAGTTTCCTCAAGTGGCATGAAAATGTCCCACTGGGCCTTTCTTTTAAAAAAAAAAATACTTTATTGATTTTACAATTAAAATAGACCAACAACACATACATAAATGCAAGAGAGAAAAAGAAAACACTCAAGTCCGACCCCTTCTGAATTCCATTGACTCTAGCGCCAATGTAGTGATGATTGTTAGTTGACTAGATTCTTGTCAATCAATCATCTTAATGTGTCCTGATTAATGTGTCCTGATTCTTCATACCTGACAGCTGGGAGAAAAAGGCCCATGTCCAATCAACAGATGTCCACGCTGCCGGAGCTCAAAGGGATAGCAACAGAAATAAGGAGGAATCAACTTTTTCCCACCAGAGCACAAATAATCTAGAGGTGGCTCTAAAGGATTGGAGACTTGGCTCATCACACAGCCAATTCAACAGCATCCAGCCCTTTGGGGGCTACATTTAAATACAACTTTCTGGTTCTAAAAAAGCAGGAAACAGCACTAGCAAAGTGACATGGGGAGAAACCCCTCATTTCACTTACAATTGACTCTTGATGTCAGCTTTTTTTAAAAGAATTATTTTTAAACGTGAGTTTAGCATTCTTGTGAAAGAGCACTAAATCGGTGTTTATGAGTAGCCTGAAAAGCCAATGTTCCTTTATTTTTTTAAAGCTTTTTAAATTACTCTATCCACGTAGTGCAATGAATGCTTCTGCCCTTTTTAATTCTTTTCAGATTTTTTTTTCTTATATAGCTGTTTTCTTCTGTGAAAATACATTCTTAAAAACTTCATATTCTATTCAATTTTCTAACATTACAGCTTTGGTTATATTTATTCAAGCAAGACTGCATTTTGGCTAACTTAGTAATTGATATCTTAATTTGCTACACACAATATTGCAGGGTACCAAAATAAATTTACTGTTTTAGTCAAAGACAGATCAATTCCTATAAATACTCAATAAGTACACAGTCTTTAAACCACTAGTAGGATAAAAAAAAAGGCATGGCAGAGTTATAAATATCAGGAAGTATTTTATACACCTGCATATGAGTGAATTCTAATGTGAAGGTTGTTTATGTAGCATGAAAATTAGGTAATGGTTTGTCGTTACATGCATATTTATTTTACTGAATTAAAATGTGGATTATTATTACTGAATCTTATTCAAGCTGCCCTGAAAATGTTACATTTCACCAGTGATGGCAAAGTAGCATTAAAAACCCAGGAAAGGAGTCCCTGCAGATTTTACTCAGATAGTTGTTGCCAACTGTAGGGGTCGATACTCATCTCTGTTTCAAGGCCATTGAGCCAATGCTGTTCAGAGACACTTCCACAATCATGTTGCCACTATGACATCACAGAACATTGTTGTCTTCCCATCATTGTGGTACCTATTATCTACTTGCGTTTGCATGCTTTCAAACTTCTAGGTTGGCAAGAGGTGAGATGAGGACGGGAGCTCACCCTGTCACTTGAGCTTGGGTCTTGAGCTTGGGTCTTGAGCTTGGGTCTTGAGCTTGGGTCTTGAGCTTGGGTCTTGAACTTGGACTGCTGGCTTTCCAACAAACAAGCCAAGCATCTTAACTGCTGAGTCACCGCACCACCCCTAGCAAAGTAGCATAGGTTGTATAATTATAATTAGCAGATATCCTGTCAAGCTTCATCCAACAGGTAGAACTTGAACCACTTAGACAAGCTTACAAGACATCCGAGAACTTATGCTCAATAATATTAATTGAAAAAAGTTAAGAAGCCATAGCCAAAATAATTTCAGTAAATGCTGTGATTCAAGAAAAGGCCTCTCTCTGGAAACAGTGTTCAAACCCTCTTGAAACTTTTTTTTCCTTCCCATGCTGTGTAAATGGCTGTTTGGCATTCTCTTTTGTATCTTTCCATCTCTTTTTGCTATCATCAAACTTGCTTTTACCTTACTTTTCACTCACTATGTGACAACTACAGTAAAATTTATTCATGACATATATCACCATACTGGATCTGTGCATTTTCCTGACTTGGTTGGTTGCTCAGAATCACATTTAAAAATCCACACATGGAGGCAGGGAATCCTGTGGCTTTTTACATTAAAAGTGCCCGGAAACAGGAAGAAATCTCAGATTCTATATCAAGGTAGTCCTGTTAGAGTCTCATATTTTCCAACATCAGTGACATTTTTTTCCTTAAGAACAGGAACATATCCTTCAACCTGGGAACGTATCAATGGGGAAATATGAGTCACATTAACAAGGATTTCTGATTTCCAACTGTGTAACATTAACAGAAACAAAATTATTATTTTCCCCCAAATTATATTGCTGATATGAAGAACAGTAATGGTTCACAATGTAAAAGGACTCCACCTCTGGAATTAAAAGCATTTTTGGGTCATTCAAATGGTTTAATTAAAACAATTAATTGCCTCTGATTTCAACTGGTAGATTCTAGGATTCTACTAATAGGAAGCTTTCTGAAGCTTTTATACCATTATTATAATGAGTAGAATTTGTGCTGGATATCTCTGATGGGAAAAACAGAGAGACACAATCAAAATGCTAGAAAATCCTTGGCTTGCACATTGTAATCAGGCTGCTTTTATGTCAGTTAATGGAAATTATATTTTGTATTACTATTCCAGTGAATTGCACTATCCTGGGTTTGCCTTCCTTGCTTCTCAGTAGGCAGACTTAACAACTGCATCTTTCTATCAGTGCTTGAAGGTTTCAGTTTCTTCCTGAGTTCTTTCATCCTATAATTGCATTTGAATGTTTTAATATTAGAGTAACCATACCTGTTCAGATTGCTTTTGGCTTAGATCTCCAGTCTAGACCATCTACAAGGATCATGGTTTACGTTCCCAACAAGATTCTTTATTACCACAATATTCCAGAAAACATCAGGGACACACACTGCTTCAAGGTAGAAGGAAAATAAAGCAGTAAGAAAAACAAGGTAGTAATTCCAGACGAGCTTCCCAGAGGGGAGAAAAAATAAATATCAAGGTCTTAAAAACTTTTGTTCCAAAATGTAAACCAAAGCCTCAGATTGTTCCATTCCCATACCCCTGCCCAAATATCTGCATTGCATTTCCCTAAAGCCATTGCAGGGGAAATTAGATAACATCATGAACCAAACTTTCATCAAAATACCCGATTCTTTCTACTGTATGTGTAATAATAATGGGTTTTATTTATTTAATTACAAACCGAAAAGGAAATGTTTGGAAATATTTGAGGAGATATCTATCTTCTTCTTTTGAGTTGACATGCTCCAGGTCCCATCAATTAACCTTAGAGACAGATTTTATTTTTTTCCTGTCATGGCTCCAAGATTTTTATGATCCCTATCCTGGCCTTATATGAGCAAGCCCTTAAAACTAGGCCCTGCATTAGAATATGCTGTAGATCCTTTGTGGGGTATCTGGATGACTTGATTATTGTTTTTCCCCAGACTTTTTTTTTGCTGATTATATGTTCTGTTTATATTGTTTTTACTATTCTATACTGTAAGCCTCCAAAATTGTACAGGTTGGAAGAGCCTATCATTCTATAAAATAAAATAATTCTTCAATTACATAAAACCCTCAATTTCTGAACATTTTTATGGATTATCAATCACTTCTCAGCAGAAAACAATGTACATGAACCAGAAATGGAGATATAATTCACAGCTGTTTACATCATTTACTAAAGCCCATGTCACACTGGCCAACGGATGTAAAAAGGACACAGCGGATGAGCAAAATGTTCAATCCGTTGTTATCCGCTCTCAAAAGGGCCAAAAATTTGCATAACCGGAGCGGATAACACGGACGCGGGGAGGACACAGGGCGGATGCAAAGCGGATGCGGAACGGAAGCCCAGCAGATGGGAGCGGATGGGAGCGGATGGGAGCGGATGGGAGCGGATGGGAGTGGATGGCACATCCGCAGGGGTTCCGGGGGGCCTCAGCGAAGCGGACGCGGAATGGAAAGAGCGGATGCAGAGCGGACGCCAAACAGATGAAGCGGATGCAGAGCGGAAGCCTAGCGGATGCACAGCGGAAGCCTAATGGATGCCTGGCATTCACTGCGCATGCGGGGAGGATGCATTGCATCAGCCCCGCGGATATAAAGGAAGCAGCTCGGAAACAGGTCGCCATTCAGAGGAAAGACCTGCTGCTGGACACATCGACTGCCTTGCCTGCCCTGGCTGCATGTCTGCCTGCCAGCCTTGCTGCCAGCCTTGCTATCAGCCTTGCTGCCAGCCTCCCTGCCAGCCTTGCTGCCAGCCTGCCTGCAAGCCTTGCTGCCAGCCGGTCTGCCTGCCAGCCTTGCTGCCTGCCTTCCTGCCAGCCTTAGTTCATATCTGCCTGCCAGCCTTGGTGCCTGCCAGCCTTCCTGCAAGCCTTGGTTCATGTCTGCCTGCCAGCCTTGGTGCCTGCCTGCCTGCCAGCCTTCCTGCCAGACTTGGTTCCTGCCAGCCTCCCTGCCAGCCAGCAACCCCACAACCATGCGGACGCACAGCAAGCCTCAGCCATCTGATGCCAGCCCTGGCAAGAGAGACAGGGCTATCATCCCGCCCCCTGGCCCTCACTCTGGTTCTGCTGGGAGTTCTGCAGCACAGGCTCACTCTTCTGGGGCTGGGGCTTCTGCTGCTTCTGCTTCTGGAGGAGCTGATGACAAGCGCTCCAGCACCAGCCACCTCCACAGCACCTGCTCCCTTCACCCCTGAGACTGAGCGACCAAGAGGAGTGCCAGAGACTCATTTTTGTCTTATAGCTTGTTGTTAATAAAGTCTATTTATGATTCACACACTTGCTTCATTTCTTTTTTTTTATAAAGTCTTGCTGGAAACTTTTAGAAATGGTTTAAGCCTTTGCATGCTTGTGGGATGGGTTAAGATAGCAGTGGGAGAGATAAGCCTCCAGTGCAAGCATAGTGGGAATGTATGGTCCAGCCTCCCAGGTGCCACACCTACGGCCCTTTATTATCAATAATAATGTAATAATTATCCACACATGTCAACATAAACACAACTCTTTATTAAACGCCCTGTTCATTGTAGGCCAACCAAACATACATGGTCCAACCTCATCCGTGTTATGAGACAGGCTGAAGGAAGCATCCACTAAGCATCTACCATCCTTTCTTGCCACTCCACTGCTCCAGCTGGGGAGTTGCACCAGTGTCTCAGGAGGTTGCGCTGCTTCTTCGCTTCATGCTTCTTCGCCTCAGACTCTGTTGAGGCCTTGCACGTCCTCAGTGTCGGTCAGGTTTCGCCCTTGCCTCCATTCCCCAGGCTCCATGTCCCCATTGGCTTGTTGGAGGTCCACGAGCCTGTTCTGCAAGACTGGATAGCGGGTGTGCATGAGATTGTGCAGGATGCAGCAAGCTTCCATGATCCTACTCACGGTCTCTGGGCAATGCTGCATGGTGGTGAGAAGTACCTGGAACCTGTTGGCCAGGATGCCAAAGGCGTTCTCCACCACCCGTCTTGCCCTGGACAGCCTGTAGTTGAAGATCCTCTCTTCACGGGTGAGGAGTCTGGAGGTGTAGGGCTTCATGAGGTAGGTTGTGAGGGAGAAGTCGTCATCCCCCATGATGAAGTAGGGCACATCTTGTGTGTCATTGGGCAGGGGTTCTGGATCTGGGAAGCCCACGATGAGGTTGCGTTCCAGCCCCTCCTTGAGGTGACTGGTGTTGTATACCTGGGCATCTGAAGAGGAGCCGTTGCCTGAAGCATCGATGTACATGAACTTGTAGTCAGCATCAACCATGGCAAACAGGATGATGCTGAAGAAGCCCTTGTAGTTGTGATAAGTGGACCCTGACTTGGCTGGAGCTTTGCAGGCCACGTGCTTGCCATCTATGGCTCCAACGGTGTGTGGTAAGTTCCACTTCTGATACCACTGCTCTGCAACTTTCTTCCATCCTTCTTCAGTGGAGGGGTACTGGAGGAGCTCCTCCTTGTATTCGTCGATGATGGCCTGCACCACTTCTCTGACCACAATGCTGATGGTGTTGGATGGCACCCTCCAGCCGTACTGCATGCTCCTGTAGGAGGTCCCTGAGGCCAGGTGGCGCAGAGTGAGTGCCACCTTGAGCCCAGGTTCCAGGCTGGGCCAGAAGCTGGTGTTTGCCTTGGTCAACCTGGGTGTCAGCCGCTGCACAACTTCGTCAAACATGGCTGGAGGCATCCTCATGAAGTTCTGGAACGCACGAGTGTCTTTGCTCTTGAGCTCCACCATCAGCTTGTTGTACAGTCCCTCCTCTGCTCTTCTGGTGAAACATCTTCGGACCCAGACTCTTTTTGGGTAGCTCCTTTTCTTCTCACAGTAGTGTTCACAGAGCCCGCAGATGGCTTCGCACTGTTGCAGAATGATGGTGGCTGCCGAAAGGACTTTGTTACAATCCACGGTGGACATGACTGGATGCTGTGGAAGAGGAAGAGTCAGATGAAGGTTGCAGAGGTCTGCACAGCTGGGCTGCTGGGCTGAAAGTGAGATGCAGGCGAGTTGCTCCCCCTTTTTATAGGCAGTATAGGTTTTCCGCTAGGCATCCTCTAGGCATCCTCTAGGCATCCTCTAGACATCCTTAATATCCGAGATAGGTCCCCTCTGCGAACGTTTTTTCCGTTTTAAACGCTTTGTTTCCATTCTGCAGCTGCTAGGCATCCGTTCTGCATCTGTTCTGCATCCGTTCCGCTTCCTCCCTGTGTCCAGGCGGATGGAGTTGCGCGGATGCGTAGCGGATGCCTAGCGGATATAGCGGATGCGTAACGGATGTGTAGCGGATGCAGAACGGACGAACTGGATACATTTTCCACGCAAAAGTTTTAGGCAGCCCAAAACTTTTGGAGCGGATGAAACGTCCATAAACGGATGCTGGACGGATAGAGAGGAAGCCAAACGGAGGCAGTGAGTACATCGCGTTTTCGAACAGATGGCAAGGTTTTTTGTCCGTTTTACATCCTCTTTGCATCCGTTGGTTCAGTGTGACATGGGCTTAAGGAGAAGCAGAATTTTTAAATTTATATTTATTTATTTGATTGGTTTAATTCTACCTTTATTATTTTTATAAGTACTTCAAGGCAGTGAACACACATACTACTCCTTCCTCCTATTTCCCCAGAACAATAGCCCTGTGAGATTGGTTGTGCTGAGAGAGAGTGACTAGTTCATAGTCACCCAGCCAACTTTCAGGACTAAAGTGGGATTGATTGCAACCAGGGTGGGATTCTATCAATTTGCACTTATTCGCTAGAACCGGTTGTTAATATTCTAAGCAGTTTGTTAGCAGAAATTACTGGCCTAATCCTGTAAGGAAGGCAGGAAGGAAACATTCTGGTGTTGCTTACAGAAACTGCCTCTCCGTTAACCCTTATTACATTCTTGGCAGGACTAGACTTCCTGTCTTAGGAACTTCTCTGGAGTTTTTTTCCCCACCTTTGCTGGTACTTTGCTTTTGTGGAGTGACCATTTAAAATTACAGTGGCACTGAAAAAAGTGACTTTTGACCATATTTCACACTTACGACTTTTGCAGCATCCCCACAGCCATGAGAGGCCAGGCGAGGAGATGTGTGCCTCAATGTGAGTGATATTCAGTTGGCCACACCCAACCAATAACATGACCACCAAGCCACGTCCACCCAGTCACATAACCACCAAGCCATGCCCAATAACTAAGCCACACCCACAGAACCATTTGTTAAAAAAATTGAATCCCACCCCTAATTACAACTCACAGTATTCTGGCTTCTAGGCCAGTATCTTAACTACTACAGCAATCTGGCTTTCATCAAGTTTAATTAATATCTTTAAAAATAAAAGCATTGTTTCCTTTGTTTCATGAGACTTAAACTTTTAGAATCAAAAACTAGGGATGTGAGAATTATAGCTTATGTGAGGAAGGGCAATTGTTCTATTCTTCCCATGCATAACCATGGGACGAATATAAATAAATTGTACGGCTTTTAGAATGGGGGTTCCCAACCCCCAGGCTGCAGCCCACAATTGGGCCATGGTCTATTCTGAACTAGGCCACGTGAGCAACTTGTGTGAGCAGTCAGTAGTGTGCATGCACATGCACTCACAGCTTGACTTGCGCAAGAGAGGCACTCATTCATGAATGACAGGCCAGTGCACTTACATACATGCATGCAGCTCAACTGGCACAAGTTGAACTGCATGTGCATGCCCACCTACTGCTTCCACAAGATGAGCTGTGCATCTGCTGGCCCGCCAGTTGCACAAATCTGATTCCCCTTCCCTCCAGCCTGGCCTCCAAGCCACAGTGATTGGGAACT
>BLBF01000020.1:10588198-10605931 GCA_015471245.1 Laticauda colubrina | reverse complement strand
TTTTTTTTTTATATATATATATTGTTCGGGTATTTTCTTACGTCATTGTAGGAATGACGTGGGAAAATACCCGAACAAAGCTGAATAGCATATATATATGTATGTTAATTGTAGATTTGACTCTTATGAAGGCAAAAAAAATCAGAGTAGAGATTCAACAGCTATTGATCAAGCCTTAAGCAAGTAAGGCTAGTATTGAGAGTTCACATTATCTCAAATCTCAGTCTATCTGGGGTTTTGTTTTTGTTTTTTAGAATGGCTTGGTGCATATCATATGTAACGAGAAGTATTAATGAGCCTCCTCAAATAATCTGTTTTGCTCAGAATCTTAGCCAACAAATGAAGTCTCAACTGGTAGAATGTAAGCAGAGGGTATGGGACTGAAACATTCAGATAGGAGGACCAATTTTCCTATTTCTCATACAGATAAAGTCCTCTTTCTCCTTGATGATGTCACCTAGTTTAGATAATAAAATGTCTACAAGAAAGCAAGCAGCTCAGGAAGCACTAAAGACCCCTCATTTTAACCCTGAGCTACAAATATTTTCTGTTATTGGAACTAGTTAAATGTTTAACATTCAATTCATCTCATTTACTGTATATAGCTGTTCATTTCCCAAAATCTGACTCTCAGCAATATACCATAAAATCATAAAATAACAGTATTAAAACACACTACCATTACAAACATTGATTTCATATTTTAAAAGACTAGGTGAGACTATTGGATATTATGAATAGTGGAGCTATTCCCTTGAGACCTTCAGACCTATTGATACAGCCAAGTTTTGAGGAATTTCTGGAAGGATATCAGAGAAACTGACAATCTTATCTCAGGGTAGATGCAGGGGGTGAGCTTCAAAAATTTTAGCAATGGTTGCTGGGTGGGCATTGGCATGGTGGGCATGGCCTAGTCGGCCTCCTGCACATAGCAGGAGGACTTTTTGCCCTCCTCCGGGCTCCAGAGGCTCTCTGGAAGCCAGAAACGGGCCTGTTTCTGCCCTTTCCGAACTTATGGGAGGCCCATTTTTCATCCTTCCCCAAGCCTCCACATGTGCCCTACACTTACCTACATCTAAAAGGGGCCACGTGGGGACTCCTGGGAGGGGCGGGGTGGGTGGGGCCAGCCAGGAGTGGGATTTGTGGGTTCTCCAAACTGTGCAGAATCTTAGCAGGAGTTCTCCCAAACCCCTGTGAACCCCCAGCAGCCCCACCCCTGGTTGGATGATGTTCCAAAGGCAACGCCAATGTCTCCTGGGTTCTGCCAGATGTAGCACCTTAATACAGAACTGCCAAACTCCCGGCCCACTCCCGGCTTAGCAAAGGGGAAAAAAAAGTCCCAATATGTCACATGACACCATTGTGACGACTTGAGTTTGACACTCCTGCCTTAGTAGGCAGGACCTGCAACACACTTCTGCCCCATCTGATGAGATGGGCAGATGTAATCAGGAAGAGACAGTCTCTCAGGGAAACCAGCCCCATGCCAGGAGGTTGAACTGGATTTGGAAGTAAACTGGTAATATAGCTTGTGGAATAGACATGTGGAATTGTAGGGACATAGCACTAGAATTGCTCATACCACTGCATATTGCATCTGCTGAAGCTTTCAGATACTCTTCTAGGGTAACTCCATGTTGACAGCATTGCAATATTTCACTTCCTAGAAGAACAGGGCATGAGCAGAGCCTCCCAATCAGGAAATAGGAACAATTGGCATACAACAGAACCATTCAAAAGCCCTCCTAGGCCCTCCCTCTTCAAGCAGAAACTGCAAGTTTAGGAAGACTCCCAAGTTGTGCATAAAAGTGGTCTCAAAAAGAGCACACACCAGAGGCGGTATTCAGCAGCTTCTGACCAGTTCTGGAGAACCGGTAGCAGAAATTTTGAGTAGTTTGGAGAACTGGAAAATACCACCTCTGCCTGGAGATCCTTTCCCTGCCACACTCACCAAACCACACCCACAGAACCAGTAGTAAAAAAAATTGAATCCCACCACACACCATTGTCCTCCCATCTCGAAGGTATAGCAAGCTCTACACTGTGGAAAGTAATGCAAGAAGTGGTCAGCCTCATTTCCTTCCTGTATTCTGAATCCTAGATTTTTCCACAGGAGCTGCTGCAACTGTTGGATGGATTGTGATAGAAGGTTTTCCACTATCCAGTTTTGCTAGTTGTAATATCCTCTTCTGCCATCTGCACCTTTAGCCTTTTAAGTGCCAGTGCCAGTTTTAAAGGGTTTCCTCCATTTTTCAAAAGATGTGTCTCCAGTTTATTTATTTTTTTCATCATTCTGCAGTCCTGTTCTTTTTTACTGCAACTATATTTCCAATCTTTTACTTCAAGGGGGCAGTAAGTCCAACTGAATGACAGTCTCAGAGTTGGACATATTGGCCCTCAAGATGTCTTCTACTAACTGGGCATGCAAAGATATTTTCCCATTACCAACATCACAAAAGGCAACTATCTCAACACTAAACTAGTTACCTCATCAAACCTGGAAGTTAGAAAAAAAACAATAGCTATTGTGTGTGCAAGTCTGTTAAAAACAATTTAGAAGAAAGGAAGAGAAAGTGGAGAAAGGCTGCCAAAATCTCTTAGGTCATTACCTACCTTTCTATTTCAGAAATAAAACAAGTGCCTTGAAAACATTGAAGGAAAGATATTTTTTTAAAACTCTGAAATGTCTTGTGTTGTTCACATAACTTACCTCTGCCACCATGTAGTAGACCAGCTGAGCCCAGAAAAAATATGTTTAAGGCATCCTCTCCCCAAAGGCCTCTAGGCTACAAACCAGGCTGCCATCTCCTTCTTTGAGATATTAATTGCTAGTCTCTGCTGTCACATTTCACTTGGGATCCTTTTTGTACACCTAGTATGGGAAATAAGGCTTTTGCAGCCTTAGTCATTTTTTATGACTAAAAAAATAAAAAAATGGGGTTCCCTCCCCAAAAATGCAATATTCTACTGTGTTTCCCTGAAAATAAGACCCGGTCTTGTAGTTGTTTTTTTTTTGCCACCAGAAAAGGTACCAGGTCTTATTTTTGGGAGAAGTCTAATTATTGATACTTTGCTACTGCAACGGCACCAACAGCCCTGCCCAGCAGGAGCCTGCTGCCAGCCGACTTCTTTTGCGACTGCTTGCTGCCATTCAGGCGCATTGCCTCCATCCTCCGTTTCGATCCAGAGCTCTTTTTATCAGCTGCAGAAGCCTTTCTGGAAGGGCCTCTGATGGCAAAACAGAGGCTGGGCATGACGCATGCAAGCGGCGGCACGTGGCCACAGAAGAAGTAGGCCTGAAAGGCAAGGCAGGTGTTGAGGTGTGTGAGGCCTGGTAAATAGGCAGCTCCACCCCCCCATCGGCTCCCTAGCTTGATTTTTACTCATGCACCTTGCCCCACCCCGTGCACCCCCGTGGAGTGGATGGGGTCTTAACTAGGGCTTATTTTGGGGGATAGAGCTTATCCTGGACATGTGTAAAAATCAAGCTACTTACTTCCGGGGTAGGTCATATTTTCAGGGAATCATGGTATCTATCTAATATACAGGCATGTTGTTCCAGAGCATGAGTGTCAAACTCGAAACATCATATTACCATCACGTGATGTATCACAAAGTTTTTTTCTTCAGGGAGCTGGAGTGGGTATGGCCTGTGCATGCAGCATCCAGTCCGTGGGCCACCAGAAGGTTTCGTCCCTTCTTTCTTTCCCCCCAATATCAAAGGAGTTCAATGAAATCTATTTTAAAAAATGATAAAAGCTTTTAATTTTTTGATTTCCAATATGTAAGCATTCAGTCTTGAAGGAGATATATACAGAGCACCTTAATAAAAGTGCTACTTCTGAATTAACTGAAAAAGAAAAAAAATAAGATGCAGTGCTGCAATCAAACCACAAGATGGTATCACGTTAAAAAAAAAAAAAGGAACTCACTGTAAAAACTTTGGTGCAGGATTTCAGGTTCTTATTCCAAATCAAGATTTTCAGGAGAAATTATTTACTTCTACATAATTTTAAATGTGCATGACAAGCTGGAATACACACACACTAGAGGAATGTGGCACTCACCTTGATGAAAAATTGGAGGAGCCATTGAAAGAAGAGAAACTGTCCTGGGAAAGGGGGAAGGTGTTGGAAACAAACTTAAAATAACCCCATCCTGAGCCTGGTGGTGTGGCCGATGAAGGACGCCAAGCACGAAGTGTAGGTTTTGTTTCCTTTTATTGAAGTGCTCCAAGAAAAAGAATCCTGGCCAAAATGCCAAGGAATCTCAAAAAATAGAATTTAAAAAAATGCTTTATACATTTTCACTAAAGCAGAAGGTGGAATAAGGCAGGATACATAAGCAACATCATCTAATAAACATTTTAGTAATGATCTAACAATGTATTCTATTTATCCCTAGCTGTCCCTTTTCCTAAGCCTTGGCGAATGAATTCTATCGAATACACATTCTATTTGCTCCAGCCATCTCTATTCCTCTATTCCTAGCTCAGATGCCAAACTCTTTGTTACTTTTATCAGATTTCTAACCACCCAGGATTGATACAAGCTTTACACATGCACATTCCCTGTGAATAAGCAGTGCTTGGTCTTGCCAGACAAATTCCACAATTACAGAGTTCCTGGTCTCCTTTCAAGTATGTGCCATAACCTTGCTTTGTTTTAGCAGTCCATCAAAGGTACTGACAAATGGAAAAGATATACAGAAAACCTCACCCTCAACTTCTAAAAATGGATTGCTCTTCAGTAAACACTCTGGATGTGTTTACATCCAGAGTGTTTACTGAAGAGCAATCCATTTTTTTTTCAGAACTTGAAAATCCTTCTCCCTTCCTAGCCATTGCTCAAGATGTATAAAACCCCCTCTTGTTTTGCAAATGGATAACTTGTCCTTGAGAGTCATTTTCTTCCAAAGGTTGAAAAGAGTGGAAGACCTGCTTTGTGCATTTCATTCCAGACTTTCTCTCCCAGCTGAAAGGAGCTAGGACACTTTATGCAGCACAGTTGCATAATAAAAGTTTTCCAAGCACTCTGTTATATTCTATTTTTTTTCCTAACCTATCTTGCTCATCATTTAGTACTGCAATAAGACAAATCTAGGTTTACACCCAGGATGATGCTTCTTCTCCATTAAAAATGATAGTATATACAGCTGGAACACCATATTAATTTTACATGTTTATCTTTTCCTTTTTCCTCATTATTAATACTCTACAAATACTGTAATCGTATCCCAATTCTTCAGTAGTTTAATGTTCTACAGAATTCAAAATATAAACAACAATGAATGGAAAAGTCTGAAGCCCCTGTCACACTGCACCAACGGATGGAAAGAGGATGTAAAACGGAGAAAAACACTTGCCATCCGTTGGTTAATGCGATGCTTCCGTTCTGTACTCACTGCCTCCGTTTTGCTTCCTCTCTATCCGTCCAGCATCCGTTTATGGACGTTTCATCCGCTCAGAGGGTTTTGAGCTGCTCAAAACTTTTGAGCGGAAAATGTATCCACTGCGTCTGTTCTGCATCCGCTAGGCATATGGGAGACATCCGTTCTGCATCCGTTACGCATCCGCTATATCTGCTAGGCATCCGCTGCGCATCCGCGCAACTCGCATCCGCTCGGATGCAGGGAGGAAGTAGAACGGACGCGGAACGGATACACAGCGTTAGTAGCACGGACGGAGAAGGGATGAAAGCGGATGCAGCTCACAACAAAGCATTTAAAACGGAAAAAACGTTCGCAGAGGGGACCTATCTCGGATATTAAGGATGTCTAGAGGATGCCTAGAGGATGCAAAAGGACACATAGGGGAAAACCTATATTGCCTATAAAAAGGGGGAGCAACTCACCTGCATCTCACTTTCAGACCAGCAGCCCTGCTGTGCAGACCTCTGCAGCCTTCATCCGGCTCTTGCTCTTCCACAGTATCCAGTCATTTCCACCATAGATCGTAACAAACTCCTTTTGGTAGCCACCATCCTTCTGCAACAGTGCAAAGCCATCTACAGGCTCTGTGAACTCTACTTCAGGAAGAAAAAGAGGCGGCCAAGAAGCGTCTGGGTCCGAAGATGGATCGGGAGAAGAGCAGAGTACGGACTCTACAACAAGCTGATGGTGGAGCTGAGGAATGAAGACCCTCGTGCATTCCAGAACTTCATGAGGATGCCTCCAGCCATGTTTGATGAAGTTGTGCAGCAGCTGACACCCAGGTTGACCAAGACAAACACCAACTTCCGGCCCAGCCTGGAACCTGGGCTCAAGGTGGCACTGACTCTGTGCCATCTGGCCTCAGGGACCTCCTACAGGAGCATGCAATATGGCTGGAGGGTGCCACATAACACCATCAGCATTGTGGTCAGAGAAGTGGTGCAGGCCATCATCGAAGAATACCTGGAGGAGCTCCTCCAGTGCCCCTCCACTGAAGAAGGATGGAAGAAAGTTGCAGAGCAGTGGTATCAGAAGTGGAGCTTCCCCCACACCTTTGGAGCCATAGATTGCAAGCACGTGGCCTGCAAAGCTCCAGCCAAGTCGGGTTCCACTTATTTCAACTACAAGGGCTTCTTCAGCATCGTCCTCTTCGCCATGGTTGATGCTGACTACAAGTTCATGTACATCGATGCTTCAGGCAACAGGTCATGTTCAGATGCCCAGGTATACAATGCCAATGACCTCAAGGAGGGGCTGGAATGCAACCTCATCATGGGCTTCCCAGATCCAGACCCCCTGCCCAATGACACGCAAGATGTGCCCTACTTCATCGTGGGGGATGACGACTTCTCCCTCAGAACCTACCTCATGAAGCCCTACACTTCCAGACTCCTCACCCGTGAAGAGAGGATCTTCAACTACAGGCTGTCTAGGGCAAGGCGGGTGGTGGAGAACGCCTTTGGCATCCTGGCCAACAGGTTCCAGGTACTTCTCACCACCATGCAGCATCACCCAGAGACCGTGAGGAGGATTGTGGAAGCTTGCTGCATCCTGCACAATCTCATGCGCACCTGCTACTCAGTCTTGCAGAACAGGCTCGTGGACCTCCAGCAAGGCAATGGGGACATGGAGCCTGGGGAATGGAGGCAAGGGTGAAACCTGATCGACACTGAGGATGTGCAAGGCCCCAACAGAGCCTCACATGAAGCGAAGAAGCAGCGCAACCTCCTAAGACACTGGTACAACTCCCCAGCTAGAGCAGTGATTAATGGATGCTTCCTTCAGCCTGTCTCATCACACAGATGAGATTGGGCCATGTATGTTGGGTGGGCCTACAATGAACAGGGCATTTAAAAAAGAGTTGATGTTGACATGTGTGGATCAATGGTAACATTAGTATTAATAATGAAGGGCCATAGGTGTGGCACCTGGGAGGTGGACCATACAGTCCCACAATGCTTGCACTGGAGGTTTATCTATCCCACAGCTATTACCCATTCCAAAGGTATCCCTGACCATCCCACTGCTATCCTTACCCATCCCACAAACATGCAAAGGCTTAAACCATTTCTAAAAGTTTCCACTAAGACTTTATTGACAAATAAATGAAGCAAGTGTGTGAAGCAAAGATAAACTTTATTAATCACAAGCTGTAAAAGAAAAATGACCCAAATCAAGTGTCCAAATAAAGACTACAGGTAGCCACCCAGTCTCTGGCACTCCTCTTGGTCACTCGGAGGTGTGCCCAGTCTCAGGGGTGAAGGGTCCAGGTGCTGTGGAGGTGGCTGCTGCTGGAGTGCTGGTCTGAAGCACCACTGGGGTGCCTGGCCCCGAGAGGACAACAGGTGACGGTGTGTTGAGGAAGCTCTCGGACAGCTGGCTCAGCCCCGTGATGTTGAGAGCTCCTTCCTCCATGCCATGTGGTGTCAGCCCCAGTACCAAGGACAGATGTACTGAGGCCGGGCTTGGCTGTGGGGTGGAGGAAGGAGCAGTGTAGTGGGGTTGTCTGGTCTGCAGCTGGGTGAGGACTGGCATCGGTGGCATCATTGGCGTGGGTGGCATCGGTGGCATTGGTGGAACTGGTGGCGACGGTGTCGCCCGATGACTCTGTGCCTGGACTGGGAAGGGCTGCTGCCTGTGCTGCTGGACCTCCTGGTTGCTGTAGCCCTGGTAGGTGAGGGCCTGTGGGAAGCCTTTGAATGGGAGGGACATCACCTGGGTTGGAGGAGCAGACCTGGGCTGGGTGGGAGCAGGTGCCTCTGGGTCTGGAGGGTTGTGAAGCAGCTCAGTGATCCGGTCCTTCACCACCTGGTACTGGGGTTCCGCCATGTCCGTGAGGGTCTGGTTGACATAGGTGAGGAAGGGCTTGCGGTTGGAGGATGAGGAGTTGGTGTGGACCAGCTGAGAGAGGAGATCTATGCTGTTACGGATGGTGTCCCTGATCTCCAGCAGGACAGTGTGGCTCTGCCCCTCCTGTCTGGCTCTCTGCCTTTCTGTGGAGGTGGAGCTGTGGATGGATGCAAGTAGGGCTGTGGTGGAAGTGCTGTCTCCTTTCTCCCACTGCACTAGGGAGTCCTCCAAGTGCTCCACCACGGTTAAAACACCTGCCTGGGGGTTCTCCGCCGTGGCACGCTCCACAGAAACCTTCCTGGAGACAGGAACTGACTCTCAGCCGGAAGAGGACTGGCTCTCAGCAGGCTGCCGGAGAGAGAGGGTCGTGAGAGGGGCTGCTGCTGCTGCTGCTCCTCGGTGGCGGATCTCACCCCCCAGGAAGCTGCACCTGGCCATGACATAGGTCTGTCTGTCAGCTTAACCGTGGCCTGGCCAGATTTCTTGAGGTGCAGCTTCCCGTACCAGGTGTGCATATGTTTCCACCAGCCGAGGAGCATCTCCGAAGTGTAGCCCAGGCTCTCCGCCTTCTCTCTCCAAGCAGCCTGCTTCCTTTTGGTGTCCCTGTACAGCCGGTGTCCCTTCTGCCACAGATAGTCATTCTCTCTCAGCCACTCCAGCACCTCATCCTCGTGTTCCTCCTCAATGGAGTATTGCCTCCTCTCTCGTTCCTGCATATGTCTCTTCCTCCCTTTGCCAGGACCAGATGGGCCCTCATCAGAGGGGCTTCCAGTTTGTAGGGGCTGCTCCTCCACATCATCATCATCATCATCATCATCATCACCAGCAGGATCATAATCAGCATCATCAGCATCAGCAGCAGCAGCACCAGCAGCAGCACCAGCAGGATCATCATCATCAGCAGCAGCAGCAGCAGCAGCAGCACGAGCAAGACCAGGAGCACAAGCAGGACGAGCAAGACGAGCAAGTCCAGGAGCACGATCAGGACCAGCAGGACCAGCAGGACGAGAAGCAGCTTCAGCAGAGTTAGCACCAGCAGAAGCACCACCGCCAGGAGCAGCCTCAGCAGAGTAAGCACCAGCAGAAGCACCACTGCCAGAAGCAGGCTCAGCAGAGTAAGCACCAGCAGAAGCACCACCGCCAGAAGCATCATCATCAGCTCCTCCAGAAGCAGAAGCAGCAGAAGCCCCAGCCGCAGAAGAGCGAGCCCGTGCTACAGAAGCCCCAGCAGAAGCAGAGTGAGGGCCAGGGGGCGGGAGGGTGGCCCTGTCCCTTTTGCCAGGGCTGGCAGCAGATGGCTGAGGCTTCCTCTTTTTCCCCATGTTTGTGGGGTTGCTGGCTGGCAGGGAGGCAGGCAGCAAGGCTGGCAGGCAGGCAGGCACCAAGGCAGGCAGCAAGGCTTGCAGGGAGGCAGGCACCAAGGCTGGCAGGGAGGCAGGCACCAAGGCAGGCAGCAAGGCTGGCAGGCAGGCAGGCACCAAGGCTGGCAGGCAGCAAGGCTGGCAGGCAGCAAGGCTGGCAGGATGGCAGGCAGCAAGGCTGGCAGCATGGCAGGCAGCAAGCCAAGCAGGCAAGGCACTCAATGCATCTGGCAGCAGGTCTTTCCTCTGAATGGTGACCTGCTTCCGAGCTGCTTCCCTTTATATCCACGGGGCTGACGTAATAAATCCCCCCGCATGCGCAATTAACGCCAGGCATCCGCTAGGCTTCCGCTGTGCATCCACTAGGCTTCCGCTCTGCATCCGCTTTATCCGTTGTGCATCTGCTGTGCATCTGCTTCATCCGCTCAGCGTCCGCTCTGCATCCGCTGTATCCATTCCGCGTCCGCTTTGCTGAGGTCCCCCAGAAGCCTAGCGGATGTGCCATCCGCTCCCATCCGCTTCCATCCGCTAGGCTTCCGCTCTGCATCCATTTTCCATCCGCCCTGCGTCCTCCCCCCGTCCATTCCTTTCCGTGTTATCCGCTCTGGTTATGCAAATTTTTGCCCCTTTTGAGAGCGGATAACAACGGATGGAACATTTTTCTCGTCCGCTGTGTCCTTTTTACATACGTTTTGCATCCGTTGGGCAGTGTGACAGGGCCTTAAAATACCTTATTTTTAAAAAATGTGTCCTTCTGATTCTGTGGTAGTTAGAGTACATTGCAACTAAAAATTACCCATAGCTTTTTTTTTTAATTTTATTGGTTTTAAAAACAAACATAAACAAACAAAATATAAAAACATCAGGCCATCTTCCATATATGTATATACAGTGTGCCGGTTGTGTTAGGGATAACATTGTTCACCCTAACTGTTTTAGGTGAAATACTACCTGATTTAAGTTACATGCACACATTTGGAGCACCAGCATGGGTGCATATCCCTAAACAACTTAGATACAAAGGACAGCATAGAGCAAAAAGATTGATTTTTGTAGGTTACACCTCTAATCATCGATCCTATAGATTCTGGGAACCAGGTACATCTAGAGTTTACACCAGTGCTAGTGCAAAATTCCTAGAACATGTAGGATGGAATAGATTAGAGCAAGATTCAAATAATGAAATATTTATTGAACCCTACAAAAGTCATAAAGATGAGATTTGCTATAAGAAGAGTCCAATTAAAGAAGAAGTCCACGAAGAGCAAATAGGACCAGAACAAGAGGAAATAGTTGATCAGGAAGAGTTACATGATCAAGAACAATTAATAGAGGAAAGTCCACCTGCAAGTCCTATAATACCTAGACGTACTACACGTGTAACTAGACCACCTGATAGGTATCAAGCAAGTATAGTTTGCCAAGTAACTAAAGTTCCAACTAGTGTAGATGAACTTAGGATGTATCCTGCTAAGGATCAGGAGAATTGGCAAAAGGCAATGGAAAAAGAGCTAAATTCATTAAAGGTAATGAAAGTGTATGAAGATGCCAAATTACCTCCAGGAGAAAAATCCATTGGGTGCAAATGGATATTTAAAGTAAAAACTGGAAATGATGGGACTGTTACCCATAAAGCTAGGTTAGTAGCTCAAGGATTTAATCAAACTGCATCTGATTACGATGAAGTTTTTGCGCCAAGCCTTAAAGCTACATCGTTAAGAACAGCATTAGTGTGGGCAGCTAAGAAAAACTATATCGTTAATCATTTAGATGTAGAAACTGCTTATCTACATGCACCATTGCAGCACACTATATATTTAAGAAAACCAATTGGCATAAAAGAAAACAATGTAAATAGCAATGATTGTTGGAAACTCAAAAAGAGTCTTTACGGGTTAAAACAATCTGGGTTTGAGTGGAACCAATATATTGTGAAAGAGTTAAACAATATAGGTTTTAAATCTGGTTTAGCAGATCCGTGTGTATTTAAAAGAGAAAATAATGGAACGGTGTCATTATTATTGTTATTCACTGATGATATTGCTTTAATAACTAAAACTAATAATGAGGCTAATGAGATAATATCATTATTAGCCAAGAAGATAAAAATAAAGCATCTAGGTGAAATTAAAAGGTATCTAGGATTGACAATAAATAAAACAAATCATGGTTTTAAAATATCTCAAGAAGATAAAATTTGCCAATTACTTAAAAATTATAAGATGGAACTTTGTAAACCGGCAAAGACTCCAATGAGTCAAGAAGTTTGCCAAATTAATGATCAAAGTCCCAAGTTTGATAAGTCCATATATCAATCTTTGATTGGTAGCTTATCATATATAAGCAATTGGTCAAGGCCAGATATAGCTTATAGTGTAAATCAGCTGGCACGTTTTAATTCAGATCCAAAAGAATATCATTGGACATCTTTAAAACGAATATTGAGATATCTGAAGGGAACTATAAACCATGCATTATATATAGAACCAAAGGGTGATTTGAGTCTTAGTGCTTATGCAGATGCAAGTTTTGCAACTGATATAAACACTAGAAAATCAACATCTGGTATGGCTATATTATTTGGTAAGACACTGATAGGATGGAGGTCAATCAGACAACAGCATATTAGCTTATCTACAATGGAGGCTGAATTTTCATGTCTGTCATTATTATGCACTGATTTGATTTTCTACAAACAGTTGTTGTTGGACATGGGAATAACTATAAAAGATCCCATTATGGTATATGAGGATAACCAATCAGCTATAAAGTTAGCTACTAGTATTGCTGTAAAAACTAGATCAAAACATACTGACCTAAGATATTTGAATGTAAGAGAAGCAGTGAAGAATGAACTGATAAGATTGGAATACTGTATGTCAGAGGAAAACATAGCAGACCAATTTACAAAAGCTCAAGGAGCAACTAAGTTTATAGAAAGTTGCGAAAAATATAATTTAAAAATGTAAATGATTCATAGTTATTATTGTAACCTAAAATGGGGAGAATGTTAGGGATAACATTGTTCACCCTAACTGTTTTAGGTGAAATACTAACTATGAATCATAGTTAGTGTATGCAGCTTTAAATGTAAAATAGCAATTGTGGGTGTGGTTATGAAAACCATATAAAAGTAGCAAGGCTACAGCTTGCTCGCTCTCTCTCTGGCTTTGATGATCCCTGATTACTGCTTGGAAGCAAGACT
Organism: Laticauda colubrina; assembly: GCA_015471245.1. Taxonomy (NCBI): domain Eukaryota; kingdom Metazoa; phylum Chordata; class Lepidosauria; order Squamata; family Elapidae; genus Laticauda; species Laticauda colubrina. The sequence goes on along the minus strand of BLBF01000020.1, from coordinate 10,593,085 downwards.
GCATTGCTCGAACGGGAGAGACAACAACGGACTGATTTATGTGAACTGACAATAGGATATTCTACATGGACTTTGCTAACTGAATATCCCTGAATGGACTGACTACATGGTAAATGAATATAGGACTGTTTTTGACTATGCTATAAACTTATACTGGAATAAAATATATTCTTGATAGCACAAGCGTATCTGTTATTTTTACTGTATGTTAATAAACATACAAGCTTAGCTCACTCATTTATCTGTGTGCCTATCTGACTAACGCTGCACATTCTGTTTAGCTTGTCTACCTAACCCTGGTTGGGGAACCCAGGCTTAACAGGTTGATTACAAATTATTTTGTGCTTCCATTTCGTATCTTTAATTACAATTGCTTTGTATATGATCTCGTATTTTCAATCCAATATTAAATACACTGGTATCATTATTAATCAATCATTTGACTACACTTTTATTCATTCATGCTTTAGGAAATAATCATATTTTATTTAATTTATTTTGTGACAATTCATATTATCATCCCAAATCTATTCTAAAATCATTTTGTCGATATAATAAGGAAAAAATACATCTTTATATTTTTAGTATTGTCTAAAAGTCTACATATTTTGTTACTATATTTTATTGTCTAACCATTGATAGATCACAAATTTTATAAAATTGTTTATCATCCTGTTCTCTAATTTCAAATGTCAATCTACTCATTTCAGCACATCCCAATATTTTCTTAATGATTTCCTCCTGTGATGTTGTTTTCTCATTTTTCCAGTTTTTATATTTGTTTCAAACAATTCCAATTAAGCTTGGAAAAGACTATTTTGAGGATTTAAATAAAATTGTGTTGAAATATATATGGCAAGGTAAGAAAGCGAGAATAAAGTTAAAACTTTTGCAAGATGCTAGAATAAAGGGAGGATTTGGTTTGCCTAATTGGTAGTTGTATTACCAAGCTACAAATCTGATGTGGGTTAAGGAATGGATAACATTAGGAAATACTAGATTGTTGACATTAAAAGGACATGATCTGTTGTTGAGGTGGCATGCTGTTTTATGGTACAAAGGAACTAAAATACAGGGGTATTTTAGAAGACATTATATGGGAGTCTCTGTGGTTAAATTGGGAGAAGATTAAAAGACAATGCTATTTGAAAATTCTGGTCTGGCTATCAACTATTGAAGCATTTTCTTATCTATAATATACAAAAGGGAACAAAACAGATATGGTGAAATATTGAATGAAAAGGGTGAACTTAAATCTATATAAAAATTAGAGGAACAAGGTATAAAGATGAATTGGTTTTCATATATGCAAATACATTCAAGGTATGATAAAGATTCTCAAACAGAAGGTTTCTATGATAAACTGACTGATTTAGATAAGATTTTGACAGGTACTGATGAAAAGGCGATTAAAAAATTAAACAGATATTTATTAGAAATTAAACTGGAAGAAGAATAAGTTAAAGAAACTATGATTGCTTGGGGGAAGAATTTTGGATATGGGATTGATCTACAGAAATGGCAAAAATTGTGGTCTCAAAATTATAAAATGACAATGTCAACAGCATATAAAGAAAATTTGTATAAGATGTTTTACAGGTGGCATTTTCCCCTGACAAGAATAGCAAGAATGTTCAAGAATAAATCCGAAAAATGTTGGAAATGTCATCAAACACCTGGCTCATATTACCATATGTGGTGGACTTGTGCAGATGCTAAAAAATACTGGACTAAAATCCACACGTGATTGGAAAAAATGACAAAAAAACATAGATTTGAAACCAGAGATTTTTTAATTGGGAATTTTGCCTGAAATATACTGTAAAGATTTGAAATATTTAATTGTAAATGTATTAACAGCGTCTAAGATTGTATTTGCTAAAAACTGGAAAAATGAGAAAATTACCCAGAGCTATAGAACAACTGAAAAAGCTCATTATCTTGTGACATTAGAGTAGCTGAACTTATTATGTGAATTTAAGAAAATGTTAAATGAAGCAAACAATGGAAAAATAAGCAGGTTTTGCAAAATTCAAGGAATCTATTACCTACCAGAGATAAAACTGCTATAAAATATATGTACATCATATAGAAAGCTGATGTTTGTTAAGTCTGGTTAGACAAATTAGAATTTCAAATTTCAATAAAAAATAAAAGCAAAGTAGGTAGAAAATTTTACAACAATGTTGATGTATGAATAATCTTTCAAGACATGCTAAACTAAAATGACTTAGTATGCTGATGTAATTGAGCAGTATTTCAACAGTAATGTTCAGAATGCATGATAGAAAAGAATCACCTAAGAAACGTCATCAATTGGAAAGGATCCAATTAATTTTATTTTCCAAAGCTCGTACATTACAATGAATAAGTCTCGGATAGAGATAAATTAAAACAGACGCTAAAAAATAAATGATTATTCCTGACAACAGAGTCAAAAATTAAGAATACAGCTACAACAGGAAAGAGAATTCCATCCTTATTGAGCTGTAGCTTTAAAAGAGATTCTTTTTTTCCTTGCATTGCTACTTCCAGTGAGAAAAATATTTTTTCTACTGCCAAGTAAGCCTTTCTTTCTGAATGTAAATAAAGATATGAATCAATTTATTGTGATCATAGCAGTGGGGGAAAAAAAGTAAATTTCATCCTCCTCAGTCATATCTCTTCTCTTCCTTAAAGTAACAAGTTACACTTTAAAAACAAAAACTGCATGTGTCTCTAGAATACAGGTCCCCAAACTCCAACTCATCACCTCATCAAGCTTCAGATTGTTCATTGACTCCCAAACATTCATTTTAGGAAAATATTGAATAAGCACTACTTTAATTCATAGAGTTATGAATAATAATGACAACAACAGCAGATAGTTTAATCAATTCTTGGTGGTCCAGTCACTTTGGAGAACTCTGCTCAAGATGGAGGACCAAAAGGCATTGGCAGTTGCCAGGACAGCTTCACAAAATAATGAAAAAACACTCGTTGCATGAATTTGAAATAGCTTGTGATTGCGGTACTGCCTTGTGATATCAACTGTGATAATATATTTTAGAAATACCATACATTTGCTTGAAAAAGGCTTGCCCTGAATATTTATTAGTATGCTGGGAGGATTAGCTATAGGCACAAACTCCCAGTCAAGCAAAGAGACAAAGGCAACTGATCTACTACTTCAAGTGGAGTCATACCAGGTTGTCATATCGGCTGACTACTTTAGACTGTTCAATCAGCATGGGCAGCCCTGATGCAAAGGCAAGCCTTCCAGGGGGCTTGAGAGTTCAGAGCAGTCTCAGGCAGCAGAAGTGTTGCAAGGCTGACATCTGACAGGAAATATTGATCCAGCAGCTCACAGCCAGGAATGGAAAATGTTTGAATCTAAGATGTCAGAACCCAGCCGGAGGTGAAACTGCAGGACATTTTGGGGGCTTTTGCAAGATCATATACATTAGGAAGGCAATACACACAAGAAGACTTTTCTTACAGATTACAATTTCTTACGATCTTTTAAAATTAGCTTTTTCAAAATTTTATCTGAACGTAACTGAGCTTGTAGATGCTAAGTTTGTAAAGCTGAATTCACTTCTTCCCTGGAATGAAAGAGGCCAAGGCTTTCCTTGTCTTGAGAAGACAACTATTAGAATGGCTTTGCAGCTTTGAGATCTCAACCCTGGAGGGTTCCTAGGAGCAAAAATAATTATAGGGAATTCCAAATATTCCAGAAAGGGGCGTGTGATCAGTAGCGAGGATTTTTTTAAAAAAAGTAAAAACTAAATGACAGGACAGGTGGACTGTAGCAAGGCTGAGACATCAGAAACTTACAGTATAAGAAAAATGAATATGAGAATATGCTTATATATTCTTTTCTCACTGGAAATAGCAATGCAGGGAAAAAAAGAATCTCTTTTAGAGGTACAGCTCAATAAGGATGGAATTCTCTTTCCTGTTGTAGTGCTATTCTTAATTTTTGACTGTTCTCAGGAATAGTTATTTATTTAGGGTCTGTTTTAATTTATTTCTATCTCAGACTTATTCACTGTAATGTACTAGCTTTGGAAAATAAAATTAATCAGATCCTTGCCAGTTGATGATGTTTATTAAGTGATATATATATATATATATATATATATATATATATATATATATATATATGTGCTGTTCAGCTTCCTTCGGGTATTATCCCACGTCATTGTAGTTCTGTTAAAGTTGTAGCAACGTTTCAGCAGAATCTCATCTGCCATCATCAGGCTTCTGTATGGATGTGGGTCTTAATTGTGCCTTGGGCATTAGCCTAAACTTTTGTGTATCTTCTTCAGATTTTATGTGTTGCTTTAAAACAAGCTGGTGTATGTGTGTGTGTGCATATATACATATATGATATAGATGATGGCAGATGAGATTCTGCTGAAACGTTGCTACAACTTTAACAGAACTACAATGACGTGGGATAATACCCGAAGGAAGCTGAACAGCACACATGTAAGTACCCGCGATAACTTAAAAAACCATATATATACCCAGGTGAAACCCAGCTTGCTAATAAAGAGCAGCCGTCCCTTCACACGCAGCCAAGCTGCACTGAAAGCCTCCAACACAAGAACAGACTGTTGCCAGCCAATCAAAGCCACAAAACAGACAGAAGAAACCAGGAACACCAATCAATCAAACTCCAAGTCCAATGAAATAGGTCCAGGCTCCCAGCCAATCAGAATGAACCAGCCTCAAATTTAAAAACCAGGAGCTGTAAGACCCATATCCATACAGAAGCCTGAGGATGGCAGATGAGATTCTGCTGAAACGTTGCTACAACTTTAACAGAACTACAATGACGTGGGATAATACCCGAAGGAAGCTGAACAGCACACATGTAAGTACCCGCGATAACTTAAAAAA
>BLBF01000020.1:10553829-10587798 GCA_015471245.1 Laticauda colubrina | reverse complement strand
GAAGAAACCAGAAACACCAATCAATCAAACTCCAAGTCCAATGAACACAGATCCAGGCTCCCAGCCAATCAGAATGGACCAGCCTCAAATTTGAAACCAGGAACTAACTCTATACAGAAGCCTGAGGATGGCAGATGAGATTCTGCTGAAACGTTGCTACAACTTTAACAGAACTACAATGACGTGGGATAATACCCGAAGGAAGCTAAACAGCACACATGTAAGTACCCGCGAAAGCCTAAGAAAACACACACACACACACACACACACACATGGTTTTTTAAATTTTCGCGGGTACTTACATGTGTGCTGTTCAGCTTCCTTCGGGTATTATCCGACGTCATTGTAGTCCTTTTAAAGTTGTAGCAACGTTTCAGCAGAATCTCATCTGCCATCATCTATATCATATATGTATATATGCACACACACACATACACCAGCTTGTTTTAAAGCAACACATAAAATCTGAAGAAGATACACAAAAGTTTAGGCTAATGCCCAAGGCACAATTATACTCTTCTGTGAAGCCTTATAATCTACTTTATGGATCAGTGATTTTGCCAATTCTCATTAAAACAATTGAAAAAAAAAAAACAAATGAGATCTGGATGTCTGTCTCGGAGACAAAGTCAGAGCACAATATAATCCCAGGTTCATGAACGTTAAATGATTTATAATTGGGCTGGATTACTAGGCACAAACATCCTGGTTCTGGAAAAAATTAAATCCACCAGATGGTTAATAAGTGAGTACATATACATTTTAATTACCAAAGAGGTTGAAAGTGGCTGGTGCATTTATAACACAGAAGAAAAGAAGCAAAGAAGCAAAGCAACAGGGGCCAGGCCTTCGGTCTAATGCAGAAAAGCAGCAGCAGAGGAACTGGCTGAAAGCACCACATATTTATATTTCTCTGCAAATAACATGCCAGGTCTGAAGGAACAGGCCACTTCGAAGATGAGGAGCGTTCTCACCCATCATTTATCAACGTTGCCTGCTGTCAGAGAGCTGTGGGTACTATTAAAGCCCTTTACTGTTAAAACTACTGTTGCACTGTCTGTCACAATCCAAATAAATCTGTGGACAGGGATCAAAGTTAATGCAGCAGGCAGGGAGTGGGCTGAATTCAGATTGGGACTACATTTAGAAGTGTCAATCACATCCTGCATATTCAGTTTGATCAAACATGTTAACTAGCACAGGTACTGAGGTAGCTTTTAATCAATCTGGAGGAAGAAAAAGAGAAAAGAATCAAAAGAGACTTTGGCTGGATGCTGGTTCTGATTGCTGGTTTAATGACATTCTAATTTCCATGGATCACAGCATGTCTGAGCATGTACAGACAGATTTGTGGCAAAGCCTACTGCTATAGGCAGTTGCACTGTCAAGCAGATAACAAAATGAAGAAGAAAAGTCAAGACAGTGGATAAATAACATTTCCCTATTTCAAGATCTGAAATGTTGTTACTGCCATCATAAAACAATCATAAAATATTTGTGAAAATTGAGCCTACCCAAGGTTATTCTTACTACAGTTAATAAGATTACAATATAGTTTGCACAGATCTGAAGTCCAAAGCATACAATTTATATGAAAGAAGATAGGATAAATGCTCAATGCATTTGAAAATGTATATTAACATATTGAATAGTTTTTAATTCCTTGTTAAGTTCAGCACCATCAATGAGTAGGTGACCTTAGAAATTTAAATTTCAAACAAATAATTCCTGTCTTTTCAAAAAAGTCAAAATATCTTCCCCAACTTCGTGCCCTGTTGTATTACAATGCCCAAAATTCCCACACAATCTTGGTCCATGTTTGGTAGCCATTATAAAAGTTTTTAGCTTAAATGGACTCCAGGTGATGGTAGACGACAGGAAGGCCTGGAGGAACATTGTCCATGGGGTTGTGATGGGTCGGACATAACTTCACAACTAACAATAACAAATAAAACGTTTTTAATGCAACACATCTGTAGACTACTAGATATGGAAGGAAGATAATTCTACAATTTCAGTTTAAGGAAAATAATAGTGATAGAAGTCCTCGAAAAAGAGCCATTCAGAGTTGCCCCAAACAGTAAGATGGGTGATATATAAATTTAATGAATAACAATAAATAATAACTTATGGATACTCTGCAACAAAAAATGAAGTATTCTATCCAAACCAAACTTGTCTCTCCATGACATTTATATTTTAAATGAAATTGCATTTTGGACAACATTTTAACCACTTTATATTAATTTTGTGCATAAAACCAACTGATCTTTGCTTACTGGCAAATTTGGCCCTTAAACATCATGAAGACAGGCAAAAGTATTCTCTTTCGGTAGCAGCTCTGTTTCTGCTACGCCAGTAGTAACAGGAATTTAAAGTCAGCTTAAAAGCTTACTTCTAATTTTCTGGTCCCGATTTTTCAAGATTATTAAAACGAAGTACAAATTAAGCCTCACCCAGTGCTTCAGACTAAGATAAGGATTTGCAAAAATTTTCTGAGAAGTATAAGTTACAGGTTTTAGAAAAAGTGCATTTGTTATTTGAGCCAAGGGTTGCCTGGACCTTGAAACAGAACACTGAGACAAAAAAATAAAGCAGTCCAAATAAAAGGTGTACTTAATTAAAACAATATTTCATTGCATTAATTACAATGGAATGTATTTAATTTAAATTATTTTAAAAGATGTAATTCTCTTATATTTCATAATTTTTGTGTTGTATAATTTAAGGAAAACAATTCAATAGCAAGTGTGGGAGAGCTCTGGGGCCATACCTGAGGCTTTTGAGGAGGTCATGTGGCTTTGTAGCCTCAACTGATCATCAATGGATCTCAATGGATCTTCACTTAGCTATGGAAGATACTATAGCATAAGTCTATCTTATCTATTTATCATTTCTATCGTCTATATCTTCTCTCTTTTTCCCTCCCTCCCCCCCCCCCCCCCCCATTACAGCTCTTCTTACTAACCTAGATAAGGACAATAAAAATCAAAACTAACACTCCAAAAAACATTAATAAAGGCTTCATTTCAGGCATATAGTTCCAATTACTTCATTTTAAATGTTCATATGTCCAGACACGGCTTTCATTGATCGGCTATTATGATGCATTAAAGTATCTGTTTTAATATGTGCATATGTTGTGAATTTTTGTGAGGAAGATATTGAGATGTGTTCTGAACACCACAAAGCATTTCCTGTTCCAGATAATCCAGATAATTTTGTAATTGCATGCACCACTGCTGAAGATCTAAAGTGAGCCATTCTAAAGAAAATCAAAACATTTTTTGAGGAAAAATTTCTGGTGTTGGATTGCTTTCTTTTATACATTCAGAAGAAAACTGCTCCTTAAACAGATATGAATTTCCTACCGATTGATTTTAATATCTAAGCAAAAAGAAGTAAAATATTAACTAGGCCAAATTATGGCCAGATTTTCCACAAAATTGATAGAAAGCCCATTCATGGAGAGGAAATGAATCCTGGCTTTTAGTTCAGCGACAGATTTTTCATCAACATAAAGAAATATTTTTAGGGGCATCCTAAACAGCAGGGTCTACGGCAAATCACACAATGGCACCAAAATTAACACCCTTTTAGTGACATTGTGATTCAATTGCTACATCTGTACTGTATTTGCAACACGGTTTTCAACACAAGTATGCGTACTTGAATTGATAATCATGGTACTTGTATCATGATGAACTTTCATCATTCAGAACCTTGGCATTATATTTTAAAAGGAAGAGTCTACCTGTCCACAATCCATTTCATACATCTTGCAAATAATACATTTTTAAGATACAATAAAATATGCAGTGTTTAACCATATGTCAATATTTTTCAGCCAACCCCCCTCCCAAAAAACACTAGACAGTTCGCCTGTCTTACATCTTTAGTAAATGGACCTTCTTCAGTCTTATGTTCCTAATCAGGTTTTTTGTTTTATTTCACTAAAATACCACAGAACACAAAAAGGATGACTGCCACTCTCACTATAAGCCAATAGATAAAGAAAACACATATGTCGCAAGGGGAAAGGAGTCCCTGCGGATTTTACTCTGCTTGTCGTTGCCGCTTGCAAAAACAACAACAACCCGGGAACGGTGACGAAAACACTTCCGACGAACGAGAAGCAGAACGTTTCTGTCGTATTTTGAACTGCTTCGGCTCCCGTAATTCCCCTCCAGCTTCCTACAATACTGTGGAGAGGCTTGTCGAATAACGGCCTAGATATGGAATGGTCGTTTTGGGCAAAGCTGGGTGTCTCAGTCCTCTTTTTCCCTTTGCTGATTCTTTTCGTCCTGCGGTTGTTGAAGCGACGTCCTGTCACTCCTAATGCTGATGTCAAACTCCTGGTGGTTGCCGGTTCTGGTAAGACAAAAAGCGAGGAACAGTCCACGGGTCACAGACCACAACAACCACGGGTTGCTGTGACCATCCGGACTACATTACCCAGAAAGCAAAGCAGCCGCGAACAGCAAGGAGGCGTTCTTGATGCTGGCAGCTGTGCTTGCAAGACATGCTGGAAATTGTAGTTTCTTCGAAGAAATTTTGCTTGGAATTGGGTGATAATCTGTTTAGAGAGGAATCGGGGGTTCTCCGGCTAATATATCACCGCTCCATTCTTGATTTTATTTTTTAATTTCAACTGCTTAATTCTTCCTTGACAATAATTGTCAGTAGCGTGAGATGAGCGTGACCTCATCTCAACCTGGATGTCCCCAGGTTTAGACCAACTTTCTGGCTATACCACCCTGGTTCTTTGGTGTAGTCTGATGGAAATATTACAATGGCATCTTAGTACAAGTGTCTCTACCTACCTAAGTATTTGAAAAAGAATGTTTAATACAGGTAGTCCTTGACTTACAACAGTTTGTTTAGTGGCAGTTCAAAGTTCAGCACTGAAAAATGTGACTTATGGCTGCTCTTCACACTTTCGACCATTGCAGCATCCCCCATGATCATGTCACAAAAATTCAGACATTTGGCAACTGACTCATATTTATGACTTTTGCTGTGTTTTCAGGGTCATGTGATCCCCTTTGGCGACCTTCTGGTTAGCAAAGCCACTGGGGAAGCCAGATTCACTTAACAACCAGGTTACTAATTTATCAACGGCAACAATTCACTTAACAGCTGGGGCAGGAAAGGTTGTAAAATGAGGCAAAACTCACTTAACAAATATGACAATAGAAATTGACAATAGAAATTTTGGGCTCCATTGTGGCCACTTTTGAATTCCAGAGTGAGTTCCAGTCTGCTTTTTTTTTTTCTTTGCCCTGCAGCCAAATTATAAAACAACAAAACTCCTGCCTCTTCCTATTGCCTTTTTCTTGAGGCTGGGAAGCAGGAAAACCCATGAGGAAAAGACAACCTACCTCTGCTCTCTTGCACTGGGACAGGGAGAACATTCCACTTAGAAGCAGTGTTCTGACTGATATTTGGTCCTCTTTTTTTGCTGGGGAGGAAAAAAGCAGCTAGCTCTTTTATACTTGATAGTAAAGTTTACACATCGTATCAAATATGGTTTATTTGATTTTGATTCAGCATACCTATACCCAGAATTTGTCTTTTGTAAACTATGGTTTATGGTTTAGTTTGGAGTCACATTAGGCCAATATAATTTAAACTGGTTAAAACTAATCATAGCTTAGTACTACATGGGCATTCACATGCCTTGTCTCTTTGAATTGGGTAGTGTTCTACACCACCTAGTAATTGATGGGAAATCTGTTTTGCCAACTCTTGCTTTCTCTTCCTTCCTCTCCCTCCCATACAGTGAAACAAAATAGCTAAATTGATCATCCTCTCCATTTCCTTTGGTTCCAGTCATTCTGTTCCATTAGCCCAAGACAATGTGTTAGCAAACAGAATTGAAGTAGAAAGGGACAGGTGAGTAACTGGAGACAGTGGCAACTATTACTTGTCTGGTTTTGGTGTTCTAGATAGTGAACCACAGACTAACCAACTACATAGTTGAGCTTGCTGAACAAGCCCTTATGGTTAGTTTACCATTCAGTGATCAAGGAAAGAAAGAATTTGCTTAATTAAGGAAACTGTAACTGTGGATAAGTATGGTTTGTAAAATCCAGCCAACAAAAGAGGTGAGGTTGTACAGAGGTAAATCAACAGAATGAGAAAAATTCTCAGACTAGGTCTGTGGAACTTACAGAAGTTAACTCTGTGTATTTTCAGGAGGACATACAACAGAAATCTTAAGGCTGCTTAACAGCCTCTCCAAGAAATACTGTCCCAGGCACTATGTTTTGGCTGATTCAGATAAGATGAGTGAAGAAAAAATCCGTTCTTTTGAACAAAAAAGAGCTGCAAAATACCCCGATTCCTCGGTGAGTTTTTACACCTATTTGTCTGATTGTTCATATTTTGTTAAATAGTAATGTCACATTTCCTGTTAAAATACTATATGTTTTCCCAATTTGCACTGAAGTTCCATCCCTAAATTTTTCACTTTTCTCATTAACTTGGGAGGCTGCTATGCAGGCCAGAGAAAGCTTCACGATGCATCTAATTCCAGAGGAAAGGAACTGGCTTTGAGATAATCTAAGAACATCTGTTTCCTCTAAACATAAACTAACACTATACAGCTGTCTTTCTAGAACAAGAGTGTCCAACCTTGGCAGCTTGTGGATGGTGGGTCCCTAATGGCTGATTGGGAAATTCTGGAGTTGAAGTCCACAGGTCTTAAAGTTACCAATGTTGGACACCTTTGTTTTAGAATTGTTGGCTCTGCCTAATCTGTACTATCTGCATATACTGGAATGGAATATATCTGATCTCTAGGCCAAATGGAGTGAGGTTTCCTATTTCTTCCCAAGTTCATGAGTAGGGAGCATTTTTTGAAAAGGTTGCTGCTGGATAAATCCTTTTCTCAAGCTGGGATCCCTTTATACTTCTACCTTTCACTGTGCAGTGGAGCTTTCGATATCTTGGGGGTTTTTTAAATACTCTCTGAGTATGTTTTATAGGTGAGAATGTGAGAATGTTTTATAACAAGCTAAGGGTAAAACATCAAACAAACATGTTGGGATTACATGCTTGAACCTGACTAGTGATATGTACCCCTGGAGCATGCTTGCTTGAAAACAAATGTCCCTACCCCTGTTCTGAGCTAGACTACTTCTAGCATGGAACATGTGCCAAGGATAGATGCAGATCTTCTGCTGACTCATCAGGAAGATGTTCTGATGATGTGTGAACTAATGACCTTGGGAGACAGAAGGAAGACCCACAGATGAGCTGAGCTGTATGATAAGAACAATAGCAATAGAACTTAGACTTATATACCAATTTACAGCCCTTTTTAAGCAGTTTACATAGTCAACATATTGCCCCCAACAATCTGGGTTCTCATTTTACTGAGCGATGGAAGACTGAGTCAACCTTGAGCCGGTGAGGATCAAACTGCTGGCAGTCAGTAGAAGTAGCCTTCAATACTGCATTCTAATCATAATTCAATCCACAGGTGCAAGGGAAAGGCAAGGGAACTATTTTAGAGGGGACACTCCCTAGTTTCCCAGAGATTGAAAACAGAGCAAGAACAAAATACTTTTTTCAGTCTTGCCAGATTTTGCTGAATGTAACTTTACCATAAAGATAGTGCTGATGCCTCTGGTTGTGCTTCTTGCTTGGACTACCTTATAAGGCTATCAGATATTTTACTATACTAGATAACTGACTGCTTGATGAATCTTGGGTTCTCATAAAAAAAAAAAAGGTTCCACAAGCCTTATGTGTGCTTGTTTTTATTCTAGCAATAAAAAAATGTTTGAAGTGGCATAGCCTAAGCGTCAAGACAAATTGGTTAAGCATTGGGCGGTTTGCAATGTCTTGCGTTGTTGAACTGACCCATGAATAATTTCCATTAATTGCTCATTACACATTTGTCACTGTGTATTTTAAGATTCTAGAGATAATCCATTAAACATATTCAGATTTTTTTCCCCTTAAAATTTCCAGACCAAAGTGAAACACTTGACAGGGCTTAAATTGCTCCGGATTTGGGGGTTTTTTGGGGGGGAGGGGGGGGAACAGGATGGAGGGACTGTAGACATAATCTTTTATATGCTTCAATTTGTTTCCCAGTGGTATTTCATTATTCATGCGGAAGTGAAGTGAACTATTGGAAGTATTCCAAACCACAAGGTTGCAATCCTATACACATTTATTGGAAATAATGTCCCTTTGTATTCAATTGAGTCCAAGTAGACTATGTAGGATTATTCTCTGGCTCTAATCAAACATCATGATTCACAAGATAAATTAGCATAATGTGCAAACCCAAAAGCACCAGAGCACCAGAAGAGGGGAGATCACTTTTTAACCTGTAGCAACCCCACATTTGGTTAGGGCTCAACTGTTCTTTTCAGTCATAGCTGTATAACAAAAATATGAGTTAACATAAAGTGAACCCTCTCTTTGGGCTGTATAATATAGAGATGAAAGCCTAGAATGCTCTCCCTCAAATAATGCTTTTCTTGCCTTTCCAACTTCCTTGTTTCGTTCGTTTGAATTACTCACCCTGGAGATATATAGAATATGCCTACACCATAAGCAGAAAATTCCATTTGTGTCTGGCATTATGATGCTTTTCTTCTAGCAATAAGATTGGTAGCCACATTTCCAAATTACGTTATCCAGCCTGACACTTCATAGAAGTGGTAGACACTTCATAGACAGTGGTAGACATCATCCACCAACATGACTAATTGCAGATGTTTAGCCTAGACTACTGTAACCTGATCAATTCCAGATGAATTGCACTCCAACTGCTATAATCCTCTGGGCAGCACGTCCTTTGGCCATGCTGGTGAAGACTACATAGACCGATCCAACCCATTTGAAGAGCGAAAGATTGAGGAACTCCTGTGTATATTTATCTAGCAGGCCACTCAAATAGGATGTTACACACACATTTCTAGTTTCGTACCTTATTCAACTCACATCCAAACTTGTTCTCTTTACAACTTTGCGAGGACTTCTTTCTTACTTGAGTTAATATGGGACATAGCTAATTCCCAATTCTGCTTCTACAGTGAAGATAAACTGAGAAGCTTGGAGGTGGGTGGATTGAAGATCCACACACACACACACAAATAATCACTTTCAGTGTAGAATTATAGAAAAACATAATGTTTTCATTTATTTTTATTTTTGTAAATCACCCAGTAGCCACACAGTGAGATAGGTGGCAAATAAATGTAACAAACAAATAAAACATCAGAAAGAAGAATGGTGTTTCTTAACTGATAGATGGCTTATTATGTGTATATTATTGTGTTTTCTTTTCAGTGTGAGCTATCAAAAGGCCAAGAACATGAAAGCCATGTTTCTATTGGACTGACTTCTAAAGTTTCAATTTTTACTAAAACATTTTTGTGTTTGCTTTCTGTTGAGCAGGCATTGTCTCTGACAATTGTCTTTTGTAAGATTTTTGTACTGCATGAGACTGCTTTCCTGCTGCCACCCCAGTTCCTTGTCGAATCTAATTACTTCTTAAATTCTAAGGATTGTGATCCTGATGAGAACTTAAATAATTGATCCTTATTACACTTCTTTCTCAGATATAAAAAACATGGAGATTTTGTTCCCTTTGAGGTACTGGAGGTTTTTGGTTTTTTTCTCTTTTTGTTTGAAGCCCTGCATTTTCCTGCACGGAAACAGTCCTCCTCCTCCTCCTCCTATTACTCCTACTCCTACTCCTACTACTAATAATAATAACAATAATCATAATCATAATAAGCCTATCCTAGGTCCTTGGTAAGGACTCGATAGGTAAACAAAAATGCCAAACCCAGTCTAAACATCTGGCTGACTGTGCGATTAATAACACCAACAACAACAATAATCATAAAGAATAGTATCCGAATCATATAAATAGATGAAAATGTAGGTTTCAGAATATTTATATTTTTGCTATACAAGAGGCAGTGTAATCTAGCATCTTGCATTTGACAGTAGTCAAGCAGTTGCTGTGTATGAGTTGGGTGGTTACATATATAAATTTGTTTAATAAATAAATAAACAAGTTCAGGAAGACAGATGGGCATTAGTCACTTCCATAATTGCTATACAATAACTGATACTTAAAGCATGCTGCTTGTGATTCTAGAAATCCACATCATCAAGATTAGTAGCTATTGATAGCAATCTAATTCATGGAAATCTAATCTAGCCTTTTGTGTGAAAGGAGATGAAATAGGTCTTGTAAAGATAGGATTTCCCACATATGGGATTGCATTTCCATTCATGAACTTTATTTAAACTGCTATTGCATTGAGTGAGAACATGAATTAATTAAATTGCCTTTTAATCATTTGGGCAACAAAATTAAGTAGAAAACTCATATTTGGTGTTCAGGACAGTGGACTACCTATTCTAGTGTATGAAAGATAGCAATAGCATTAGACTTCTGTACCGCTTCACAGTGTTTTACAGCCCTTTCTTAGAGGTTTACAGAATCAACATATTGCCCTCAACAATCTGAGTCCTCATTTTACCAACCTCAGAAGGATGGAAAATTGAGTCAAGCTTGAGCCGGTGTGAACTGAGCTGCCAAACTGCTTGCTGGCAGCCAGCAATCAGCAGAAGTAGCCTGCAGTACTGCATTCTAACCACTATGCCGCCACAGCTCAAGATATTCAACCTAGTTTGATATCTTACTTTTAATCTTTGCTTTAGAAGAGAATATTTGTAGCTCAGGGTTGAACTGTGAGCTTTTGGCTCAGATTGCTTGGTACCCAAACCACCGAGCTCAGAGGACACCAAGGATCTCACAATCTTTGCTTTGGATCCGTGTCTACAAAAGTGACACTGGACTTAGGAAATAAGGATTTTATAGCATTTTCTTTCTCATCAGTATTTCTACATCTTCCATTCATTTTGTTTAGGACAACATTCCAATGATCAAGTGTTTTTAGATTAAGCACAAAGAAAAAAGACTTTGGATATGAATAAGAGCCAATCATCAAGGCATCTTGGATTTCTTGGTGACTTTAAAGAAAGGCTAGATCATATACTGAAAAAGGGGTAAAGACCAGTGGCTCACAGAGTTCAAGATACTAATGGATCTGGTGTGAACCCTGAATATCTGCCTGATAATGTATCTTAATTTTCTTGCTTTCTTACTTTGCTATATGTCATTCTTCTTGGTTTAGTTTTTTATCACTTTGTTTTCTTTGCCTCTCTCTTATTCTCCTTTCTTATCCTGCTTGCACTGCCTGTTCCTTCTTCATGCCCCTTCGCTATTGGTGTTCTTTTTGCTTCTGCTTTTCAAATTTCCTTGGGGTTTTTTTTTTTTCTTCTCCTTTTCCCAAGTCACAAAATTTTGGGACCTGTCCCTGAATTTGAGTCTCAGTGTCATAGCACCCTCTACTGATCATGAAGTAAGTTACTGCTGTAAATAATGTGTACACATTCTGATTTTAAATCCGTGGAAGCTGTGAATTTGTGTGGGGAGAGTGGGGAGTAGAAAATGAAGGTGAAAGATTCTTGATTCAAACTTGATCACATGTGCATATAGGTTTCTTGAGGACCGCACAGGTGGGTGTAGGTTTCTTAAGGGAGGAATAAAGAACCAGTTTGCCACTACATTCTCCTGAAATGTTTTTTTCAACTTCCTCATCTAGTCTCCAGTGCTGCTAATTACCAGTCCAAGTAGCAACTAAATCAAATCCTGTTTAGCATTGTCAGTCAATTATACTGTAGTTGGCTACATGCTGTCACCTGCAGTAAGTTGGGGGGGGGGGATATATTATTTTTGAAATTATTTTTAAACCCAAACAGAAGTGAAGTAGTAACATATGAAAACTACTTCATAATATGAATGCAAGGAATGTGTGAGGAATATTTGAGTGAGGAATGTGTTATTTTTTTTTTTAATTTAAAATGATTGAGTTCTTTTTGACCTAAACCCACCCATTTTTGAGTGTAGCTTTTGGACTGCCACAAAAGCTAACACAGCCTCTTTTCCATGGGAATCAATATTGAAAGCAATTTAATGTCAAATAATCAAAATAGAATTGTATAATTATAAATGCAGCATTCAGTTGATACAAGTAGTCCTTGACTTACGACTGGTCACTTAGTGTTATACAAAATTATGAAGGACCCCTGTAAAAACTACTTACAACTCAATTCTAAAGTTATGATATCCAGGAACTTTCCCAGTGATCAGATGATTGCATTTTCGCCCTCAACAATTGGCGCTTGTTCACAGCTGTTTATGACATTTTTCCAGAAGTTGATATTTACTTCTGGTTTCTGGAAAAAAATGCCCCATAACAACCATCACTAAAAAGGTTGTAAAATTGAGTCCAGTTATGTGATGACCCACTTCACGATTATCACAACTTAGGACTGTAATTGCCAGTCTCATTTATGGTTGTAACTCAAGGACTATGTATTTTACCTCTAAAAAGAACGAAAACATAAATAACAATCCAAAAAAGATACATTTTATGCAAAGCGCTGTATCCAACCTCTAATGTTGATAGTTTCTAACTACCTTCTGCAGGAAGGACAACTTAATAAGTAATTTTTTCCTTTGACCAGCTGGAAATGATGTAGACAGAAGACCAGAGATCTGTCTCATGGAGCTATCAGCTCTGTGATAGTTATTCGGTTTCCTTAGGAACTTCCCTAGACTAGATCTTGGGTAGCAAAAGATGATGGTTTTGTGGTTTCATCTGACATTTATTATTATATGCTTGATTCGTTTTAAGTCTGATTGCAAAGATACAGCATGTGTTTTGATGTGGTTCTATTTTGTAGTTATGAAACAAAACAAAACTAAGATTAAACATTAATGCAAGTAATATTCAAAGCTTGACAGGTACTTCTAAGAGGGTATGAACTCAGAAGATGTAATTTCATATTTTTAACCCAGAAATAGACTGAGAGATACAGTGGCCTAAAGGTGAAGATGCTTGCCTCACAATTAGGAGGCTGAAAGTTCAATCTTTGGCAATGATACATTTTTTTTCTATCAGGGCATAAAGAGAAAATATCTGCTACAAACGCCATATAGGCGTTAGGAAGGGCATCTGGCCAGTAAACACACAGCTCCAGTTGCCTGACTCCACCCCAATAAAAGGATCATAAAAAACCCCAAGTGGACTAAAGGTAGAATCTATAGACAGTTATTTGTAATATCTCAACAAGATCCTAAACTCCCATTTTAAAATAAATGCTCATGGATTTGGATGGGTAGATGCACAAACAGACATGAATATAGGTATGGGGGAGAGAGAGAGAAGAGTTGAAATGAAGATAATTCAAGATTTTTTTTTTCAATTCAAGAGTTTTTTTTCTGAAAGACTGAATTCAATTCTGAAAACAAATTCTTAAGGCTAGGTCCCACTGGCCAACGGACGCAAAACGTATGCATAAAGGACACAGCAGACGAACAAAATTTCGGGGGTGGATCCATCCATTGTCATCCGCTCCAAAAAGTGGTGAAAATTTGCATAAACAGAACGGAAAAGAACGGATAAGAATGGACGTGGGTAGTACGTAGCGGGGATGTTAAGCGGATGTTCATAGGAAGCCTAGCGGATGACAGCGGAGGGAAGCGGATGACACATCCGAAGGGGTTCCAGGGGAGAATTGCAAAGCAGACGCATAGCGGAAGGGGCGGATGCATAGCGGATGACGCAGATACATCACAAACGCCTATAGGAAGCAAAGCGGATGCCACACAGATGTATATCGGATGCAAAGCATTCACTGTGCATGCGGGGAGTATGAATTGCATAAGCTCCACGGATATAAAAGGATGCAGCTCGCATGCAGTCAGCATTCAGGGGAAAGACGTGCTGCCACATACATCTAGGAGGAACACCATGGTTCATCAGTCAGGGAAAAAGAGGAAGCCCGTGCCTACTCGTTCCACCCTGGCAAGAAGGACAGAACCAGCATCCCACCCCCTGGCACTGACTCTGAACCTGCTGCTGTTATGGTGGAACAGCCCCAAGGCCCTTAAAGCCCTGCTGCTGAAGGCCCTGCTGCTCAAGCCCCTGAAGGCCCTGCTGCTCAAGCCCCTGAAGGCCCTGCTGAAGCCCCTTCCAGAGGGAGGAAGAGGCAAGGGAAGGAGAAGGGAGAGAGGAAACAATACATCGTTTCCGAGGACCATGAGGATGAGGTGCTGGAATGGCTGAGGGAGAACGAGTACCTCTGGAGACAGGGCCACAGACTCTATCGTGACACCAAGAAGAAGCAGGCAGCTTGGAGAGACAAGGCAGAGAGCCTGGGGTACACTGCAGATGTACTCCTGGGATAATGGAAGCACATGCACACCTGGTATGGCAAGCTACACCTCAAGAAATCTGGGCAGGCCGCTGTCAAGCTCACTGACCGGGAGATGTATATCATGGCCAAGTGCAGTTTCCTGGAGGGTGAGATCCGCCACCGAGGAGCAGCCCCTCTGACACCCCTCTCCCTCAGACAGCCCACAGCCAGCCAGTCCTTTTCCAGCCAGGAGCCAGCAAGCCTGTCCAGGCAGGTGTCTTCAGAGGGCCCTACGGCAGAGACCCCCCCGACAGCTGCACTCCCCATGCCGGCGGACTTAGAGGATCCCCTGTCACAAATAGAGGAAGAAGCAGCAGCCACCAGAGGCCAACCCATCCCTACCCCCAGGTCCACAGGATGCAGGCAGAGAGGCAGACTGGAGGGCCAGAACCACAGTGTCCTGTTGGAGTTCAGGGACACAATGAAGACCAGCACAGAACTTCTCTCTCAGCTGGTCCACTTGGACAGAGGATCCTCGGGCCGCCACACCTTCATCACCTATGTGAGCCACACCTTCAGGGACCTGCCCGAGGCCCAGTACCAGGTGATGAAGGAGAAGATAACAGCACTTCTGCACAACCCTCAAGGCCCAGCTGAAGCTGCTCCTACCAGGTCCAGATCTGCTCCTCCACCCCAGGTGATGTCACAGCCCTTCCACGGCTTTCAACAGCCCCTCACCTACCAAGGCTACGACTACCAGGACTTCCCACAGCAAAAACAGGCCTTCCCAGTCCAGGGCCAGGTTCATCGCATGCCACAGACTCCAGTCCACACCCAGCTGCAGACCAGACAGCCCCACTACACTCATCCTTCCTCCACCCCACAGCCAAGCCCGTCAACGGACAATCTGTCATCAGTCTTGGGCCTGACATCCAAGGTCCTTGATGAAGGGCCTCTCAACCTCACGGGACTGAGTCAGCTCTCGGACAACTTCCTGAACATACCATCCCCTGTTGTACTCTTGGGGCCAAGCACCCCAATGGCGCCTCAGACCAGCACTCAAGCCACAGCCACCTCCACAGTCTCTGCCCGCTTAACAGCTGAGACCATGGACATGACTCAGAGTGACTGAGAATAGTGTCAGAGACTGAGTTGTACTTGTTAAGTTTATCTTTGCTTAAGACACTTTACTTGGTTCATTTTGCTTATTTAATAAAGTCATAAAGTTTACCTAAGACAGTTAATAAAGGTTATCTTTGCTGAACACACTTAATTCAGTTTACTTGGTTCATTTTGCTTATTTAATAAAGTCATAAAGTTTACTTAAGACAGTTAATAAAGGTTATCTTTGCTTAAGACACTTGGTTCATTTTTTTACCTCAGTAAAGTGTTGGTGAAAACTTTTAACAAATGGTTAAGGCTTTGCATGCTTGTGGGATAGATAAGGATAGTTGTGGGATAGATAAACCTCCAGTGCAAGCATAGTGGGACTGTATGATCCCCCATCCCAGCTGTCACACATGTGGACCTTTATTATCAATAACAATTTATTCATTGATCAACACATTTTAAAATAAACAAAACTCTTTATTAATGCCCTATTCATTATAGGACCACTCAACATACATGGCACAATCTCATCAGTGTTATGCGACAGGCTCAAGGAAGCATCCATTAATCATCTATCATCCTGTCTTGCCATTCCACTACTCCAGCTGGGGAGTTGCACCAGTGTCTCAGTAGGTTGTGCTGCTTCTTCCCTTCACGTGAAGCTCTGTTGGGGCCTTGTACATCCACAGTGTCTATCAGGTTGTGTCCTTGCCTCCATTCACCAGGCTCCATGTCCCCATTCTCTTGTTGACGGTCCACAAGTCTGTTCTGCAACACTGGGTAGCGGGTGCGCATGAGATTGTGCAGGATGCAGCAAGCTTCCATGATGCTCCTCACAGTCTCTGGGTCACGCTGCATGGTGGTGAGAAGTATCTGGAACCTGTTGGCCAGGATGCCAAAGGCGTTCTCCACCACCCGTCTTGCCCTGGACAGCCTGTAGTTGAAGATCCTCTCTTCATGGGTGAGGTATCTTGAACTGTACGGCTTCATGAGGTAGGTTCTGAGGGAGAAGGCGTCATCACCAATGATGAAGTAGGGCACATATTGCGTGTCGTTGGGTACGGGGTCTGGATCTGGAAAACCCATGATGAGGTTGCGTTCCAGCCCATCCTTGAGGTCACTGGCGTTGTATACCTGGCCATCTGAAGCTGACCCGTTGCCTGAAGCATCGATGTAGATGAACTTGTAGTCAGCATCAATCATGGCAAAGAGGATGATGCTGAAGAAGCCCTTGTAGTTGAAATAAGTGGACCCTGAGTTGGCTGGAGCTTTGCAGGCCACGTGCTTCCCATCTATGGCTCCAACGGTGTGGGGAAAGTTCCACCTCTGATACCACTCTTTGCAAATTTTCTCCAGCTTTGTTCAGTGGTGGGGCACTGGAGGAACTCCTCCACGTATTCTTTGATGATGGCCTGCACCACTTCTTTGATCACTTTGCTGATGCTGTTGTGTGGCACCCTTCACGCATACTGCATGTTTCTGTATGTGGTTCCAGAGGCCAGGTGGTGCAGAGTCAATGCCACCTTCAGTCCAGGGTCCAGGTTGGCACGGGAGTTGGTGCTAGGCTTGGTCAACCTGGGTCTCAGACGCTCTACAACTTTGTCAAACATGGCTGGTGGAATCCTCATGAAGTGATGGAATGCACGAGGGTCTTCATTCCTCAGCTCCACCATCAACTGGTCATACAATCCAAACTCCATTCTTCTCACGATCCATCCTCGGACCCACACAATTCTTGGACGTCTCCTTCTTCTCCTTCTGTATAAAAGGTGAAACAGTCTGAACAGGTTTTGGTTCTGGTGATGAATGATCGCAGCTACCATATGGACTGTGTCATGATCCATGGTGGAGAACAATTGATGATGTGGAAGGCCAAGACCAAGGGTGAAGAGGTATGTACACCACGGCTGCTGGACTCATACTGAGATCCAGATGATTTTCTCCCCCTTTTCATAGGAAATATCGGTTTTCCGCTAGGTATCCTTCTACATACTCTAGACATACTGCAGACATCCTAAATATCCGAGATACATCCCAGATACAAACGTTTTGTCCGTTTTAATCCTTTATATACGAGATGCATACGCTTACATCCTTTCTATTTCCGTGCTACTAACGCTGTGTAGACATTCCGTGCACCTTTTGTTTCCTCCCTCTTTCCATTTTCAGCTGCAGCAGATGTAAGTTGAGGGGATGGCCAGAGGATGCAGAGAGGAAACAGCGGACATTTAACGGATGATAACGGATATAGAACGTTTGTTGCCCGTATATGTCGCGGATGTACATCGTACGTGGCGGAAAGTTCATCCGTTCACAAAGTTTTGTGCAGCTCAAAACTTCTTGTGCGGATGAAATCGCAGTGGACGAATGCTCAAGGGATAGAGCGTATGAAACACGTATGCAATGAGTACACAATGGATGCATAGCGTTTTCCAATGGATGGCAAGCTTTTTTTAACGTTTTACATTCTCTTTGCATCCGTAAGTGCAGTGGGACAGGGCCTTAAGCTCAGTGTCTGATCAGAGAGAATCAAATACCTTGATTTTAAGTATGTGTCTTTGAATGATTTGGGGATTTTTAGGAAGAAAAGGCTGGAGTCTTTCTAACAGTTATCCACCAGGTGGGGCACTTGATCTAGTACTACATCATAGGATATGCCAACCTTCCCAAAATCACTCAAAAGTGACTTGTTTTTAGTAACCTGGAGGGGCTGATTGCATGCTAACTACAGGAAAGATTATAGCTTCCATGGTCCTACAGAAAATGAAATAGTCTACCAGGAAAACAAACATAACTTCCTGCCCACGAAGCTGTGGGAGTTACTGTAATAAGTTTCTGCAAAACAAAATCATAGAGTTGGAAGGAACTTTGGTGCAGTATATATATATATATATAACCTTTGAAAGTTAAGCAAACAGCAGGATATACCAGCCTGGTCATTCCTGGTAGAGATAATACTGGTAGTTGCAAATGAGCCATTAAATATAAGATTGGTCTATGCTGCCTAGCTCTATATTTCTCAAGGTTTTGCCAAAAGGTTTTTCCTGAATGCTGCTTTGAAGAAAGAAAAAGTCTTGCTAATAAGAAATTCAGCATGTATTGTTATTTTAGCAAAAGGAAGGCTTGTTTCTTTTTCAAAGAATTTACCTTCAAACTGGAAAGGTTGTCTTAAATTAGCTGAGATTCTTTCCATGTTTTTTGGGAGGGCAGGGAGGGGATCTTAAATGTGGATTCTTCCTCCTTTGGTTTTTTTGCAGAATTATCTCCCATGGCTCATGACAATTGGGTGCTGGAATGCAGCGAAAATTAGCAAGAGCCAGTACAAGTTGGAATGTCTTTTTTATCTATCACTGTTTATATAGCCAAGAGTGATCAATGTCTGGAATACTCTACCTGACTCTGTGGTTTCTTCCCCAAACCCCAAAAACTTTCACTTTAGACTGTCTACTATTGACCTCACCCTAAGGTCAACCTACTATTGACCTTTCCTAAGAGATCTGTAAGGGGCGTGCATAAGCACACCAACGTACCTACTGTCCCTGTGCTATTGTTTCCTTTATTTTTCTTATATGTACCCATTTCATGTATTCATAACTATGTATACACTTATACCTATTATATTGTAAGTGATTGACAAATCAAAATAAATAAATAAATAAAATAAAAGAGTTTTACAGTACAAGAAATAATGTTTAGTACACCTGAATGATTCTTCTCTGCAAATCTGTCAAATCTCCCTAGGAATTACAGTTTGCCCTCCATCGCATTCCCAGAAGTCGAGAGGTCCATCAGTCCTGGAGTTCTTCACTGCTAACCACCATTCGTTCCTTATTTTATTCTCTTCCTTTGGCCTTCAGGCTCAACCCAGATGTGGTACGTAAAGTCACTAGTGTAATGAAACAGTAAAGAAACTAGCCAATTTCAAAAGATGTGGCTACTTGAAAATAACAGATCTTTGGTACAGGTACTCCTCAATTTACGACCATTAATTGAGCCCAACATTTATGTGAAGTGAGAAATTTGTTCAATGAGTTTTGCCCTATTTTATAACTTTCTTTGCCACATTTGTTAAGTGAACCATTGCAGTTGTTAATCACATGGTTGTTAAAAGAATGTGGTTTCCCCATTGATGTTCCTTTATCAGAAGGTCACAAAAGACAATTACATAACCCCAGGACACTGTAACGGTCATAAATGTGAGTCAGTTGTCAAGCATTCAAATATAAATTATGTGACTATGTGGATGCTAAAACAGTTGTAAGTGTGAAAAACGGTCATAAGTCACTTTTTTCAGAGATGTTGTAACTTTAAACTATCGCTAAATGAACTGTTGTAAGTCGAGGATTACCTGTACTTATATGCATATATTTAGGACTGATTTTGGGGGGGCAGGATTTCCTTGACTGCTGTATTTCGGGCAGTGTGAACCATAGTTTGTCATGACAAATACTAAATCTGTACATATCTTGGATTCATGCACAATTGCCACTGCTGCCTCCCCCTCTTTTTTTAAAAAACAAATTTTATTCAGTTTTTCACATTAAAACAAAAAGCTTTTTTTAGTGGATAACATATTTCTGGGTCATCACTTTTACATACAAATATGACAACAGTTATACATTCATACATGCATACTTAATTCTATTATTATCTTTTCCATTCCAACTTTTCAGTAAGGAGAGAAATAAACAAATTAATCCTAGTCTCTTACATTAATCTCAATCAAAACATCTTTTTGTTTCATTTCAATTATTTCAAATATAATCCTTTAATATTTATTTTAAAAATAAACATAAACAATATATGTTTGCCTAATAATAATAATACTAAAAAAATTACCAATGTCTCTCTTTTCTTTTAACAGTGTATCTTAACTTATTAATTTAAGTAGTTCTTTAATCTGTCATATTCCCTTTCCATCACACATTCTTTTTATAAATTCTAGATTAATACAAGTTTTAACACAAAAGAAAAAGAAACAAGTAGAGGTTTCCCCCCTTTTACTACTTTGAGTGTGACACCTCAGTGGTTAAAATATACCTTTATTCCCTCATCTTGATTCCCAATAAACCATTATTTTTAAGAAGTTACAATACTAATCATTACATCTTTTTATTTGGATTCTGCAACATATTTCCCCCCCTTAATTTTATTTCTAATTTCAAAAAAATAAAAGGGAAAAAATTGACTATTCAATTTCTAGCCACTGATATTGACCTCATTTTTAAACATCTTCACATTCATTTCAATTATTACAATTCCTTCAATAAACCTTAACTTTTCTTTTAAGAATAAAAAGTAAAAATATATATTCATCTAATAAGAGTTATCAGTATCTATCCCTCCTTTAATAGTCTATATTACCCTATTTTCTAAATATTTTTAATTGCAGATATATTCTTGTTACCCCTTGTCACCCTGCAGAATCCCCTTTTTAATTCATCAACCTCTGAAAAAATGATTTCTTTTCATCATTTTACTTTCCTTTTTTTTTTTTTAAATTTTATTGGTTTTTAAGATGAACATAGACAAACAAAACATAAAAACATCAAACCATCTTCCATATATATACATATAGTGTGCCGGTTGGTTTACAAAATGTTTTGTGGTTCCATTTCGTAGTCTTCAATTACAATTACATTGTATATATTCTCATATTTGATCATTTTACTATTTCCATATTTCTTTATTTCATGTATCTGTTTCTTACTGCTTCTCCTCCCCCATGCCTCCCCCTCCTTTTTTGTTTGCCAGTTTTTATTTCTATTTGTTTTATTACCATGTTTCCCAGAAAATAAGACCCTGTCTTTTTTTTTTGCCACCAAAAAGGCACTAGGTCTTATTTTTGGAGGATGTCATCCACTGACTAACCTCACTTGTGTGTGTCGCCCCCCCAGAACTACTTCTTCTGTGGCTGGCAAGGCTTTCCTGAAGGCCTCTTCAGCCGATAACAGAGCTCTGGATCAATCCGGAGCTTTGTTATCAGCTACAGAGGCCTTCAGGAAAGCCTTGCCAGTTGCAGAATGAATGGGCCAGCAAGGCAAGTGTCGGGGTGTGCGAGGCCTGGCCACAACTGTCTAAAGGTAAGTTGTAGGGTAGCTCCACACACCCCCATCCCCACCCTAGCTTAATTTTTACCCATGCACTCTGGAGTGGGCGGGATTTTAATTAGGGCCTATTTTGGGGGTAGGGCTTATATTGGTCATACATGTAAAAATCAAGCTACTTTCAAGGTAGGTTGTATTTTGGGGGAAATGGTATATGTTATCCAAAGTAGGCAAACTATGATCAGACTTAATTATACAGTGTTTGAGGCTAGTTTTATACTAATCATTATTAATATTAACTACAATTTATGATTTGATTTCACTGATGAACTGAATTAATGGCAGTGAGAAGGTTTACTGTTTATTGCTAAAAACCTTGGAAGGGGGGAAGAGGGGAGTCAGTCTGTTCTCTCCACACTAACCTGTGGTTTATCATGACTTGTATGGGCACTGCATTTTCCAAATGTTATTTATTTATTTGTTAAATTTATTTACTGCCCATTTGGCAACTCTGAGGAACATACAAGAAGATAAAATAAACATTAAAATGATTACAAATATAAAAATGGATTAAAATTACAAAAACTAATACAAGCTAAAAACAAGGAATGTTTTCAGTTCTGTGTTTTCTTTTTGAAATTACTGTGATAGATTAACCTAAAACCAAATTTAACAAATTTAAAAAGAAAACAAAATTCTATAGATATCCTTATGAAAACTAGATCTTCATTTCTGTTTTAAATTTTTCAAATTTAAAAAAGTTTATTCAGTTGTAGCTTCTGTTTTGCTGACTGGTTGTTAATTGATAAGAACAGTAATAGTATTACCTTAGATGACACATTCTGGAAAAAAATGGACACTGCAGGATATCCCTGAATATTGATAAATCTCCTTTTTTTCATCCTTTTCTCCTCCCCCCCCTTCCAAGTTTGGTTTTAGATCAGCTGTGGAAGAATCCATAAAGTAGGTTTTGTTATATTCTGTTTTACGTATCTCCAAATTATAAATTATCACAGGACCACCTGTCTCCAAAAGGTTCCAGACCTTTTTCTATTGCCTGTAGACATGCCTATCCAGTGTGGAAAAGTGGAAGCAAATATACAGTGGAAATAGCCAGTGCCCTGGACCATCCTCTCCATGTCTCTTCAGAATTGCTTTCTCAACTCAACAACTACAAAGCAAAGGAATGGTTTTATGAAACCACCTCTGTTCTATTGCTTTCCTCTCTCTATATTGATTTTTCCCTGTTCATTAAAGAGGAAGTAAAAATACCTTAATTCTGATTTAAAAAGACATAATATGACAAATGTACATTTGGGCATTGGCTTGTTACAGAGGTGGTTTCATTAAAGCCCCTGTCACACTGCACCAACGGATGGAAAGAGGATGTAAAACGGAGAAAAACACTTGCCATCTGTTGGTTAACGCGATGCTTCCGTTCTGTACTCACTGCCTCCGTTTTGCTTCCTCTCTATCCGTCCAGCTTCCGTCTATTGACATTTCATCCGCTCAGAAGGTTTTGAGCTGCTCAAAACTTTTGAGTGGAAAATGTATCCAATGCATCCGTTCTGCATCCTCTAGGCATACGGGGGACATCCGTTCTGCATCCATTACGCATCTGCTATATCCACTAGGCATCCGCTGCGCATGCGTGCAACTCAAATCCATTCCAGCAGTAAACGGACGCAGGGAGGAAGCGGAACGGACGCGCAGCATTAGTAGCACGGACGGAGAAAGGATGAAAGCGGATGCAAATCGCATCTGCATCATCCACTACGCATCCGCTCTGCATCCGCTCTGCATCCTCTACGCATCCTCTACGCATCCGCTCTGCATCCTCTACGCATCCTCTATGCATCCGCTCTGCATCCGCTTCCATCCGCTTCCGTGGAGCATCCACTTTCCATCTGCTCTGCGTCCTCCCCCGTCCGTTCCTTTCCGTGTTATCTGCTCTGCTTATGCAAATTTTTGCCCCTTTTGAGAGCGGATAACAACGGACGGAACATTTTTCTCGTCCACTGTGTCCTTTTTACAAACATTTTGCATCCGTTGGGCAGTGTGACAGGGCCTTTAATTAGTATTGACTAATTAAGTTTTCTTAATAGGAGAAATAGTTTGGAAAATCAAACAGAGAGGATTACTAAGATAAGTGGAGAAGTTTAAAGAGTAGCAATTTAACTCTTTCTTAAAACAATATTTCATTTACAAAAGAATACTCTTGTGGCAGATGCAAGGAATAGTGACAAAGTTTGCTAATTGGTAACAGTTTAACTTTTATGCATTTTTTTTTCATTTGCAATTACAGTGCCAAAAAAAAAAAGAACAAACTCAGAACAGTTTGCCAAATGTTACATGGACTTTGCACTGAAAAAATCTATTTTATAATTTTAAGAGGTATATAGCCACACAGTAAATCTATATCTGTTGTTGCGGTAAATCACAGGTTTATCAAATTATTTTCACTTCAGTTAGTGAGTCAATCACACTCCGGGACCTAGCTTTAAATAGATAGTGCACTGCTTTGTGAGCTGGATGTGCTGGATGTCAATCTGAGCTACAGTTCATAATCCAGAATTAAATTTATCTTCAACTATACTCTTTCAGGAGTAGGGAATCTATAGTTCTCCAGATGTTCTGGCACTGTTGTTTCTAATATCCCTAATAGCCATGTTGTCTGGGACTGCTAAGAGTTGCAGTTGAGGCATATCAGGAGAATGCAGGCCAACTACTCCACAGAACCTCTCTATAGTTTAGATGGTAATTGTTGAGTGATGGGAAGAAAAGCAGCGAGCAGAATCCAAACCAGATCTGCTTCATTCATACTTCCCAGTTGAATGGATGATTAAGGACAAGGGTTGACTTCTGAATGAAACTGAAACTACTTTCTTTCTTCTCCAGAAACTAATTGCCTGACATTTTTATGATTGTAAGACAGCCGGAGTTATCCTGAGATAAGATGGGTGGCCAATAAATTTTGTAAATAAATCAGGGGTGTCAAACTCAATTTCATTGAGGGCTGCATCAAGGTTATGTTTGATTTTGGGGAGCGGGAAGGCATGGCCAGGGTAGGTGTGGCCAGTTTGACATCACTCATGTTGGGGGAGGGGTGAATGCTCTGCAAATGAAAATGGGCTCCCAAGCTCCGTTTTCAGCTGTGATGGCCTCCTGCAATCCTCTGCCAGCCAAAACGGAGCTCGGAAGGGCCACATGCTTCCCTCCCAAGCTCCGTTTTTGCTGGCAGGGGCACTGCGGGCCAGTCCTTCTCTGTCTCCAGGGCAGCCACGTGGGCCAGATCTAAGCACCCCATGGTCTGAATCCGGCCTGCGGATCTGAGTTTGATACCCCAGAAATAAATAAATAAATAGATAATAGTTTCTCCTAAGAGCAATAGAACAGAGTTCCCCAACCTTTCCAGCTTTGCAGAGTGGTGAGGGGAAAGGGGATGGTTCTACGCAAGCAGCGGGGCCATCACTTCCGTGGCTGGTTCCAAATGGCTCCAGGCCTGATAGTGGGCTGTGGCCCAGGGGTTGGGGACCCCTGCAATACAAGATAACTATAGTGAGAGCCTTGACAAGGACCACATTCCTTCCTCCTTACCTCTGACCTTTAGAAGAGGGAAAGATCTCTCTTTCCAATTATTTGAAGTAATTCTTACAAGAGGAATTTAAAATTAACCCAAAGGACTTTATGCAGCCCAAGACATATCCAGCTTGACGTGCCCATCCCCACAATTCCTCCTTTGCTTTCTCTTTCGTCTATGAGAACTGCTAGATTAGGAAATAATGCCTCTGTTCTAGGAGGCGATATCCTTCAGCTAACGATCTTTGATTAAAAAGAAATCATTTATCTGATTTGCCTCATGAGAGACATTACTCACTTCCTTTGAACCTGGTCTGTGGAGACAAGGTCTCACAATAATGGAACGAGAGACTTTGCAACATTTGATCAAACTTTCCCCAAATCATTTGCTGCATTAACTGTGTTTTCTTTAATCTCATTATCATACAGTTTATCAGAATCAGACCAGAGGACTAGCTTTGATCTTAAAGCAGCCTCCGCAGCCTCATATATTAATCTGCCTTTGGGTGAGAGTGTGTTTACAGAGCTACTAAGCACCACATTCTTGGCAGACCCACAGGTCCTGTAGGTTTGCAAGCCTTTGGAGGAGACGAACAAAAAGTCAGTGCTGAGTTGACAACATTTGTCAGAGATACCTTCCAGGGAATTCAACAATTAAATGTTTAAAATGGGAAGTACTGAGAAAACCAACAGACAAACCCAAAATTACATTAGCTGCCATGATGGAATTTATGGAGCGTTTCTGGCATTAATCAGTGGAGGCAGGATCATTTTCCTGTTCATATTTCTACAATATTGTTAATAAACAACAATGTAGGATTTTTGGAATGCTTTTAAGGAGTTCCTTGTATAGATTAACAACTGATCTTGCAAATTCTTGGGTCCTCCCAAACTGCTTTTTAACTGCAGCTGAGAAACCCTAGGAACTTGAGAAATGTTGGAAGGAGATAATAAATTAATTTTTCCATTGCTTTCACCTTTTAGGAACTGGGGGCAGAAAGCACAGGCCATCAGTTTGAGATTTGCTGGTGGGCTAAGATAATTACATAAAGATAACCACTAAAGTAGGCTGTTGCACCACCATGTTTGCGTTCCAAGCATAATAGATTAGCAACATTTAATGCTGTAAAGAAGATGGGTATGCCTAGTATTTATTTGTGTGTTATTTTTCAATTTTAATTTCAATGCTTTAAGTTTTTCAATCACATTATGGCTTAGTACAATCTATGAGCCCATCCAACAGTTGCCCCCAAATTATCTTTGTATTGCAACATGGTGGCCCAGGTCTTTATATATAATTGTTTGTTCTTATGTCAATAAAGTAACCAAGAGTGCTAAAGTGATCTACCAAGCTATTTTACTAGCCCGTGTTCTCCCTTGCTCCATTCTTAACCATTTAATAGAAAGAAGGGGGAGTGAAAGGAAGGTGGAGACCCTTTGAGAGCTGTATGCAACGAAATTTCATTTTAATGTATGCAGATGAGTGTATGTTCAAAGTGACAATAAAGTTAGTCTAAGTTCTAAGTCTAAGAAAGAAGATAAGGATGAAAACAAACATTTCTGTTTTGCTGCCTGATAATCAAGAGATCAATCATTTTTTAGTAATTGAGATCTATCTTGGCACAGAAGATAGATCTCAGGAGGTTTTTTATTTTTTTTATTTTTTTTTTAAACCCTAGAAAAATCTCATCAGAATTGTATCAAAAATAAGATTGGGTTTACTGTTAAAATTAATTTCCTGGGTAGCCAAAGGTTCTTTTCTCTTCATTTCTGGAGGCACCAGGATGAAATATCCGCTTTTCAATGAAGCAGGTGCTGCTGTAATTACAAAGGGTTTTTTTTAAGCTTCGAAAGATTTTAAAAATCCCCCCAACTGCTTTATAAATGTTGGAAAAGAAATGCCATCTCCATCTGTTCCTGCCATATTTTGTTTCCTGGGAGGGGCAAATCCTAGGTGGATTTCATTTTGACTTCGTGTTCATCCTGCCGTGGATGTGCTAACAGTAGACATCCCACTTTTCTCCAGACATGATTTGATGTAGAATTACTTTTAAATTCTTTTCTGGAGCCAAACTAGGCTCCAGAGAGTGAAGCAAGAAGTAGAAGAACCAGTGCTGTACGAAAGATTGTGTGCTTAAAACTTTGTCTGTCTAGGTGCTTTGATGACATTTTTAATCATCTCAAGGGATCAATTCTACTTCTTCTGTTTTCTTTTGTCTAATTCTTCCTGTTCCATTGCAATGCCTGCATTAGGCATGCAAGGTGCCTAACTTAGGCATGCAAGGTGAGAAGCAGAAATGGTGCCAGGATGGTGGTGATATGATGCTACTGCTGATGATATAATCCTTATACTTAACATTTAACATATTTTAAAAAGATCCTAAATATAATATTAGTCAACTATGTTATGACAGTTTTGGAAGCTCGGCCAAACTGTAATCCCCACAAATGAGGAGACACAATTGGATGTCAGAGGAAAAGATACTTGGCTGTAGGCCTCCACATAAGTTTGTAATTTAGGCAAAATTTAAATTTAGGGCTTTCTATCTCTTAGTCTTTGTGTGCTTAATTTATTTAATAAATTTTCAAAAAAAATCCCTTCCATTTAGGAAATTGTTCCACACATATAGAGACCTCTTATGTCCTCTTTTCTTCAGAAGAGTTTTTGGAATAACAAGTGTATGTTTGCCACTCAATTTGCTAAAATACAAGAAAAGGTATTTTACTTGATTCTAATTTTCAGAGTTTCTCCTAGAAAAGTTTTAAAGTTTCACAAAACTCTCTTTAGAGTTTTCCCACCTTATATATCAGGAAAAAAAAAGTCTGGTTACACCTTTTAAGAATAACACAATTATGTTTTTTTTAATCAAATGTGTTAATCTGAAAAGGTGCTATCAGATTCCTTCTAATTTTTGACAACTATAGACTAAGACATTCTCCTCCTACAATGTCTGCCTTCAGTAAGTGAAAGAGTAATAAAGTAAGATTAGTGATTAAGGATTACATTTTGTCCTCAAAACTTTTGGGTTTCAGACTTGTTTACAACCATATAGGTAGAAATAGCCAGCTGACTTGAGTCGGATAGCAGTAATGATGATCAAGAATGCAGCCAAGTCATTCAGGCCACATAATTACTATATATCTTAAAAACATCAGATTAGATATTATAAAATGGAAAGTTAAGGCAGGCATCCCCATATTTTTATATCCTACTTTTGTAGGTAAATAAGCTACATGCAACTTAATGTGCTTATAATCACTGTCACAGCTATGTTTTGTTACAGAAACACTCAGACAGCAGAACTATATTAAAAGAGATCTTTATTTCACTTAGCTAAGACTTTCCATTCTCTCTCCAGCTTTCAAAATGTCTTAAGTTCATGGCACTTCAGTAGCATGCAAGAACAGATAATGTGGCATTGTTCCTTTCTGTTACAATTCACATTCGGGTGTCCTTTCTTTTTAGTGGTAGGGTAAGACCAATACAATAAGTTATATTCCAATATATTTGCACATCCTTGTGTCACATTTCTATTTTTTTTCCACATAAATACCTTAAGATAGGCTGATTTTTTTTCAGTTGAAAAAGCACAAATAACAATTGCACGTAGATTTATATATTATTTCAGCGTGCTTTACAGCCCTCTCTGTGTGATTTTTGTAGAGTCAGCATATTGCCCCCAATGATCTAGGCCCTCATTTTACCGAAGGATAGAAGGCTGAATCAACTTTGAGCCAGTGAGGATCGAACTGTTGGCAGCTGGCAGTCAGCAGACTAGTACTGTGTTCTAACCACTGTGACACAACGCCTCTTGATTATATATATTAAAAGGAATGCCATGTGTGAGATTCTTCCCAGAACATCTGGACAATACTTAAGTTTTAGACTTCTTTTTCCACATGGGGCAGGGGCAAGTTGTACTTTTTTTGAGAATACACATTTGATATGTACAATCAAATAATTTTGTATTTATAAATCTTATCACTGTAATTTTAATCATATTTTTATCTAATGCATGGATTTTCTCTGACATAATTTGATTCCCCCCCCCGTAACAGAAAAAAAA
Source organism: Laticauda colubrina (assembly GCA_015471245.1). Taxonomy (NCBI): domain Eukaryota; kingdom Metazoa; phylum Chordata; class Lepidosauria; order Squamata; family Elapidae; genus Laticauda; species Laticauda colubrina. Next base: position 10,558,748 of record BLBF01000020.1, on the reverse strand, counting down.
AATCTATTTTTACTAGCGTGCAACATTTTGGCAGTAGTAGCCCAAGAGGTAAAGGAAAATCATCTGCCATTTCCTCCTGTTGCTTTTCCCTATGACCTTTGGCAGACCCATCACTATTATGCTTGGGTCAGGCCAGCCAGCTGATCCCCTTATCATGGCTCTGGAGAATATCTTCAAAATAACTCATTGTGAGCTTGCTGTAGTCTGCACAAAGTAGATTGTGATCTTCTAATGATTGTTGCTCTTTTTTTTTTTTTTTTTTTTATAAAGTTTTTATTAATTTTCTACAAACAGACAAACATACAAAACATTAAAAACATCTACTCTCATATATACTTCCGGTGTATCGGTTGGTTCATCAGTTTTGTGCATTCATTTTATAGTGTCAATTACAATTATATTGCATAACCACTCATATTGTCAATCCATATTCTAATATTACTAAAAAAAAAAATAAAAATAAAAAAATCTTTTTCTGACTATACTTTTAATCATTCATGCTTTGCGAGATAACAATACTTCAAACAGTTTATTCTATAATTTATCGTATAATCATAACAAATCAATCCTAAAAACTCTTCATATATATAATATTAATGCTCTATTATTGTATTTTATCATCTAACCATTGATAAAAAAAACCCCAAATTGCATAAAATTGTTTATCTTCTTGTTCTCTAATTTCAAATGTCAATCTACTCATCTCAGCACATTCCAATATTTTCTTAATAATTTCTTCCTGCAATGGTATTTTCTCATTCTTCCAATTTTTAGCAAATACAATCCTAGCCGCTGTTAATACATTTACAATCAAATATTTCAAGTCTTTATTATATATATCAGGTAAGATTCCCAATAAAAAGATCTCTGGCTTCAAGTCTATGTGTTTCTTTGTCATTTTTTCCAACCACATGTGAATTTTAGTCCAATATTTTCTAGCATTCTCACAAGTCCACCACATATGATAGTATGAGCCAGGTATCTGATGACATTTCCAACATTTTTCAGATTTATTCTTGAACATTCTTGCTATTCTTGTCGGGGGAAGGTGCCACCTGAAAAACATCTTATACAAGTTTTCTTTATATGCTATTGACATTGTCATTTTATAATTTTGAGACCACAATTTTTGCCATTGGTCTAAATCAATTCCATATCCAAAATTCTTCCCCCATGCAATCATAGTTTCTTTAACTTGTTCTTCCTCTAGCTTAATTCCCAATAAATAACCATATAACTTTTTAATCACTTTCTCATCAGTACCCATCAATATCTTATCTAAATCTGTCTGTTTATCATAGAATCCTTCCGTTTTAAAATCTTCAAGATATCTTGAGTGTATTTGCGCATATGAAAACCAATTCATCCTTATACCTTGTTCCTCTAAATTTTGGATCATTTTAAGTCCACCCTTTTCATCCAACAGTTCCCCATATCTAACTGTTTGTTCCTTTTTATAGATCATAGGATAGGAAAAAGCTTCAATAGTCGATAACCAAATTGGAATTTTCAAATAACATTGTTTTTTTATCTTCTCCCAATTTAACCACAAAGACTCCCGTATATAATGTCTTCTGAAATACCCCTGTGTTTTAGTTCCCTTGTACCATAAAAAAGCATGCCAGCCCAACAGTAAATCATGTCCTTCTAATGTCAACAATCTATGTTTTCTTAATGTTATCCATTCTTTGACCCACATCAAACTTGCAGCTTGATAATACAATTCCCAATTAGGCAGGCCAAAACCTCCTCTATTTCTAGCATCTTGCAAAAGTTTTAACTTTATTCTCGCTTTTTTACCTTGCCATATAAACTTCAACATAGTTTTATTTAAATCTTCAAAATAGTCTTTTCCAAGTCTAATTGGTATTGTTTGAAAGAGAAATAAAATTCTAGGTAAAATATTCATCTTAATTGTTGAAATTCTCCCTATTAATGACAATTGTAAATTTTCCCATTTCTTCAAATCTGTAATTATCTGTTCTTTAAGTTTAATATAATTATTCTCTTTTAATGTGCTACATCTTGCTGTCAAATATATCCCCAGATACTTAACCTTGTTTGTAATTTGAATTTTCAAAAGATCTGTCAGTTCTTCTCTTTGTCTCAATAACATGTTTTTTGTCAAAATCTTTGTTTTATCTTTATTTATTTTCAAGCCAGCCATCTCACCATATGTCTCTATCTTTTCCAATAACTTTGGAGCGGTTTCTAACGGGTCTTCCAGAATAAAAGCTAAATCGTCAGCAAAAGCTGATTGTTGCTCTTACGTTTGTCTCACAGTGACACATATTGTGTGATCTGCTATGGTAGCAAGCCACTCAGGATTTTTGCACATTTTAGAAACAAAAGCATCTTTTCCAGATGTCTTCAGGAACTTAACAATTTCAGTTTTGGCTGGAATCCAATACCTGACTCCTTCCATTGCCTGAAATTGGGAGTCTATTAAATTGATTGCCAGTACTTTACTATAAGACAATGGCATATAACAAAATGAAAAATAACACATTCCTAATATCTAAACTTATTACACAAAACCTGGACATGCAATATTATCTATTGAATATGGAAAAATAGACATCCCAGGATCCTTTGTAGAGTTAGAAAATTATAGCTAAATCAGTGTAGGTTCTTGGTTAACTCAAAAACCTGGCAAAAGCTGACTTTCAGCAAAGATGTCAGCCAGCACAGGAAGTTTATTTTTATTTATTTATTTATTTCATTTTATTTTATTTGTTTGTCAAACGTACAAGTTAATAAGTATAGGTATGAACATAAACAAGAACAAAGGAAGTAAATACAGATAAATGTGGACATTAAGACAGGGATGATAGGCATGCTGGTGCGCTTATGCATGCCCTCTTTAAGGACCTCTTAGGAATGGGGTGAGGTCCACGGTAGACAGTTTGAAATTGAAGTTGTGAGGGGTTGAGGCTGTAACAATGGAGTTGGGTCGGGCGTTCCAGGCATTGACCACTCTGTTGCTGAAGTTGTATTTTCTGCAGTCGAGTTTGGAGCGGTTTACCTTGAGTTTGTATCAATAGTTTGTCTATGTATTATTGTGATTGAAGTTGAAAAAGTTGTTGACAGGCAAGATGTTGTGGCAGACAATTTTGTGAACTATGCTTTGATTAGACTGCAGGTGGTGCAGTTCTAGATTGTCTAGATTTGGTTTCTTCACATAGAAATTCCTTCAAATGTACCGGGCACGTTTGTGGCAATAATAAGATATTGGTAATTTTGACAAAACATTACTATAGACTAAAGGAAACGGTGAAGAATTTTATTCATTATGTTTAGAGGATCTATATTCCACTTTTCTGTTAATAAATGATTTCTCAAATCCTTTTGTGTAAAAAAGGAAATCACCATAATAAACATAAGGCACTAAAACGTACCCTCTGTTAAATAGGCAAGGCCTTCTATAGCAACTTAAATAAAGCATTTTTGTGTGTGTGTGCAAATAAAAGAATCACAGTGGAAACTATTTTACATTCCCTTATCAGGGAATTTGGGAACCGATGTTGAACATTACTTAGAACTAGAGTTCATTTTGTCCTGGAGAAAATCTCTCTATGAGGTCATTAAAATTTAACTCTGACTTGGTAGCAGATGATCATAAGTCATCTATCTATCGATCTATCTATCGATAAATGTATAGATAGATAGATCTATCTATCGATAAATCTATAGATAGATCTATCCATCTTTATGATAAAGCTCAGATATTTAATGTTGAAAGATACAACCAGTTCATAGTCAGTTCATAGTCATACTCAGTTTCTTCGTAATAATAATGATATAGTGTTTCTATTTTGACAGGGACCAGGGTTGAATTTTTATTTGACTATTTTAATGCTGAACTTCTTCTGAACCATTTAACCCAGTGCTACCATTTCAAGCACCCCTGTAGCACACACAAATATGACTAACTGCAGTTCTGTGTGTGGTTTTGGCTCATTACCTCCCAGTACTTCCCTGCCGTCCCATGCTGTTTCAGCTGGTTTTGTACAGTGCTCTCCTGAAGTACAGAGAAGGGAAGGCAATGATACAATCTCCAGAATTCAGAAAGTACACAGTGTGGCTAACAATTTTCTAAGCAAGGATATCTGATCATGTAAGAGTGAGCTGTGTGTTCTTTGTTTTGTCAATAATGGAGAGTGCATTCTTTTGAATGTTTGGTTTGGAAATATTTAGGCTTCCTTTGGCTAGATATTTTTTTAAGGGGAGGAGGGAGCAAGAATATAATTTCTCTAAGCGTGGTCATAGTGAACCCAGCAACTGTGGATTGATTAGCCAAGAAGTGGGAGATACAGTATAGCAGTAAGATGCTTTTCTATCTCCACAGTGTTCCTTTGGGGTCTGGGATACTGCATTTTGCATCGTATTCTAATGTGTGACAGAAAGGAAGATTCCTCTTACAATTGCTAAAACCCAACCAGTCTCTCCTCTTAGGCTTGTACCAAGTTCCTCTCCTTGTCCCATGAGCATGAACTTTTAGAGTGGGATACTATGAGTAGCATGTTTTTTGGCTTCAGGTACCAGGCTTGCCAATGGTAATGTGCATGACTGAAAAGAAAATACTACATTAAAACAGTCCTTAATTTTATACATTTGACCATACCCAGAGAATATGATCCTTTCTGGCTAAGAGTAATTGGTAGTTTAAAACATGTAGAAGGCCCCAGATTTGGGAAGAGTGCAACAAAGCTAAAGTTGGCTATCTTTAAAGCATGACTGAAGTATTAAAGCTCCTCATCTGACTTATACACTTGTATACAGCTGTTGAGTTTTTCCCTAAGCAATCTAAGGAAATCCTGTATCCATCTTGCTACTCTTTCTATCATGCCTTAGTTTTGATCAATGGCTTGCACAAAAACAAAATCACCGCAGCTTCATATGTACAAAACTTATACCAC
>BLBF01000020.1:10504184-10543572 GCA_015471245.1 Laticauda colubrina | reverse complement strand
CTCTTCTCTTCTCTTCTCTTCTCTTCTCTTCTCTTCTCTTCTCTTCTATTAAAAAGTATTTCACCTGTGGCTTACTGAATTCAATCTAATTGCCAGGCTTCACTTGGTAATTATTGGTCACATATGAACACATGGGATGTGTTCATATACAATACTAGATGAAAATATGATTGGCTAGTTATCGCTCAGCCAAAATGCAATGAATACAAGAATTAATATGTGCTTTCCTCTCTGCAAGCCATTTTGAAAATTTATCTGTTACAGCAAAGCAATCTTCTCCTAAAATAGATTATCTTTCCACCAGAATTATCTGCTGATAAGGATGCCACCTCTGGTTGTGTGTGTGGGGGGGGGGGTGTCCACCCTTGCACTTTTTCACAAATGTAAATGACAAATTTGTTCTTGGAGCCTAGACAAAGGGAGTCTATAATAAAATTTTGGAGCCACTCAATCTGTAGCCTCTGCCTTATTTGGTAGACCCTAAAATTAGGCACTCTCTAGACCACTTTTCTTTTTGGCCTCCCCTACATGTAAAAAATAAGACAATACTACCTAGACAGGTTACAGTAAATCTGGTCTAAATGATCAAAAATAGTGAGGATGGAATTGAGAGAGTAGGTGTATGACTCTCCTAATTTCCCTTTTTTTTCGCGTGCCCACAAACTAATTTATGCATTTAGTATCTGCCTTTATTATTTTTATAAACATCTCAAGGTGGCGAACATATTTGATACTCCTTCGTCCTCCTGTTTTCCCCACAACAACAACACCACCACAGTGAGGTCGGTCTGAGAGAAAATGATTGGCCCAAAGCCACCCAGCTGGCTTTCATAGCTATGGTAGGACTAGAACTCAGAGCTCCTGGTCTCTAGACAGGCACCTTAAATATTAGATCAAACTATCTCTCCAGTTTGGAACATGGACAATTAGTAGTCTCACTTTTGCTCTGGGATACCTACCCATGTCCTCCCCACCACTCCACATGTTATCAAGATGCTCTAGGTAATGTCAGCCACCATCCAGGTAAGACATTTGGATTTGTGTCAGACTGTTAGTATCCCTAAGGACATTTCAGAGTGGTTGGTCACACAGTTTGGGGAAAGTCTTCAATGACCTTAGCATAGTCAACAGCAATGGGTGGCTGCAGCTGTTTGCACACCCTGTTGACAATGGAAATAGGATTTGACCAGTAAGCCACGAGCAAAGAGAGGTGACTGGTTCTGCTACTTTCAGTTTGTTAGTCCTCTTTAATGCAAGGGTCAGATGTTCCATGAATGCCTACTGCTCAATGTAGTTGATGAATTAGTCATAACACTTGCAGTGCAAAGCAGGTTTTTATGAGTCTCACCTTCTTCCCAAGTGTCATCGCACTTCCCTTAAAATATAAAAATACCTGTCTGCCTATCTGCTGGGGCATCTTTGCAAGGCTGCTAGAAAAACTCGTTTTTCTGCATCCCTGAAGAGGGAGAGAACTTTTGATTTCTCTAGAGTTGCTAGGATACCCCTTATGATAAATTTATTACTTCAGTGTCACTGGTGTGGCAGCAATAGAAGCACACATCCTGTCCCTCTCCTTGTTCTTAAAGCTGCCAAACTCACTAGGGTTTAGAAGAAGGCACAGGCAGAACTAGCAGGCAACTGGGAAAAGGAGAATATGAGGCAGTGGGGGTGTAAGTACAGTAGAGAGATCCAGAGACCAGTTGAGTTATTTGTGCTCAGGCTAGTTGATATGTTTTATTTATTTTATCTATTTATTAGATTTTTGTCCTGCCTTCCTTACTTTATAAGTTACCCAAGGTGGTGATCATACATATTACCCCTTCCTCCTCCTATTTTCCCCAAAATAACAACCTTGTGAGATGGGTTGGGGTGAGGGAGAGAATGACTGGCCCAAAGTTACCAGCCAGCTGGTGTAGGATAGGGCAGTGGTGACTAACCCTTTTGGGTTCCCATGCTGGAAATTGCCAAAAAAGGCAATGCGCGTGGGGACCCCCACGCACCATGCGCATGCACATGAGACCCCCCTGTGCACCCTGAGCACCTCTGTACATGCGCGCACATCCCCCATGCTCCCATGAACCCTGCACACACACGCCAGATCCTCAAGAATCAGCTGTTGGGCAGGCAGGGTGTGCACATGCACAGTGGGGCTCTTCCGGGTGATCTCTTGCATGCCACCTCTGGCATGCCATAGGTTCGCCATCACAGAGATAGGTTGAAGGGACAGACACCTTACTCTAATTCTTCTGATTTCTAGTCACATTAGAAGTTTAACGTGACTTTCTTTCTTTCTTTTTTTTTTAAGATCTTGTTGTGGGCGATTTGGCTTTCACCCAACCACAGGTGTGTTATAGATACAGCACTTCACTCAACATAGTATTGTGTCTAGCCAAAGTGGCCTACAGTCACTGACAACATCTATCCAGAGCTTCGTGCTGATAAAAAAGTGCTTTGGGGCTGTGGAGGTGCAGCTAAAGCACGGGTTTGTTAAAGCATCCAGGGTTTTCCCCAGGATTGCACAGCTGCCTTGTGAGTCCAGAACAAGATACATTTCCAGACAGGTGTGACACCCAATGCACTCCAAAGCACTCCCCCCCTTCAAATTTGCATTTATATTTAATTTGCATATCCCTACAAATACGTTATGTTTATGTTCAATATTACTCAAGAACAAGTTTAATTAACAGAGTGAAAACACACACATATACACGTACCAGAACATCTTCATAGAGCTTGTTTGGTGTGGCGGTTAAGGCACCAGGCTAGAAAGCAGGAGACCAGGATTTCTGGTCCCACCTTAGCCATGAAAGCCAGCTACATGATCTTGGGCCAGTCATTCTCTCTCTCTCTCTCTCTCTCTCCCTCCCTCCCTCCCTCCCTCCCTCCCTCTCTCTCTCTCTCTCTCTCTCTCTCTCTCTCAGCCCAATTCGCCTCACAAGAACTGCTGTTATGAGAAAAAGAGGAGGAGGAAGATAGGTTGGATATGTTTGCTACCTTGAGTGAGGGTGGGATTCAAATAAATAAATAAATAAATAAAATTGAGAATTACTGATTATTCTGAGCACAGCCAAAATATCAAAGGCAGGAAACAACTCAGCGGAAAGTCGCAGACAATGAAACATTCTCTACCAAACATATTAGATCTGTATTTACTAACTGGAGATTAAGGCCAGTGCTGATTTTGCTTTTCACACTGAGGTACTAGATTCTTGCCTGTTTGGTGATTTAAATGCGTGCTAAAACACATTTCAATGTTCAGCTTAAATGCTGCTTAATACATCTTGAGCTGCTATAATGGGCTTTTAGAAAAAATTTTTTTTTAAAAAAACATAGAGCACATAACAAGCATGCCCCTTTCCTAAAGTCTGAGAAAAGTTTGGCCAGACTCGTATAAATAGTCTGAGACCCACTAAAACCAGATATGCATAACTAATAGCAGGACTGTATTTTAAGCAACCTAGCTGCATGCACACCCACCATTGTAGTTATTTTGCCACACTGATTCTTTCTTGGGAGCGGGGTGGGGGGGAAAGTCCTTGTAAATTGAGCTGTGTCCTGTAGGCAAAGAGGGAATACAGCAATGTTTGTTGGGTGCCTTTGTGACTTGCTGCCAGAATTCAGGCAATTAGTGGCCTACAAAGAGACTCTGGCACAGAATGTGGAAATAGATTGTTGCGCTACCAGGATTTTGCTCACAAAGACCGGCTTCACTAACAGATCCCTGCTTCAATGAAGACCTCAAGGTTTCCTTCAGCAAAATGGCAGGGCATTCAAGACAAGTCTTTGCTGGAAGGATTTGGGAACAATGACATTTTCCAATTTCATTTCACTTGGGAACATCTAGAGATCTTCAATTTGAAATGAAAACACGCTGGATTTTTTTTTTTTCCCCCCCATCACCATGATGTGTCTGAAAACTGATGTTTTCCTCCATATTTAGCCTGTTTGGCTGACATTTAATCCCTGTGAGGCTAGAAGCTCTGATTTCTTCACTGGAAGGAGTAAATGTCAGTTGAATACATTTGCTATATTCAATAGACTGAAGCCACTTTCATCTGGAGAGTGTTGAAGTTCATAATCTGCCATGGTTGGGGGCAAGGAATGAGGAAGAAAAAATGATTTTTGGTACTTTTCTCCGGTCTTCCAGGCAAGGATGAATATATTGCACATTAAAAAGCTGTTTTGTCTCTTGGGTTTTAGAAACCACACTAGATGTTCATTCATTTGTAAAAAATTCTGCCCTATCTTAAGAAGGTTGCGTAATTAATTATTTTTGAATTTTAGATGGCTCAATTCTTGTGTGTTTTTTCTCAGATAAGTTGCCTGTTTTCCCCAAGGCTTTTTGGATGGCAATTTTAAATGTTCACACCTGTGGTCTATGCTGTGAATCACAAAGCACACAGACCTTCAAGAAAAGACATACTGGTGATGTATAATGCTCTGTGTGAAGGTGTTTTCACAATCTGTGCACTTTCCTTCAACACTGAGTCAGCAGCCTATACCTTAAAATCAGGAAAATGGGATCTGAAATTCAGAATTAGGATCTAGATATGGTCAATATTGTTACCAAAAGTCAAGCTGAGCTTGAGGGAGACTTACCATGTGTATATAGAAGCTTTATTAAAAATAGGAACATTGCCTGGTAAATTTAATTAGTTTAAATTTGCATCAATCTTCAGACCATCCTCCTGAAGATCAAAGAATATTATTTTGTATTTATACACTCCCTGGACTTGTCACTACAAGTGAGTGTTATAAGAAAGATTCCTTTCGGTGTGAGAGAGAATTCGTTTTCCCAGGTAGTCCTTCCACTTGCAGTTTCTATATCTATGTTTACAGTGTGTCACTTTATTACTTGGGGTGCCTTCTTAGTCTATTTAAAAGATTTTCAGCTTTGAAAAGAAAAAAAACACTAGTCATTTAGAAAAATATTTGGACAAGGTCCTGGAAAGTGGCAGTGGAGATGGGGTTGGAATCACTGGTATACTTGCAGAGCAAGATCTCTCTCATGTCTTGTGAGATTCAGTCCAGATGTTGCCAGTTTCTATTTCTTAGAATAGATTGTGAAAGTCATTCAGTGGTAAGTTATATTTAGGAGAAAATGCAGTAGAGAAAGGGTAAATAGTACAAAGAATTCTGAGATGCTCTGTTGAGTTAAAAATGATTCTCAGCTGAGCATACAAAATAATAATACTGTAAAATTCAAGAAATGTATCCATTTATTTCCACTAGAGACTGTTATACAAGAGACTAAGTTAGACTTAAACCAGACTGCTGCTTTTTTTCTTTCTGGCTAGTTATCTCCCCCATGACCTATGAATGTAATTTTCTAAGGCCAAATTATAACAAATTCATGGATGACTCATGCTAACCACATTCTCAATTCCTCTTCTTCCCACAGAAATCTTGGATGCTCCCAATGCACCCTGTGCTTTCCCCTGCTTTTGTCTGAAAACATTGTAGGAGGGGAGAAGTGTTAGACTGTGGTGGGAAAAAAAATCAGGCATCTGGGAATATTTTTCCTGACTAAAAAGGATATATTAAAAGGCATAAGCTTTTTGTGAGCTGCATCATCGGATGAAAAAAGCTGCAGCTCGTAAAAGCCTTATGCCTTTCAATACATTCGGTTAGTTAATGTCAGCAAGCAACCAGATCCACTTGTGAAAGGTTCAAGTCAGCAACTATATTGTGTTCTTGCCTCTATTACAAGAATCTTCCCAGGCTGGGAACAACCAAATAAGATTATGCCTATCATAGCTGTGCAAGGACTCACAGCTAGTTCCCTGCTTGACTTTTTCTTCTTGACTGGCTGGGAATTTCCCAACAGTTGGAAAAGGGGCTACCAGACTCCTTCTGAGGTTCTGTTTTTCCCGATAATTTTTGTTCCAGAAATTCACATGCCATGGGCTCCTATTGAGGGATACATTATTCTTGTGTAAAAAGTTTTAGGAAGGCCTAGATTTTTTTTAAAAAAGTGGGGAAATGCTGTCCATCAAATCTTCAGAATGTCAAGTTTCCAAATAATATGTCCCATGCAGTAAGAACTCTGAGGTAGGCATATTCTTCGAAGAACATATTATTGGAACATATCAAATTGGCAATTTCTTGGTGAAAAACCGGCTCTAGGTTCCTAGGGATTTCACACCCAATTAAAAGTTGAACTTTGTTTCTTCCCCTCCAGAGTCACTCATCACATGGTCCAAACAGCAGTCTCCTCCTTTTATGCACTTGCACCAATGTCCTTGATTTCCGGAGGAAAGAATTTTATTTTGGCTACAACATCCCAGCTACCTCTTCACCCTCCTCCCTGGCCCCTTCTCTCCAGGCTGTGAAAACTCCCAAGAGAAACACTACAAAGGAAAAATGGCCACAGTTCGGCCACCTTCAGAGTTGACACAGACTTTATGAGAGAACCCCAACTGCATATTAAGAAAAGTGAATCCAGGAGGAGATATCGGCATTCCTTTTTAATCTGTTCACCCCTCCCCTACTGCCCCCAAAACTCTTCATTGAGTCCATAATAACCTTGACCATCTGCCATGAAACCATGCAGTATGATTAGAAAAGATTGGGCACAGGCTTGTTTTATATCTTTCTACAGCCCTTAATCGTGATCTTATTAGTTTTATTGCATGCCCCCACGCACTTCTCCTTTTCCACACACAGTACCTTCCTCCTTTCAGTTAAGTTTACAATGTCTTTCTTTCTATAAGGGAACAGAATAGGATTTCTTTGCCTATCCCAAATTTCTCACATTATATCACTTTATGTTTATTTTGATAAAGAAGGGCAGCTTCCTTGTGATTCTTTGTTTTATTGGGGGTGGGGTGTAAAAGTACTCCTCAATTTCCAACTACAATTGGGAATCAGAATTTGATAGCTGAGCATGAAGGTGGTTCATGATTTTATGCCTTTTGGGGCATGGTTTCTAAGGGAATTACTGTAGTTGTTAAGTGAATCAAGCAGTCTTTAGTGAATTGGCTTCCTCTGTTGACTTTGCATGTCAGTAACAGGCTGGGAAGTTTGCCAATGGCGATTCCATGACCCCAGGAGGCTGCAACCATTGTAAATACATGCCAATTGCCATTTTGATCATGATATCAAGGGGATCCTGTGACAGCTGTAAATGTGAGGGCTGGTCACTTTTTTCAGTGCAATTGTAACTTTGAACTGTCGCTAAATGAAAGGTTGCAAATCAAGGACTTCCTGTATTTAGAAACTATTCATTAGGGATCAGAATGCAACTGAGATCTTTTAACTAAAGGGGACTTAAATACAACATGTCCTAGAGTAGGGGCGTCAAACTCAAGGCCCATGGGCCACATCCGGCCCATGGGGTATTTAGATCTGGCCTGCAGAGCCACCCTGGAAAACAGCGAAGGCGCGTAGCCCTCCTGGGCTCCGTTTTCACTGGCAGAGTGCTAACAAAAAAAACCACTAGCAAAATTGGCATTTGGTCGCACAAGTGACGTCAAGCTGGCCATGTCCCCCTCCCCTCCAGTCCTCCCTCAAGGTCAAACACAACCCTGATGCGGCCCTCAAAGAAATCGAGTTTGACACCTCTGTTCTAGAGTAAATACAAACCACAGAAATGCCAACCACATATGCCCCAGAAAGGAGATTTGAATTTACTGAAGGAGAAGACAACCATTCCAAGAAAAACATCCGTGGAGAACTCAGAGGATGAGGAAGAGCAGTAAAAGGAGAGGTGATATGCACTGGAAAACTATTTATTGGGGGAAATGGCATTGAAAGGAAGCACTATTCAGGGAGAATGCCATGAAAATATGAAAACATTCACAAAGCACTCAGTATAGGGAAGTAACAGTGGGAAATAACATTGAAAGGAAACACAGCTTTCATTGGGAAATAGCATTTAAAACAATAAGCAGTATTGAAGGGGTGGAAGTGAACAGCCCTGTAGGGGTAATAGTGGAAACAGCCTGTATGGTGCACTTTTAATAGGAAGGGGGAGTCCAATACATGTTCTTTATTGCTATAGAGAGAGAAGAAGAGAGCCAAGCACAATTTTTTGGAGAAGCCAGAGAAAGGAGAGGGACAGCTGTCTTAAATGTGGGGGATTGGGAGTTCAGAAGAAAGAGGGGAAAATAAATGTAACAGGTCAGAGGTAGTGGAAGAAGACAACCATAAGTAAGGACAGATAGTCAATTAGAAAGGAGGAAGGAAGCGAAAAGACAGGTGTTCCTTTTATGGTGCAAGGATGATGAACATGGCCTCCAGACATTTGCAAGAGGAGGAGAAGGAATGAGGTCTTTATCATTGAGTACTTATCTCTTTGTCTGAATCGACTTAGTATTCTCCTTGCCTTCCTGAACTCACAGGATCTATGGATTTGGATGAGTTCAGGGAGTAGATATTGGTTCGTTGCTCCTTTGACTTATCTGGATTCAACTGATGAGACAAAATCAGATACTTCTTTCAGGCTGTGAAGTCCAATTAAGCCCTAGGAACCTGGAAAGGTTGTACTTCTGAAGTGTAAAGAAGCGGAGGAAGGAGGAAATCAAGGAAGGAGGGCTTATATGGCCATCTTGAAGATGAGACTGCTTATCCAAATCACTGGGAAATCAGAGCAGGCCTCTGGCTATAGTGACCAGCCTCAAGTCCAGGCAATTAAGGAGCGTGAACCTCAGGCTGCTCAAGAGAATTCCCTGGAATAAATCAAGTTTGCAAGGAGGAAATAAACTCAAGACTTTGCACCCAGCTTCTATCTTCATCTCAAGTAACTTCACCTAAAACAGAAGATTTCTCTCTTCCCGGTTGTCCAAAAAGTTGGGTTTTTTAAAAACTGCATTTCCCAATATGACTTATTCAGAAGGGGTAGTGAATCATCTCCTCACTTAAGCCAAAGTACATAAAAGTACATAAAAGTTCTGATTGGCTTACAAATCTGCTTTGACCTGCTTGTTCAAGATGGTGAACATTGATTAAATCTTTAATCCAGTCACCTTTTCAACTTAATGTTAAAGTGTGTCTTTCCAATGTTTAAGCTTTACTCCTATGTCAACATTACCTTTTTATCTTGTCTTTGTATTTTGCGTTAAATCTGGATTCATTTTATAGTTCTTTTGAATGTACTGTGCATATCTACTGTATAAATTCTTGTTGCAAACATATTTTTAAGACTTCTGGAAAGTTCGATGAATTCTTTTATTTCCTTTTTCAGGTGCTGTGCAATGGTCCAGGAACGTGTGTTCCCATATGTCTATCTGCCTTATTACTCAAAATACTGGGACTAAAGAAAATAACCATTGTGTACGTCGAGAGCATCTGCCGTGTTGAAAACCTATCTCTGTCAGGAAAAATTCTTTACCACTTTTCAGATTACTTCATTGTCCAGTGGCCTGCTCTAAAAGAAAAATATCCTAAATCTCTCTATTTTGGGAGAATAGTGTGACATGCTACGGACAAATATAACTAATTATGTATTAGTATGACCACTAAACATTTTTGGGAGTCTGAATTTCTTTCAAACTAGACCTGATGGAAAATCAAACAGACTGTATGTGTCTGCCATCCGAGGTCACATAGTTGACACCAGTGGTAGGATTCTTTTTTTTTTTTAAACTACCGGTTCTGTGGTCATGGCTTGCTGGACGTGGCAGGAGAAGGATACTGTAAAATCTCCATTCCCATCCCACTCCAGGGGAAGGTTACTGCAAAATCCCATTCCCTCCCTACCCCACTAACCTGCTTTCCAGCTCCAATCTCCTATTCAGGGCAACAAAAGAAGACCCAACCAATCACCTGGGACTCTGGAGGCAGAGAATAGATGGGGGCGGGGCCAGTCAGAGGTAGTATTTGCTGATTTTCAGAACTACTCAAAATTTCCGCTGATGTAATTATTATTTTTTACTTTCTCCCAAATCTCCTATATATTTATTTATTTTTGTACTCTACTACTATAATTGCTTTTAATTGTTTTTATTATTGCCATCCAGAGTCACTTGTCTGAAATGGACAGCTGTAGAAATTAAATAAGGATGAATGGATTAATATGACACCAGTACTGATGTGTTATGACATGGCATTAAAATATAAAGACAAAGCTTGGTATGTGATGTGAACTGAACTACCATCTCAGAATTGAGAAATTACTGCTACATTTCCCATTTGTTACGCTTGACTAAACTTTTTTTTTTCACAAAGTTTGCCAAGGTTTGACAACAGTAGTTAAGACGGCAGTATACTGTAGAGTCCCATTGAACTTTCTGTGGAAAAAGGTCAATTGAGAAGATGCTACTTGGAGCAAATAGAGATTCTCCCTGCCGGTTATCCCTGATTCCCTCCAGAATAGAACTATGTTTTAAGATTCAGATCATACAACCTCATTTCAGAGGCCAACGAGATAGAAGTGTGTGTGAGAGAGAGATTCTAGTTTTGGTGTAACAATGTTCATTTCTTCTACTCAAGCAATAAAATACAGGTAGTCCTCGACTTACAACAGTTCAATTCGTTACTGTTCAAAGCACTGAAGGAAGTGACTTATGACCATTTTTCATACTTATGAGCGCTGCAGTATCTCCATGGTCATGTAATTCCCATTCAGATGCTTGACAACTGACTGAAGGTTGCAGTGTCCCAGTATGATCATATGATCCCCTTTTGCGACCTTCTGATAAGCAAAGTCACTGGGGAAACCAGATTCACTTAACAACCGTATTAACTGATTTAAGAAATGGAAGTGATTCACTTAACAAATGCAGCAAGAAACATCTTTAAATGGGGCAAATCTCACTTAGCAAATTTCTCACTTAGCAACCTCAATTTTGGGCTCAGTTGTTGTAAGTTGAGGACTTGCTGTATCTGCTGATTATTTTAAGCATAAAGGGAACAATCAAATTAACGTGGCCCCACAAGTTTTCATTCTGCTGCTGCTTTTCCAAAACTCCAACCAATCTGCTATCCCATTTCACACGCACCCCTAATCTTTTGGCCTAACAGAGAGAAGCCCTGTGATTTAAAGTACAGTTCTTAAAGCCTTGTCTTGAATTGTTAAGAAATAAAAGAAGTCCTGGATGCCACAAACAGAAGCATCAGTTATTCTCAAGAAAAGCAGATTTTCCAAGTTTGGGATTAAATCTTTTTAACTGTGTTAAATTTCAGACAAGATACTTTCATCAGAGAAGTGACAAGATTTTGTTTTAGTATTCTTGGTAGCCTCATGTGTAAATACTTAAATGATGCCAAAAGGAGTGGGGATGAGAGAGAAATGAAAGAAAAGTACGACTTTGTCAGCAAACATGAGTTTTGTGTATTTAGGTTTTGTTTGTTTAATACTTCCAGACGTGGGTTAGTACTTCAAATCCTTTCTCTTAAATCAGAAATGGTATTAAATATAAAATACTATTAAGAATAATAAATTTCAGAGGAGACTGGATTTTCTAAAATGTGTTGCAGTTGTCTGAGATTGTCAGGCAAATTCTAGTCCACTATTCTGTGTATATAGCACACTAAAAACCCACTATTCTCTATATAAAGCACTGAAAACATATCAGTCATTGGTATACAGCATTACGTAAGTGGGCAGATTTAGCAGAAACACAAACATTGGAGAAAACAACAGAAAGAAAAACAAATGTGTTATGTGATCCATTTATGAAACCAAACAATAGTCCAAGGTCTGTATCTACAGGAGTTTGCTACTCTTACTTCCTTCTCTTTTGATTGAGCTAGAGAGTTTCAAAGAGCGTCTGCACTTTACAATTGAAAGAAAATTGCTTTTCTAGCATGCCAACTTGATGTTGTCGGATGTTAGTGTGAAATTGACAGGAGAAAGAACATTTTCTGAAGGCTTTCCTTAGTCTGATTGCAAAGTAGGTTTAATATCCTGTAAGATCTACTTCAGATTTTTTGAGCAGCTCCATTTCACATTTTAACAGAAAAAGTGGAAATTGACATTAATTATGATGGCACCATAGTAATCAAATTTGGCTTGGCAACATCTTCTGATGAGACTGACTTTTAAAACACAAAAAATTACAGACATATTTCTGAATCTTGTAGATGGAGTAACTGAACAGTTGAATGAAATTCAGCTGGAGTCAGTAGTGTAATTGAATCTCTTTTCAAGTGTCTTACAGAATAGCACAACCGAAGCAAGCAACTCAGTAATCTCCAGATATTGCGGATTTCCATCTCCACTAGCATGGTTGATGGGCTGTTTGATCTGTCTGGTCTGCTTTGCATTGCATATCCCTAACCCCTATGTTACCCCATAACAACATATACTGTATGCATAGAATTTGGGTTTTTCCCTTTCCATTCAATTATACCTAATTTTCAGAGCCTGCAGTTGTCTTGGAATCCTGTAATTTTGTTAGCAAGGTTTTTCAGATGTGGTTTGCCATTGCCTCCTTCCGAGAGTTGAGAGTGAGTGATTGGCCCAAGTCACCCAGCTGGCTTCATATGCACAAGGTAAGACTAGAACTCAACGTTCTGTTTCTAGCCTGATGCCCAAACTGCCACACCAGAGTCGCTGTTTATTATGTGGTAACCGGAACTCAAATTAGACATATGGGAAATTTTTATTTTTTTAACCAATGAGAATTATATTATGGCATATGTATACATCTGTGCAGATACGTTTCCTCTGCCTTCAGTAGAATTTGTTTTCAAATATGTGTTTATAGGACTTCATTTTTATTCCAATAACAGATTCTAAAAATTTGAAATAAGCATTGAATTGTAGGGAAATCTGTGAGGCTTTGATATTTTTAAATAAAATGTTTGACATTTTCCCATCTTTTCTTTTTAAGCGAAGGTGCATAGTTCTCTTTCATTCCCAGTTTATCAACACAACAATCTTTTGTGAGTTAAGTAAGACAGATGAATGGTAATTGTGATGAATGAGCCAGGACATAAACATCTCTTAGCCTCAGTCTGATCTCTTCAGTAAATTTTCCTGTTTGAGCTCAGTTTTCTTCATTGCCATGTTTTGGTTTTTGTGGGCAATTGGCTGAGATGTGAGATAATGAAAATATTGTTTAGCTGGACCAGAACCATTTTTGCAGTGTGCTTCACGAATGAATTCCTTGTGAATGATCTTTTTTGAATGCAATTGGAATATCTGTGAAGGGTTAAATAACAATGGGAATGACCTGACCCCTAGTTATGACTCGTGTTCTAGCTTTTTGCCTACTAGTGACTCAGATGAAGGTTAAAATATCAGGACTTTTTGTAGAGCCGTATATTGTTTAGTAAATAAGGAATATCATCCTCTGATTGTTATGACTGAAGCTCTTTCAGTTCCTCGGAACATTCATTTATGAGGCAAATTTACTGCTACTTAATGTATTCTCCAGTCTAAAAAATTCCTTTTTCATACTACAACATCTTTTCTGCTCAGTGCCCTCCAAATCATTTGGAGCAATATTTTCAGCATGGCAGTTGGATATAGTAGGTATTGTTAAGTTTTTCATGAGGGGCCATGAGACACTATGACAGCTGCAACTTTACAGACTGATCATAAATTTCCCTTATTTAGCACAATCATAATTTGGAAGTTACTGAATAAGTGGTTGTAACTTGAGGAATATATGTAATTCTATGAGAAAATATTTCAAGCTTGGACCTCTTCTCAGAAACTTCTCCCCATTGATTCTTGCCTTATTCTTGGAGATTGCAGAGAATAAATCCACAAATTCTTCCCCATGACAACCCTTCAAGTACCGGGAGATGGTTATAATTTCCTTAGCCTTAAAATTAGGGTTAGGGTTAGGCTAAAAGTATCCAGTTCTTTTAACTGTTGTTCATAAAAGTTTGTCTCCAGATCGACCATCATCATTGTAGGTCTTCTCTGCATTATTTCCAGCTCCTTGACTTCCTTGTATTGTGGTAATCAAAACTGGATACAATAATCCAGCTGCAATCTGACTATGCAGCATAAAAGCAGAATTACCACTTTCTGTGATCTTGATATTACACCTCTACCAACGCAGCCTAAGTTTGTGTTGACCCTTTGAGCATCCAGATTCATTTCATAGGTAAGGTACTCTTGAGAACCAGGTGTCACATAACCAGATGTAACCTTACATCCAATTTTTTCCTGTCTAAATGCAGAACCCTTCCTTTCTTGCCACTGAATGCAACACTCAAATCTTTCAAATTTGTTCTGAACCTATCTTCTGACATTTTAGCCATCTCCCCCAGTTTTAGGTCATCTGCAAATTAAACTCCCAGCCAAACATTCTTGAAAAACACATCCCTCTTTTCATTCCTAACCTTTAACTGAAGCCAGCTGACCTTATTTTTTTCTGTTCCATGTATAAGGTATGATATCTTTTTTCTAACACTAAGCTTTCTATATGTATGCTCTATGTCACTTTACAATGATAAGAATGATATCTCCTCAGGACCTGTTTACTCCTTTTGATGCTGTATCTTTCCAGTTGCTTACTTATTTACTTCCATTTACATGGCTGCCCATTTAAAATTCATGATCCTGGGCAGTTAACAATATTTTAAAACAGCATACAAACATAAACCCATAAGGACATAAAAGCAATGAAAAATAACATTATAGATATAATCCACATCTGAGGAGGTTAAAAAACACCAACACCAGTCAGCACAACTATTGAATGGAGTTTGACACACATCTGGATCCAGAGGCCCAGTGACTTCCCTCCATGGTCACTTTGTTGTGTCCTGCTGGGCTGATTTGACACTAGAAGAGAGTAGAAGCCACATATTGCTAGAGAAAGCGGTAGGACAGGGACCCTAAAGCAAACAAAGCCAAACATTTTGACCGATGGCTAAACCCACTGCTCTATTTGTCAAAACGTGCCTCCTCCCCCAACCCCAGCCCACATTAAGGGGAAATGATTGATCTTTTTTTATGCCAGCAGCTGGAAATTCCCCCAATCCTTGCACCAAAACTTATCCTACAAGTTAACTTGCTGGCCTCATTACCAAAGCAGAGTAGAGAGACACAAGCAAATTTAGGCAGGCCCACCTTATGTTATCTCATGGACAAACCTTATTAACTGTCTCAATGTGTTTTAAATAGGGTTTTTTTTTTTAACTAAGTAAATGCTAAGTAAAAAGTAAAAGAAAGTTAGGACAATTTGTGCTTCTGACAAGGCAGCTAATAGGAGATACTGGACGGAAGAGAATGAATTAACGCATGGGTTCAACTGTTGAACAAGCAAGAGTTACACAAGTTCACACAGAAACCCTGAATTGCAAGGAACAATAAAGAGGGTTCACTGAACACATCAAGGCTTGTTTGAAATCAGCTAATGATTCACCTGATTGCAGAATATATCATCTTGCTTGGAATGCTGGTCAGTGCTTCCTGGGTCTACACCGGGTTATCTGCATCACTGTTTGGTTAAACCGGTATTTCAAATGTTTCCCAAAATTGGAGTCTGTAGACAATCCCTTTCAATTGGCAGGAATTCTGACCTAATGGCAGCCTCAGGGCTTCTGAACTAGAGCCAGTATTTTCTCCCCCATCTCGAAGGCTTCAGCAGCCTGGCCCTATATTCAATTGGCCTCCTGCTTTAGATACCCAGTCATGCTTGCAGCTGCTGAGAAAGAAAAGAGTTTGGCTGCAGAAAGTGTAGATACTGCGGGTTTTTTTTAACCACTCTAGCTCAGAGTGAATTTTACGTTTCATTAGAACAACAGTGACTTTCAATCTATTATATGCGCTGCTCTGGTCAAACACATGCACTAAATTATCCTGAAAGTACAGATGGAAGAGGCAGCTCCAACAATTTATTTCATTCCTTCTTGCCTGGAAAATATAGTTGTTTCAGGATTGGACTGCCTAAGCAAGGCAGCCTTTGATCTTTATGCTCCTCCACTGAAGGGAACAGCAACCAACTGGAAATAATTTCTACCATTTTGTGGCCACAGAAGTGAAGATGATGGCCCATCATCTGCACATTGTTGAGAAAGGATTGAAGAATGTTAGGGTAAAGCAAGGCCAGGAAATGTGAATTCTGCAAATCACAGGATCTTCAAGATCAGGAGTGTCAAACTGGTGGCTTGCGGGCGGGCTGGATGTGTCATGTGCAGGCCATGCCCACAGCTCTGCAAAGGGGAAAAATGTCATGATACATCAAGTGATGGCAAGTTTGACATCTGTGTCCAAGATTATGGTTCCACAAGAGCCATATGGATAGAGAGGTGAGTTGTGGAGAACTGGTTGGGACTACAGCTCTAAACTTTTCAACCTCATTGTCCTCACTTCCATAATAGATTAAAGTAGTAGAGCAGGGATCCCCAACCCCCGATCCGTGGACAGGCACTGGGCCGTGACGTGACAGAAACCAGGCTGTGCAAACAAGCAAAGTTCCATCCATGGGATGCAGGCAGCACATGAAACCAGGCCTCTCCAGTCCATGGGAAAACCTCTCTCCGTGAAACTGGTCCTGGTGCCCAAAAGGTTGGGGGTTGCTGTAGTAGAGGAAGGGACCAAAGTCAGGAGATCCTTTCTTGCTTCTTCCTTTTTCTTCACTGCAAGGGAAAAGTTGGAAACCAGGCATGTATACATGCATTTCACAATTACCACAAGAAATGTCGGTGGAGGAGGTAAGAGAGATTACATAAAAATCCAGATCCTTGAACAACTTGGAGGCAGGGTGGTGTAGGTATGAGATGCTGGCTTAGTAAATTATATGGGAACATATATTTTTCACCTTCTATAATCATGCTCCGTCAGTGGGTGTACACTATACAACCTAGCAGGGTTGCCCAGGGCACGTTTCTTTAATCCGTAAAGTCAAAAACCAGACTTTGATCAGCGCTTCAGTTTCATAGGCAGGTATCTTACTTGCAATTTTTTAAACAGGTTTTTTGGAATTAAAGGAAATGACTGGGACTTGTTTCAGTGTGTTTAACATTTGCACTTGAAGATCTCTGATATTTCAGCGCATTAGCATTTTACCTAAAACTGAGAAAATCTTTCATTATCAGTAAGAGATAGTAAAGCTTTACGAATGGAACCAGACAGTTCATATCAAGAAGTGGCCAGGGCCATCAATAATCTAAAGTAATAGCTGTGTAAATACACCAACAGATTGTAACTCAAAGAGAAATTACCTTAACCTAGCTTTGATTAGGATGACCCACTTGCTGCCAAAACCACAAATCACAAGAGGACTTCTGGCTTTAGACCAACAAAAGGTCACAATGTTAATTTCTGTTAAAACTGGAGAGGGGATCTGAGAGCTTTTTAAATATAGCGCTTGTTGCACCTCACCATTGACTATTTTGTCTGGCTGCTATCGAGAGCTCTAATCAGCGACAATTGATAAACTCTAAGTATTTGAGTTGCATAAAATATAATTTCCTTTGAATCTTTTGGCACAGAAGTGGAAAAAAAATTAGCATTTGTCCTATTATTTCCTAAGTCTGGCTCTGTTTTTGGTCAAAGAATACAAAGCTGCTGTGGTTATCTTAAATGAAAATGCTAAAATCAATACCAACAAAGAGTATAGCGATTGTGATATACGATAGGAATAGACAATAAAGTAATTAGCATAGTATTAATTGAACTTGGGAAGCATGAGTTAACCTCTGAAGTTAGCTGAATGGCCTTGGAGGCTTAATTAGCAAACTCACAAGAATGGCTTTTTCTTAGCACAATCAACCATTTACCAAACAAACCATTTTGATTCTGATTGTTGCTTTCCTCATAGCCATTCGCTGTACCGCAGAGGTGTCGAATTGGTGGCCCATGGGACGGATGTGTCATGCGCAGGCTATGCCCATCCCAGTTTTGCAAAGGGAAAAAAATATCATGAAATGTCACATGATGGCAACGTGACGCCGTGAGTTTGACACCCGTGCTATATCACAACTGATAGAAACTATAAGAATCTAGTAGAGTCCAAGGCATGGGCAATCTAACAGATCAATTAAAAAAAAACAACCCACATTCTTTGGTTTGCTGTGAAACAATCCCCATATTTGGATCCCTGCTTCTCATGTAGGTGTGATACAACTTGATTCTTCAACAAACCAAGAACTTCTGCTTGAAACTTGGCTTTTCACTGTCTTGTTCTCAGAGCTAAAGCCAGATGACTCTAGTTTAGATCTTAGATTTAATATTCTCACTGCAGAACAGAAGGGATTTAGATAATCAGATTTATTGCTTCAGCCACGGAAAGCCTTCTCTCTGTGATTTACAACTACTTCTTTAAACACAGCGTTAGAACAAAACAAAAGAAAAATGTCAGGCAGGAAAAACTTGAGCTTGCAGTAGGATCTCAAGAATAAAATAGTTAACTTCTGATAATCTGATGTGAAACACGTAGCTATTTTTTTCATTGCTCACTCACTAAACAATTTGTTGAACAAACTACTATCCTGGTGTTCATACAGCAATAAAAGTAATAGTAACCACTCTTGGCACCAGCATGCCCGTGTTGGCCATCTGATGATGCAGTTGCTAGTTTCTTTGTCATTTCCTGTTGTCAAGGTGGTCATTTGAGAGACAAGATTCACGGTGGGCACTCTAGGATCTGAAGTCCAGCCCTCAAGGCACCAATTTTGCTCTTTCAGACAGTAAACAATACCAGCAACTAGCTTCCTTTCCCAAATGGAACCTCAATCCAGTGAACTAACTGTTCTTTTATATAGGGCAAATAAGAGACTGTTCCGCAGCAACCATGGCATGGATCACCATTTCTTTCTCTAGATAAATAAATACTTAATTTTAATAAATCTTAATAAATACTTCACAAACTATCCCAGCTTACATAGCTGTTTCAGAGTCCCCAAAAGAAAGATGCTTCAGAGTAATTGATCGTGAAAATGTCATCACAAACCAATGATTCTTTCTTTGGGAACTTTTCTTCTGTGAATCGCTAAATAATAGAACTGCTTCGGACAAACATGCCAACAAAGCCAGATTTGGTCCTTCAGGCTTTTGTTGAAAATTGATCCAGGAAGCAAAGATATATTAGAAACCAGATGCTTTCAAGTGAGGCTTTTATCATGATATTATCCTGCCTCAGCCATTGAATGATATGAAGGGACCATGACCCAGATGATGTCATGTCATTCTCTGCTGACAACAGCCCCAAATCCACCCCCTGATTTTTTTCACCTTTTTTGTCATTTTTCTTCCCAGGAAGAAAAAGATAAAAAAGATTGATTGACTAGCATGTTATGAACTATGACGTAGTTGCCATCATCTTAGTGCAACAAGCCTTGTTTTCTCTACTGATACATACACACAGAGAGAGATACACACACATCATTGTGGCAATATGAGTTATACAGTATACAATTTTACTGTAAAACTCCCAGAGTCATTGTATAGCAATGTGATAAATATAATAATGTAACAATGCAATGTAATATAGTACAATGCATACAATAATAGTCCTCAATTTACAACCATTCATTTAGTGGATGTTCAAATTTACAACAGCACTGAAAAAAGTGACTTATGACCAGTTTCCACACTTGTGACCATTGCAATATCCCCACCATTACATGATCAAAATTCAGGTGCTTAGCAACTGGCATGTACTTATGCAGTTGCACTGTCCCAGAGTCATGTGATCATCATTTATAACCTTCCCAACTGGCTTCCCCTGGTGACATGATTCACTTAACAACAGTAGTGATTCACTAAACAACTATGGCAAAAAAGTTTGTCAAATGGGGTACAACTCACTTAACAACTGCCTCATTTAATACAAATGTTGGATTCAAATTGTGATCGTAAGTTGAATCATATTGTATTATATCATATATCTTATAATAATATGATGTGGTAATGTAATTTAATGATTTGTTGCCTTTACATGGACTGGGGGAAATTATAAAATATTTCCTCTTGGTGAGGAAATAGCCAAATGATGGAATGCTGGCTGTTTTAACCTAGGCTTTTTATCATAGCTGACCCTAATTTTGGTATTTCCATTACTTTTTAAGTGCTCAAAACCCTTCTCATTCATGTTAGGTTAATTCAATACTTGCCTTTATTTTTTTTTTCCGAAGAGTTACTTCTGACTAAAAGCATACGACTGAACTGTAAAAAAAAAGGATTATATAAATAAGACTATCCACATCCATTGCCTTGAAATACAGGAAATACTGAGAGTGACAGCTCCTTAGCAAAGCTCTGTTTGTGCTTTGCCTAAATAAACTAACTTATCAAGACAGATAGTGAAAGTACTCTAAATTACATTTTAAGGGCAGCTTTCTTGATAAGACATTCAAGGACTTGAACAAGGGCTCTCGCACAATCTCTTCACAAGAACCCATATTGCCAGCTTAGACTCAACCCCAGTCTTGTCTTAAAAATCCTAAATTCCACCAGTGTGTCTGAATTGTATTAAATGAATGCAAAATTACAATCTGCTTTGTGGCAAGCATCTAGCACAAAAAGAGAGCTGGGAGAATTTCCTTTCTGACATTGTTTTTTTATGTTATGAATAGGTTTTCACCCTTCTCTTGTTTTACTGTTAATTTCTTAATGGAAATATATTGAGATAAATGAACTGCTATATGTAGAGAATCAATTAATTAAATGACAATTGGATGGAGGGCTTCTAACAAAATACGTGTGGTGTAAGTTTAATCATTCCCCATTAGGGACTTAACTGTTTTCTCTGTAATATCCCCAGAGCCATTTCAGTAGCCCAATAAGCTGAAACATAACTTAATTTCTTCTCCCACAGGGAGAAAAACTCAACACAGTTTTTTTCTTTAGAATAGAGTTCAGATTTTACTTTAAACATTAAAGTAATAATTATTCCAATACACTTAAGAATTACTAAGAGGAAAAAACCGATAAAAAAACTTGTCAAAAGTATCATACAAATTTTCAGAGGTGCATACAAGGCCAATGTTCCAATTAGTCATTTAAAAAAAAAAGTTAACTGTATTTGCTTAAAAAATGCTTTTCTTATTTTATCAAGCCTACAACAACTATTCATTATAAGCAGCTGTACAATGTTTGATCCCATAAAAAAGCCAAGTCACTTTCAGTTTATTTTTTAAATAGTTCAGTTTTTGTTGCCCGGGCTTTTTCAGATTCCTACCAACCTTTTTGTTCCTTCATCCTAAAGAACTGCTAGCAGAAATTACTAGATTCTATTGTAAATAATGATTTTTAGAGAAGCTAGCACTGCAGACTTTGCATTGTTATAAATTAATCCAGCCATAACAAACACATAGTGACTGACCTGCATTTGTATGATAAATCAAGGTTAATCACTGGATTATCTGATTTTGGCAAAAATCAGAATAAAAGGAAACCACAAACAAATGACATTAGTGTACTGAAACAGCCCATAACCTATCAGTCTGTGAAGCACTATCAGTCCCTAATTATAGTGCCGAGTAGAAGTAATTTAGATAGTCATGCTGAATCTTTCCATTTTTATTTAAGCAAAAGTTTGGATAGGAAAGTCTTATTCAGTATAAATAGTGGCATGCAGTCTGTTGTTTGGTGAAGTAAAAAAAAATAGAACCAAATTATTGCTGCTTGGCAATAATATCTAATGCAGCATCCAGAAATATATCAGTTCAGTCTGCCCTTGCTCCTTCATAAGAAAAAGCTTCCAGTCACAAATTAACCCAAGGAAAGAAAATACTAGTGAAGAGTAAGCAGCTACAGTACTCCCAACGTCAATTCTAATGTATACTATTTGTGCCTCACCTGGGAAGTAGCTCCAGCATTATTCTTTCAAAAATAAAACAAGAAATCCTTCCAAACTCAATTCATTCGTATTATTTTACATAGAAATTTCTGTTGACTTAGCAATTAATATTTCCTGCTCTGTCATACACTGTACTAAAGTTTATAGATGATACAACAATCATTGGTCTCATTCAAGACGATGATGAGTCTGCATATAGATGACAGATAGATCAACTGGCCCTGTGGTGCAGCCGATACAATCTGGAGCTGAACACTGTTAAAACTGTAGAGATGATAGATTTTAGGAGAAGCTCTCCTATTCTATCACCTCTTACAATACTAGGCAACACAGTATCAACAGTAGAGACGTTTAAGTTTCTATTATCTCCAAGGAAATGGTCAGCTAACATTAGACCCATCATTAAAAAGGCACAACAAAGAATGTTCTTCCTGCATCAATCAGAAAGCTCAAATTGCCCAAGGATCTGTTGATAACAGTTCTGCAGAGGAATTATTCAGTCCGTCATTTGTACCTCAATAACCGTCTGGTTTGGCACAACCACCAAACAGGACAGGTACAAACTTCAATGGATTTAATAGATTTAACAGATAATCAGAGTTGGAAGGGACCTTAGTTCCCTAGTAGGTCATCTAGTCCAACCCCCCCACCCAAGCAGGAGACCCTACACCATTTCTGACCAATGGCAGTCCAATCTCTTCTTGAAGGTCTCAAGTGATGGCGCTCCCACAACGTCCGAGGGCAATTTCTGTTCCATGGGTTGATTAGTCTGTCAGAAAGTTTCTCCTTATTTCCAGGTTAAAATCTCTCCTTGTCAGTTTCCATCCATTATTCTTTGTCTGGCCTACAGATGCTTTAGATCATAGCTTGACCCCTTCCTCTCTGTGGCAGCCCCTCAAATATTGGAAGACGGCTATATCATGTCTCCCCTGGTCCTTCTCTTCACTAGACTAGCCCAGTTCCTGTAACCATTCTTCATATGTTAGGATAATGGGGGCTGCAGAAAAAACAACCACCCTGCCTTCCATTGAAGATCTGTATGTTGCACAAACCAGAAAGAGGGCTGAGAAAATATCTACAGACCCCTCACATCCTGGACATAATCTGTTTTGACTTCTCCCCTCAGGATGGAGCATTGCACTCCAAAACAACCAGACATAAAAATAGTTCCCTCCCCCCCACCCCCATGCTATCACTCGGCTGAACACTTAATTCTTACGACACGCTCTCATTTCTTAACTTTTCTCATTTTCTCACCTTTCCTGCTGTCCTCTCCTATTGATTTCTTATGATTTATCAATTGTTTTTAATTTATGATTCATGATATAACTATGATTTACTATCTGTGACCTATTACTTGGTCTTTATATGTACATTGTGAGCAACAATTTTTAAATTATTTTTATGTAACATTTTGTGTTGTTTTGTGTAAGCATTTCAAAGCCGGTTTGGTCTAATGGTTAAGGCACCAGGCTAAAAAACTGGAGACTCTGAGTTCTAGTCCCATCTTAGTCATGAAAGCCCGATGGGTGACTTTGGGCCAGTCATTCTCTCGTCAGCCCAACCCACCTCACAGGGTTGTTGTTGTACAGAAAATAAGAGGAGGAAAGTGGCATTGGATATGTCTGGCAGCTTATTTGTAAAAATAATAAAGGCAGGATATAAATACATCAAGAATAAAAATTATGTCATCTTTCTCAAAGTTCCTTCTTTTTTGAGATCATTTTTAAAATATTCCTCCAGCTTGTAAATTCAATAAGCATGGTAAACTACTACCGGTACTTTTATTAGGCAGTTCCTGATGTGTTTTTAATCTGTTTCTTAAATCCAGATATGTTGTGTTAGCATATGTACTTTGATCTTTTTTACTTAAATTATCCTTGGAAACCATTTGTTAGTGAGATTAGGGGTTAAATTGTCTGACTTATACTTTTTTTAAAAAAATAATTTTTAATAGGGTGTGTCTTACCGCATGTACTTTCAAATTCTTTTCTTCTTTTGTTTCTTCCTACCACAGAATCTATGAAGTCTATTAGTTTGACCTGCCCCTTTTAATAATGTTCAGTTCTTCACAGATTTTATCTGTTCTGTTATCCATGATAGGCAGTTCTCTCTAGAGTACAATCTTGCATTGAAGAATGGCTTGTCCACCTCTTTTTAAACAGAAATTACATAGAATTTTATGTCTTCCTTTGGGGCTTTTTCCCCTTCTCCATATGAATCTGTTGCTTGTTCTTTTGCAATTCTGCAAGTTTTTGTCTGAAATTGGAAATGGTGCCATTTGGAATAGAAAGTTCATTTGAGGTAATATATTCATTTTTATGATTGTATTAAGTCCTACCCAGGAAAGTTTCAGACCTCTCCATATTTTGAGGTCTTGCTTTATTTCTTTCCATCTTTTGTTGAAATTGCTTTGAAATATATTTTTATTGCTTCCTGTCAGATGGAGTTCTTGGTTAACTGAGTCTTTTGTTATCTCATCACCAGTCTGTTTTTTTCACAGCATTTTCTTCACCAGAGGTTATTTTCTTTTCATTAATTTTGGATCCAAGAAAGCAACCAAAGTCATTAATTATTTGTTATTAGCTGTCCTGCAGAGCTCTGTGACTGCATGAGTCTTAATATTATATCATCAGCATAACACTTCACCTTATATTCTTCTTCTTGAATTTCAATCGGAGTTGGGGGGGTTTTAAATCCAGTTTGCAAGGACTTGAAAGCAATTACAGATAGCAAGGACAGAGTGGGCACCATTATGTTTTATCTATTGGGAAACTTGCAGAGAATATAATCTTCAGTATTTATTGTTGATGTGCATTCTCCTCCCAGATTTTAAATTCTTCTGTGGTTTCATTTTGTTTAAAAACCTTCAGTAAAATAACTTTTCCAAATTGTCAGAACCTTTTTCTTAGTGTAAAATTATTATTGTTGCCTAGTTTTTCTTCGATATATTTTCTTCAATATGTTCTATCTAGGCAACTGAACCAAAAAACACAAATAACATTCAGCATTGTGTGCTACCCCACTCCTCCCTCTCCCCCCCCCCCCACATATTGGAAGGAGTCCTACAGGTATTTATTCAACCCCCCCAAACAGGTCTTGGGAAAGCATCCCTGTTGTGTGGATCCAGATTCCAAATTCAGTATAGCAAGAGTCACTGGGCAACCAAGTCCAATGGGCACACACCAAGTCTAGGAAAGCAATCCAGTTGAACAGACTAGGATACAGGGCACAAGCACACAAGGCACAGAACTGGGCACATTGATCCAGCAACACTCAAGTCCTCAGGGCAGGGTATAAGTAGGCAATGCTGGTGCAGCCCTTCATGAGAAATTGCCTCCTCATGAGTTATCTAGCTGACCAATGTTGTGCCTATCTCTTCTCTGCTCTA
This sequence comes from Laticauda colubrina, assembly GCA_015471245.1. NCBI lineage: Eukaryota > Metazoa > Chordata > Lepidosauria > Squamata > Elapidae > Laticauda > Laticauda colubrina. The sequence goes on along the minus strand of BLBF01000020.1, from coordinate 10,518,531 downwards.
CGTGTCCTTGGATCAGGAGGAGGTGTGGATTCCACCTCCTCCTCATTGCTCATGGGTGGCAGCTGGTCCTGGACTGGCACTTCCTAGCCAACTTGCTGCAGCTGTGGCTCGCCTCCCTCAGCCTGTCACTGGTCCAATTGACCCAGCTGAGGCTGCTCCATCAAGCTAACATTCTCCGAGTCCCGATCTTGACCAATTCTCGACTCCACAGTTTCCTCCGCAGATTCAAATTCACCCTCCTCTGAACACACTCCTCTGGAGAGGGGCCCAGGGGCAGATCCATGACACATTGGCACTTGGAATGTCTGCTCATTTTTACTTTGTTAGTTTAGTTATATATCAAACTTCTTCTCTGCCCATCTCTCTCATAGATAGTTTTGGACAACCCTACAGCCTACAGGTCAGAGACAAGAATAGAAAAGAGCCTGCAAGATTACAGTATTCACACTGCAGCCCTGAGTGAGACTTATCTTTCCAATGAAGCTCAGCTGGTTGACATTGGAAAAAATGCAGTCATGGCAGTGTTAAGCCTTGGAATGCTGGAATTGGATTTGCCATCAGAAGTCCCTTGATTCAAAGACCTGGCTAGTATCTCCAAGGGTCTTAAAAACCAGCTCATGACATTGCAGCCTCCTCTACAAAATAGAAAACGTGGCCCTCTGCCTATTCGCCCACAAGGACCAACCTGGATGAGATGAAAGATAGATTCCACTAAGAACTAAATGCTCTACTATCAGCAGCACCAACAAACTTGGTGACTTTAATGTAAAAGTAGAGTGCACTTCTACAGCTTGGCAGGGAGTCACTGGGAGATGTGGAACGGACAAGTTTAACAATAAGGACCTTCTTTGTTGAAGACCTGTGTAGTGTATTATCACTGCTAGAATGTTCTGCCTACCAAGTCTGTAACATGACTTCCTAGATGCACTGCCGCTCTTAACATTGGCATCTTAATAACTATGTCCTTGTCAAAAGAAAAAAAAAACAGGCAGGATGTCAGAATGATTAAGATCATGTGTGTTGCTTACTACTGGGCAGATTAAAGGCACATTATCTTCATAATGAAAACAATCAGGACCAAGAGGTGACCACAACAAAATAAAGCCATGAAAAGAATGAAAGTGGGCAGGCTGGAGACACCCCCCCCCTCCCCAGCACAGCTTCACTACTGGCTGAAGGGTTAGAAACTAAGTTTGCTGACCTACATCTTGCTGGCAGTGCTGAGGACAACTAGGAATGCTTCAGGGATGCAATCCATTCATCTGCATTGAAGATGCGAGAGCCCTCTACTCATAAGCAGCATAACTGGTTCAATGAGAATGAACACAGGCTTTGCTACTTGAAAAAATTCACATTCATAATATGGATCAGAATGATGTATCGTTAGCCAACAAGAAAACACCTTTACCAATCCTAGTGGGATAGTCCAGAATAAATTGCATAAAATGCTAGATGTCTGGCTGAGCACCAAGGCAGATATAATACAAAGATAAGCTGATAGAAATGACTTGAAAATGTTCTCTTAGGGATTCCCCTCTCCTGATCATAGATGGCACAACTCCCATTATAGAATAGGCTCATATTCCACAGAGATAGGCTAAACACATTGTAGCCGTCCTCAACCAATGGTCATCTATTCACAATGTGGTGATAGACAGGATTCCCCAGGTCAGTTTCAACAGCTCCATGGATGATCCACCAATAATAACTGAAGCCAAGGAAATTGTCAGCCAGCTATTCAATAGCAAAGCCCCAGGGAAAGATGCCTTACCTTCAGAGATATACAAAGTTGGTGGTCCTGCATTTATAAAGAGGCATCATTCTGCATGGCAATAAACATCATGCTGGACATTAGCATGGGTACAAGCACACAGCTCTATTTAACACTATTGGTGACTGGGAGAATTTTTCACCATCCACCATTCTGGCCATTGTGCTTTCCTGGAACTGGCGTATCATCTGAATGAATCTGATGAGGAAGCCAAACTTTGATATAATCCTCCACAATCCTTTTTGGCTAAGGGTATCAAAGGTTTTCTTGAGGTCAACAAAGGTGACTGGGGCAGCAAGCCAGCTCCAGATGATTTAGAACTCTTGCAAAACCTTTCCCCCCCCCCCCTGCAATAGAGAACAGAGACATTCCTTCGTGGTTGTCACATACTTTTTGATTACTTTTTCTATTTTTGAGCTGTATGACAGATCTGTAAGTTCTTGAAGGATGGATCCTTGTTTCCAGAAAAGATGGGAATAACACAGTGAGTTTCTCTAAGTCAATTTATTTCATGTTTCACCATATTGTGCTTTCCCCAAGTACATTCTTCTTATTCTCCACTGTAATTGTGGCTTTGCCACTTCAGATTTCCTTTTACTGCAGGTCAACTTGGGGTCCCAAAGGCTTTAATCTAGTTTAATGCTATTGCCATTGAAGTGATCATTCATTTACAGCTTCTTCTTAAAGCCCTGCAGCCAACATAAATGCAGAGTTGCTTTAGCTGGACTATTCATACCTTGAATGACCCTGCTGGGATTAAATAGTCTTTGCACAAACACATGGTCATCCCTCCAAGGAACACCCATCTACCATGATAAGGCAAGCACAGTAGTATTTGAGGAGATAGATTTCATGCAGCATCTTTTAATGGTCATATACTTTATCCAAATACAGTACTTCAGAGCATCTCTCTTTTATGTTTAACAATCTCCATGCCCCACATGATAAACTGTCTTCATTCTTTATAGACCATCTAAATGATAGAAATGGAAAGTACTACACTTCGAAACAAAGTGCCATGGTTAAGCACACTTTCTTCTCAAGAATGCTTCTTAGCCTACAAATTTATTCTGAAAACAGTCTTGGAGAACAAAAATGATAGAGAGCTGAGGTTTAAATCTCTGTTTAAAAGTGCAGGTAGCAGAAATTATCCAGCAAGATAATGGATGATGGTCAGTGGGAATCTCCTTGTTCTGGTACTTAGTGATTCACCAATTCTACGATGGTAACCATGCTGTGTGGGTTGTGTGCTCTCTAAAGTTAAAGCGTGTCCTAAAAATTGTGGACTCTTGGCTTAGTGTGATTTGCAAACCCAACCATTCTACTTAAAAAACAGGGGTTACATCACTTTTTTTTTTAGTTTGACCTTTCAAGTTAAGAGTTTTATAAATGAAAATAATCCAAAACAAACAGGATGGTGAGGTCTAAAATTATTCCAACTGAACACATTACAATAGTGAAATCATAGTAAAAGTCCCTCTTTATAACTACATTTGTGAAGAATTAAATACATTGCTATCAGAAGACTGTTCTCTTCTTCCTTCTCCATCTCTCTGGCATCCAGGTAAAGAAGACCAATACTTCTAATCTGATATTTTTCAGATGTGATAGAAGCAAAATAGTAAGCACTGCACTCTTCTGAGTTCTAGGTTCTGAGTCGAGCTGGGCCTTCCTTGATTAAACAGGAAAGTGAAGTAAGAGAAAGCAGAACCAATGATCTTCAGCCCTTTCCCTGCAACAATTCAGTTCACTCATTGTCTCTCTTTGAAATGTCATCCCACACCTTTTTTCCATGTTTCACAGTCACGTTTCAGAAGAATCCAAAATAACAATAAGAACATTTCCTAAACTGTTTTACAATAAAGGCCCAGCCAATCACAAAAACAAATTCAAATAAAGTTAGCATTCCATATAAACACATGGAAATTCAAATAAAGGTAGAATTCCATGTAAAAACGTAACCATCCACACACCTTACACCGACATACTGCACACCAAAACTAGATAAGGAGACATTTTTGGCCTTGAGCTTTTTTTCCCCTAAATAAATTCTACTCACATACAAGACATTTTATGGCAACTGACCAACAGACCATTATCGGAACTTTTTAAAAACATTTTTGACACACAAAATCCAATAGACTACATTTATCTGAATTATATGCATCTACATCTAAGAGATGTAACAATAGTCAATTATGGGATAGATTTCTGTCTGTCAGAAGGACAGAAACCCTGCTAAAAGGACGAAAAGAAATAGCAATCTTATTTATAAACCCATAATTCCTGTGGTCCAGGGAAAGAACAGCTTAAATACAGAGGGGTTTACATCAGGGGTGAAATTCAACCACCTTGGGAGAGGTGTAGGGACGATTTGAATCAGTTCAGAGAGGTAGTAGGGACAATTTGAATCGGTTGGCCCTGCCCACACCCACCCGCCTTCTTCCTATAAAGCCCATGTCCCACTGCACCAACGGATGCAAAGAGGATGTAAAACGTTAAAAAAAGCTTGCCATCCACTGGAAAACGCAATGCATCTGTTGTGTACTCACTGCATACGTGTTTCATACGCTCTATCCCTCCAGCATCCGTCCACTGAGATTTCATCTGCGCAAGAAGTTTTGAGCTGCACAAAACTTTTTGAGCAGATGAACTTTCCGCTGTGTACGATATAAATCTGTGACATCCGAGCAACAAACGTTCTATGTCCGTTTATCATCCGTTAAACATCCGCTGTATCCTCTCTGCATCCTCTGGCCATTCCCCTCAACTCACATCTGCTGCAGCTGAAAACGGAAAGAGGGAGGAAACAAAAGGTACAGGGAACATCTACACAGTGTTAGTAGCACGGAAATAGAAAGGATGCGCAGTGAACGGTTTGCATCCGATATACATCCGCTAGGCTTCCTATGAACATCCATTTAACATCCCCGCTACATCCTACCCACGTCTGTTCTTTTCCGTTCTGTTTATGCAAATTTTCACCACTTTTTGGAGTGCATGACAACGGATGGAGCCACCCCTGAAATTTTGCTGATCCGCTGTGTCCTTTATGCATACGTTTTGTGTCTGTTGGCCAGTGGGACAGGGCCTTAGAGACTGAGTCCCACCAAGCCACGCCCACAGAGTCTTTAGGGAAAATTTTTGAATTTCACCTGATTCACATGTATTGTGTATGCTTAGTTTATATACAAATATTGTACAAGTTGAAAAAAAATAGCTAACCAACTATTGATCCAGTTGAGAAACTTTTAAAAAGATTCCTTTCTATAGCATGTGTTAAAAATTAGTCACTATTTCAGGATTCTTAAAACAAAATTTCTGGCACATTGTTTTTCCATAATGTTGCTATAAAATTCTGAACAGCAAGTAATTCCTTCCTGCTTTCTTTGATGTTTCTCTCTTCCTTGGCAGAAGTGCTAAGCAAACCCCCTCCCAGCCCTTAACAACTGCCAGTTCTCCCTCCAACTTCTCTGAGGCTCCAATGATCCAAATGTACAGCTTTCAATATGTTTTCATCCTAACGTTTGTCAGTTCTCCATAAGAAAAAGTTATATTCTCCTCAAATGTTTCAAATATATTCTCCTCAAATCTTTCTCCAAGCAACATCCCAAACAGCTTCTTCATTTACAATACAGCTTTTGTTAAATATATCCCATTGGCTTTAGTTTATAATATGAATTTGAAGGAATATTTCCTCCACAAGATAGATGTAGAGAGATATAGAGAGATGAGAGATACAGTAGAGATAGATGGATGGATGGATGGATGGATGGATGGATGGATGGATGGATGGATAGATAGATAGATAGATAGATAGATAGAATGGATGGTCAGACACATGTATTGGTGGATGCATTGTAAAAAAAGAATGAAGCACCTTATAACCAAGCACAAATAATATCTCACATGTTGAATTACAATAACTTATGCTAGTTTAAAGGAGCAATCCTAAACATACTTGCTAGGTCCTTGCTCCTTTTGAGTCAAAACACTGTATTTAGGATGAGAACGAACAACTATTCTTTTAATCTTCGACAGCTTTTCCCATCAGGTGCCCTCCAGTTAGGTGCTACACCACAACACCCATCGTTCCCGGCCCACTTGGCCAGGCAAGCCCCCCAGCAGGGTAAGGACTAGCAGCCTACTACCCCGAGGCGCGTTGAGGAAAGGCGGCGTTGTAGCACACCCCAGTGATTTAACCTGGCGCATCATGAACGAGCAAGCTGCGATTGGTAAATTAGCGCGGGCCGTAAACGGATTTATTTGACGCGGGCTGAACGAACGGGGCGAAACGAGTGGCCGGTCGTTTGGAGGCTTTTCTCGGGGCTCCAAAAGCTGGAAACACGGCAAGCGGAGCGAGACTTCGCCTGCCCGCCCGGTGCCCCTCCCGCGGCCGGGAGAGGAATGGCTCTCGTTGGGCTTCTCGGAGAAGGGGCGCCAAGACTGCTCTCCGGGCCGGGGCGGGACTAGAAGTTTCGGAGGCCGTCTAAGCCGCAGCGGCCTCCGTCAGCCAGCTTGGCCCCCACGTCCCTCCCTCTCCGGGCCGGCCCTCCCTCCCTCCCTCCCTCCCTCCCTCCCTCGCGCGCTCGCTCGCTCGCTCGCGCCCCACTGGCAGCCCGGAGCATCCAGTCGAGCGCAGAGAGGAGAGTTTCAGCCGCGTCCCCACCTCGGGCACCGACACCGACCCGGCGCCGTTGCCATGACCCACTTTAACAAGGGCCCCTCTTACGGACTCTCCGCCGAGGTGAAGAATAAGGTAAAAGCACCGCCGAGGTGGGAAAGGGTCAAAGGCCGCCAGCTCCGCGGCTGGCTTTCTCTCCCGCTTTGTTGGCGCCTCAGAGGGGGAAGACGTGGGACGGAGGCAAGGCGCGGGAAGAGTTGAGCGAAGGAGGGAGGGCCGCAGCGGCGCCTCTCTGCGCGCTCCGTTTGGGGTGTGTGTGTGTGTGTGTGTGTGTGTGTGTGTGTGAGGGAAGCGTTTGAGGAAAGAAATGGTGTCCGGCTCCTGCGCCCACCCCTCTTTTCCCCACATAGTTTCAGGTTTGGAAACCCTACTCCTGTTCGCAGCGCCTTTGATTTTCCCCGCCTCTTCCATGACTGTCCCCCCCACCCCACCCCGCTCCATTGTTTGGTTTAAGTGGGGTGGCGGGGGGAGCTGCGCAAAGAAAGGATGGCTGCTTCAGAGGAAGGTGTTGTTCTCACGTCCCTAACCTGGTCCTTAAAAAAAGAAATTGTGCCGCTGCAATTTGAGGAAGGGGGAGGATATCGTCTTAATCCCAGTAGGTCTTATCCCAGTAGGCTTGGAACCTCCGGTGAGAAAGGCCCCTCGCCTCTTACTCGGTTTATATGAGGAAACATCCACACAGACGCTGAGGTAGGCGGCCCGGAGTCATCGCCAATGCAGAAAAAAAAAAAAAAAAAACACACACAAACCAAACCAAACCAAACCAAACCCTGGCCTTTCTGAGGCTTCCACTCCAAGGACAAATAAATAAACGAATAATGGCATCTCCCCCCCCCCCCCTTTTTTCCCCTTTCCCCCCCCCCCCCCCCCCCCCATTTTTTTTTTTTTCCCCACCACAGAGAAACCCTGCCGGCCTTTCTCGTTTGCTGGACGTTCTCCCTGCGGGGCTTACTCATCAGCTATAGGACCAGGCGCACCTTTCTTGTAAGAGATTCAGTATAGCGCGCCCGCCCCCCACCCCACCCTTCGCCTTCCCCGGTCCCTTTTTAATGGAATGCGTAGCGCGCTCCTCGTCCCCTTCCAAAGAAAATCACGCTTGCCCTCCGCTACTCCTGGCGTCCCCTGGGTCGCCAGCCCCTCCGCTCCTTTACTCGGCCTTCTCTTCCGACCCTCCCCACCCCGCCCGCTTTTCTTTCCGACCTTGTGTGGGGAGAGGCGGGGAAGGAAAAAGTCCAGAGAAGCGGTTAGGGTCTTCCCTCCCCGAGAGGTTTCTGTCGGCTTGAGCGGCGTTCCTCTATCGCGGGTCGCTTTTCCTCGTCACTTCTGCGGTGGGTTGGAGGAGACCGGTTTGGTCGCTTGCCGGGTCGACCTGAGCGGAGGGAGAGGTGGTGGTGGTGGTGGTGGGAGAGATGGGGAGTCCTGCGGCTTCCCTTTTAAACTTTTTCTTCTTGGCCTCTGCGCTGCCTTCCTCTCGGAGAGGAAAAGTACTTTCCCAGAAAGGGAAGGCGGGGAGAGGGGAAAAAAAAAAAAAAAAGGCCTTTCTCGCTCCCCTCTCCTCCTTTCTTTCCAACTGCTGTTACCCGCTGCAGAGGCCGAGGGTGAATATATTATACCCGTCCGGCGGACCTCTGAAGGACAAGCTCCGGCTTCTGGGGAAGAACAGAGAGAAAGAGAAAGACAAAGGCAGCTGGACGCTTGCTTGTCCGCTGGGCGCCCCCCCCCCTCTTTTTTGGGGTGGGGTGGGGTGGGGGAGCACTCTTGAGACGGACTTGACAAACGGGGACGGGTTGGGGAAGACACCCCCCCTCCCCATCTCCACCCCGGTTTTGAAGGACTGGCTCTCCCCCTGCTTGCCTGTGGGACCCACCCAAGGTCGGGAGATGGCGGCAGCGTGGGGGGAAGCGGGAGGTGCTCCCAGCCTACGTGGCTCCGATCTAGCGCTTGCGAGCGCCAGGCGAGGGCTGGTGCGTTGGGGAAAAGACGGATCCGCCGCCTTTGCCTTTCTCGTTCCCCCTTCTCTGTATTGCGGTGCTGCAGCAGGCTTTGGCTCCAGGGGAAGGAGGAAGAAAAAAAACAAAAAAAAAAAAAAAACAAAAAAAAAAAACCCCAACCCTTCCTGACGGCCGAGGAAAATGATCCAACAGCACGATGGAAAGAACAAGCTCCCAAAGCCCACAATAGTGATTTTAAAAGCACTGAAACAGTTGTATTGAGGGCGGGCTGGTTTCTGCTTTTGAACCATTTTGCGGCCTTAAGATTGCTGGATTAAAATGCCAGTGAAGTCGGGTGGTTGTTTGTAAACTAGTAGAGGAGATCTGCAGAAAACAGCAGGACACTGAACAGCCTGCTTTCTCCCCTCCCCCCACTCCAGCACTGTAATTCATTTAAATCCTTTCATCATATCCTGCTAGTTTAGGGATATTTTTTTTTTTAAGCCAACCCTTGCACTTCTATTTGATATGTTGCCTAATTTATATTCATTTCCTGTCTTAGGCAATCATATTTTCCCAGATAACAGTGATGTAGTGATTCAGGAATTGGAGCCTGTTCTCGGGGGTTTTAAAAGGAACCCTTCCATCCTAAACAGAACATAAGAGGAAAAGGTAATGAAACTTGGCAGATCTACCAGCTCTGTCATGTTAATTTGCTGAACCTCTGGTCTGCCAAACAGAGGAGAAGTGTCACCTACTCTCCCCTCCCCTCCCCTCCCAATACTCCCAGCTCAAAAACCCCAGCACATTCCAATTGCATTACATCATAGGGTATTGGGGAGAGACCAGCCAATCCATGTGGGTGTTGTGCACAGAATATTCATTGTCTCCATCCTGCTGCTCTGAAGTCCAAAGTGGTGGAGAGGGATGGAGGGGGGGGAAGATACACACAAAGGAAGCTTCTGCTGCTTGGGCTTGAGTTTCTCTTAAGTCTCCTGGGAAATGAAGTATAGTGAGGAATTCCCACTCTTCCTCCGGAAAGAAGTGCAGTGGTGGTACCAAATTCCTAAGCTGTAACATACTCCTGTCATAACAGCAAGGATGCATAGAACAACAGTATTGAGTTTAACAAAAGTTTTTTTTAAGGTTAAAAAATGCAAGTCTTTGGAGATAGAGCAGAAAACTCAAAAAATACTTATTTTTTGGTTTTCCAACACTGCTTGATCCATTTTGTTTCAATCTTGGATCACCCAAATCCTGTGCATGTTTACTTGTAATTAAATCCCAGCTATTTCAATGGGGCTTCCTCCAAAATAAGTATAATACTCCTTCCTAACTAAACTTCCCCATGTTGTTCTTTAAATTGTTACCTGTCTTATGACCAACTGTTTTTTGTTCTTGGTTTTTTGTTCCTTTTCTTTCTGGGCTACCTGTTGGAACAAATATCACTTCTGCTATGATTAATTATGTCTCTTAAGTTTTTAACATTGCAAATAAAATGGGTTTGTTTTCAATGATTAGGAATGTAGTCTAATAAGTCCTTAATTGAAAAATAATGTATTCATTGGCATGTACTGAAAAAGGAAAGATGTGTACTCAAAACATTTCTAAAGGTTAATTCACTTCTGAGAATAGAATGAATGCTCTTCATTATTATATGCAGGAGATACCCAATACATAAAACCTTTTAGAAAATGATACATGTAATATTATATTTCTCCTTTAAACCTCGGCATAGAAATTCAAAGCAGCTACTACAAGAAATATAAAACACAAGTAGGTCAAAATAGGCCAATCCAATAAGATCTTTCTTTCCTGCAGTCAGATGAACAAATAGCAAAGTTAAGACAACTGCTCAGAAAGAAGTAGATAAAGCTTTCTCTTGTTTTAATGATAAAAGAGCTAGAAAGGCTTTCTTATGGTCTAGATGTTTTACTACTCAATTACATACCCTGTTTTATTCAATAGAATTTGTAAGATTAAATGAGATTAGCAACACATCACTAAATTTAAATATAAATTTTAATGTATGTTTATATTTAATAATTATAAAATATTGAAAAAAGAGAGCAGTGTGATAATGAATGTCTTCCCTGATTGAAAGTAGAAAACAACTTTTAATCAGCAAATCACAATATTTTTACTAGTATATAAACCCTAACTGAAGTCTTCTCATAACTGAAGAATAGTTTGCTACGTGACTTAGAATTGCAATGTTAAGAAATTGAATTTTACTGATTGTGCTATTCTGACAATATTTGTTGCACTAACTTAGCAAAATTGTTAGACACTTTGTACAAAAAAAACTTTCCATAATTTTTGGGTTTGAATAAGATTCTTGATAGAGTAAGAACTATGTATCCATTCAGGAACACTTTAAAAGTGCTTCTTACATTTAAACTATGTCTTTTCATATTTTAAGATTATAGACCAGTCCTCTTTAGTAGATCTCTTCATTTCAATGGAGTTTATTCTGAGCAGAATTTTTGAATCCCAGAGCAAATGGATTTAGTTAGAAATAGATTTGTTACATGTCAACAGAATTTAGAATCAGGTGTGCAAGAAACTATAGTTTTAGTGGAATCCTTTTAAATTGTTAATGCCTATGCCTATGATACTGATCTTATTCAAGAGTTGTCCTTCTATAGTTAGTTTCTCATAACATGCAGTAGTGTTATAATCATAGAAAATGGGAAAGGACCATCAAGTTATTGAGGAGTGATGACTATATTCTTTCGAACTACTTTTATGATGTCTAAGTAGAAAAAATTCCTGCCTTTATCCATTTGTAAAGGACCCTTCAATAAGATAAATGTATATGCTAAAGCAACAGTATGTATAAATCAAATAATAATTTGGAAAAAAAAATCCAATTTAGACCTTAAGCCAATGTAGATTGCGATGTGCAGAAATTATTAATGTCAGTAACATTAGCCAGATCCCCTCTGTTAAACAGTTGCATGAATTGATGTGATATGTAATGTTGTAGAATGGTTTGGCTAGGCCTAGTTAACAATGGTTTACTGTGGCTCTAGGAACACTTCACTAATCTCTCTCTCTCACGCATACACTCACACAAACACAGACCCACAAATGATGATAGTAGATTACAAAACAGAAAGGGTTTCACAAACCTTTTTCAAACATCTCCTAACTTCAGTAAGGATGTACACTTGAAATACAGTTGTGGAAATATAATGTTAGGCCATAAAAGGACAAGGTGAATCCAAAAAAGATTTTTATACAATATAGGTTGGAGTTTTTTAAGCTAAACTTATTAACAGTGATGAATATTTAAAATATTTCCAGGATCTTCTCCAATAAAATCAGTTTGTCCAAGCTGTTCTTCCCGAGAAAAATTGCCAGTGTTTCTTTTTTTTTAATGGTGAAGTGAGGTCGAATGAATCCCAGTTGTGCTTCCTGTTGTATGGAGCAGCCTTCCTCCAGCAATTAGATAAGTCTTTGACTGTCTTCCAGAAAACATTGAAAACAGAGTTTTTTCACAATAGGATGACGCCATCTCTGTGTTTTTTTGTTGATGAAGCTCTATTTATTTTGATTTGAACTCTTAATATAATAATGTTGCTATTTCCTGCGGGTATTATTTACTTGATGTACGTATGTAATTATTGGTAATTATCAGGAATCCAAGGAAATTGTGGCAGCTTGCAAAGTTGATAAAGTAGTAATTTTCTGATATAACATGAAATGTTGAAAATGTGTGCAGGTCAATAAAATACCCAGGTCATTTAACAATTGTAATATTAAAGTAGAAATCATGTAATGTTGTCTAAGAAATTCAGGATTATTCTAAAGAAAAAACTTTCTAAATAATTGGGATATTAGGGAAAGTATTTGCTAACAACTTATGAAGGCTCTCTAACATTCTTCAGTTGAATCCATATATTTAAATACTTTGTTGATTGGTGTCATATAAAATACTTGGATTGGATGATTATGTAGTTTTCTCTTTTTTTTATATGTCATAGTTGGAGCCTCCTGCTTGATTATCATAATAAGACCAAATGTCAAAAAATATTGTAGAACTAAAAGGGATTTAAAAGTCTAATGGTCCATTTCAACTGTATTATAATATACAATGAATGTAGGGCATCTCATAAATAAAAGGATTGAGAGGTTCTCGTACCAGGAAACATTCCACAGTATTTGCTTGATTGAATAACAAAGGAGTGCCTTCCAAAATTATTTAAAAGGGCTCTAGAAGGACCATGTAGCTTGCTTGTGGTTGGAGATTAACCAGAATAAGCTGGGTTCAGAATATATCAATTTAGAGAGTAGCCTGTCCTAAATTGTTTCCAATTTAGATGTAGTTTACTAAAGCCAGACTTCTAGCAATCCATTGTTTGAAACATTAACTCCGAGACTGACATTAGGAAGGTAAATCCAGAAAATTGAATTTTACTTGCAGAATTTTTTAAAAGAGTTTTTCAACCTAAAAAAAAGAATCTCGTCAGGATTGTATACTGTACTTCTTTGTATTTTAACTGAGAAAATAGCCAAGCCCAGGCACTAATAGGCCACCAGATTTATTTTCATTCTCCAATCCAACACATATATTTTGCCAAGCAGCCAGCTCTTCAAAATTTTTGTAAAGTTATTTTGGTATTGAGATACTGATCTGGACTTTAATTTTTTCAAGTTGTCTTTTCTATATGGCTCTGTAACATAATGAGTTCCAAGTCTATACAGGAAGGCCATTTTCAGAGGGAAGGGGCAAAAAGTGTATTATGATACCTACCATCTGCTTATTGTTCTCATTTAGGAAACAGTATAGCAATCGCATTAACACTTAGACTTATATACCACCCTATAGGGCTTTACAGCACTCTCTGGTTGGTTCAGCATATTTCTCCCAACAATGTGGGTCCTTATTTTACTGACCTTGGAAAGTTGGAAGGCTGAGTCAATTTTGAGCTGGTCAAGATCAAACTCCTGGCTGTGGGCAGAGTTAGCCTACAATACTGCATTCTAACCACTGCGCCACCAGAATATCCCATATTCCCACCTGGATGTTGTTCTGATTTATGAGAAAAGAATCTTGCAGTGTCCAAACCAAACCATGACCCTTTTTTCCCCCCGACATGGAAAAAAAATGAAAGAAAAAAAAATGAAAGAAATAATACAGTACTAGTTTAATAATTATTTATTTTCTTCCAGCCAATTGGTTGCCTTTTTATGATTGCCCTTCTGTGCCTGATACTAGGACTGGAAGTACTGTAGCACCCATTGTGTGTAGAGTACAGATCCTATCAGAACATGTCTAGATAAATTTTCCAGGTTTACATCTGAAGTTAATTCTGAGTAAGACATAAGAAATTGACTATAATGGGTGGTTGACTCCAACTGGGAGACTCATCAGATTCAAGTCACCAGTCAGTCATGAAATTCACTGAATGGCTTTGGGCTAGGGTAAGATGATAAAATTAGAGTGGGGATATTAAGTGTGTTGCTTTTAATTCCTACGGAAAGGCAGAACACAACAAATAAATTAGCTCATTAGAAAGCCCAGATTATGTCCTTCTTGGATATGCCTCAAGAATTGCAATTACATTAGCTGTCCTCTGATTAGAACTGCTCTTAACAGTATTATTACACTGCTGTCTTGTCACAGATAAGCTCCACCACATTTTGGACACTCACGTTTAAAGGGGATAAATAACTATTCTTGTACTTTAAAATGAGCATTTAAAGCTTAGTAGTAATAACCTTTTGTAGTTTTAAGCTTCATATCCATATACTGGAAAGATCTTTGCTCAGACTAGAGTTCTAAAGGTATTTTGGGTTCTTCCCACTCAAAACAAGAAAACAGAATAACAGAATTGGAAGGGCCCTTCCAGGTCTTCTAGTTCAAGGGTCTCCAGCCTTGGCAACTTTAAGACTTGTGGACTTCACTTCCCAGAGTTCCTCAGCCAGCAAAGCTTTGCTGGCTGAGGAACTCTG
>BLBF01000020.1:10479442-10503784 GCA_015471245.1 Laticauda colubrina | reverse complement strand
AGTTGCCAAGGTTGGAGACCCTTGTTCAACCTCCTGTTCAACAAAACAGAATAGAAAATGGACTTCCAAGACCCCAGTTAGATTCTGAAACAGTTTCACAAATTTGTGTCCCCAAAAGAAGTTGCTTCTGGAAGATGGAGTAGTGAATGAGGACCAGTATTCACCTGTATTAGACAGAAATCTATATATATTTCAATCTCAAGGAGAAAGAATGCAAAAGCAATACTATGAAGAGTGACCACAGGCAGTCATGGTGATTATTCTTAGTAATCCCCCCCCCCCCTCCCAGTGGATTTTAAGTACAGCAGCTGTCTATTCAAAAGTTCAGTGTGAGGATATGATCTGAATAAAAAATCATGATATATATTTCACGATTGAAGAAGGAAATGGGGAAAGGAATGGGTGCTAGCTTGATTTCACTTGTTTACCTCAAATTTATTTATGGCATACCAGTGTCAGGGAAATCTACAAATGCTAGATGCTATGCAGTCCATACAGCAGATAACAAGATATCAGATAATCAGAGTTGGAAGGGACCTTGTAGGTCATCTAGTCCAATCTCCTGCCCAAGCGGGAGACCCTATACCATTGCTGACAAATGGCAGTCCAATCTCATCTGGAAAGTCTCAGGTGATGGCGCTGCCACAACTTGCGAGGGCAAGCTGTTCCATTGGTGGATTGTTCTCATAAATTGCTAGTTCATTCTGTTCCGCGCTTAGTGCCTATCTTTGGTGCACTGCGGGGTGGGGGGCAAGCTAGCTTACACTAGTAGATTAGTGGTGCTCGGTTGCTGGCTCTTCCGGGTTCCTCCACTTTTCTCTCCTTGCCTCGTGTTCAGCCAAGTCCAGTGCTGGCTTCTGCTCTCCACACACACGAACACAGCTAGGTTTTTCCCAGCAAAATGGAATCCGTATATCTATTCAGAACATTGCATGCTTTCAAACTGCTGGATGGGCAGGACCTGGGGAGCAAGGACCTTCTTGGGGTGCTGGGCTCAAACTACCTGCGTGCAAATCATTTCTGGCCAGTTCCAGCGTCATTAAGCCTCTGCACCAATGCATCCCCAAGGACTACAGAAAGCAGCCATCTCTTCCCTCAAGAGGTACTTTGTAGATTCTGAAAAGTACAGAATGAAAAGCAACATGTTCCCATTATCCCTTGGATTGATATATGATTAAGGGATTACAGGGGCTCTGTGCTTAAAGTATAGTTTACAGGTCTGTTTGATGTGGGTGGGGGAGAAAGGGGTGGATCCTTGTTTGCCAAACCCTATAATAAGAAGTGAAGCTTCTGTTAGAGTAATCACCTCACAAATCTTAATTCAGTTCTGTGCATTTTCTATAAAGTAGCTGCTTTTACACTTATATTCTCTTAAGCCAGTGAAAGCCATCAAGCTTCAAACTAAGGGTGTTAAGGTAGACTTCAACTTGCAATAGAAATTGAGCCCAGAATTGCTGTCCATAGTCATAACTTATGGTCATAAGTTGAGGCATCATGTCACTAGAACCATTTTTTTACATTTTTTGCAGCAATTAACCAAATGCATTTTTCCAATGGGAATCCCCAACCCCCACCCCCAGAAATTGGAAGCAAATCCCTCAAACTGGCCAAAAAACATTTGCAAATTGTGGTCAGGTGACTGTGAGACACTGCACATGACCATAAAGATGAGCCAATTGCCAAGTGCCCAAAATGCAGTCATGTGACCACATAGAGAGTGCAGCATTTCTAACTTGGAAAATGGGTTAAAAGTAGCTCTGGGGAGATATGTTGTAACTTTGAATAGTTGTTAAGCAAAGAGTCATAAATTGAGGATTATCATTCCAAAAACAGCAGCTACTTTGTTTTGGATAGGAGACACCAACAGATAACATGCTTGTTTTGTAATCAAGCCTGTGTAGACAGCTACACTAATTCACAGCGCTGGTTCTGACATAAAGCAGAGAGGTGGATTTTTAAATCTCTAAACATTTGGACTTGATTTATGTATAACATATTCTAAAAGAAAGAAACTGTCAATAAGAGCTAAAAAAAAGGAATGCATTCTGTCAACATGAGTGGCAACTCATCAAAGGCTCAGTTAAATTATTGATTTTTCTTCTATTTGGTGACAGTCACTAGCACGTTGATTAATGTGGACAAGCAGCTGGCTCAGTGGATTACAAATTATGCATACCTGAGATATAAGTATACACTTATTTTATACAACAGCAATTGTAATTTGTAGTTATCAAGATAATTGTGTGGTTGCCTACATGCAGTGGTGTTCCGAAGTGCATTTGCCATGCATCTGCATATAAATCACATTTAACTTTACACTCTGTAGTAGTGTTTTTTTTTTCTGTGTTGTGGAAGAGAAACACAACTTGCTTGATATTCGTGTTTCTGAATTACGGGAGGATTATCCCTCTTGAATTTGATTTTTTTGAGTAGCAGTTCTCTTATCTGTTTATGCTACCCATTTATTCTGGTTTCCCAGAAGATTCCCAAAAAGGAATATGTCTACAGTATTGCCAGTTTTCATACTTTCAGTGTAGCTTCAATATAGAAATTTCAAAAGAAAAATCTGAAAATGAATAGAATGTATAAAATGGTTTTTTAAAAAAGCATATCTCAAAATGTTAATTCCAAAGTCATGATATTACTTGACGACAGGAGGTGAAACACACTGTACTATTACACTAAAATTATTTTTTTAATTTTAATAATAATGAAATTTACTAATTTTAATAATTTAAAAATATTTATTAATTTATGTACATTATAAAATTATTCTGCCTTGCCCCAGTAGTTCATTTATGTTCTTTATATTGCAACACTACATTCAGGTCTATATCTGTTTTATTCCTATTGAGCCAAAACATCATGGCCAGCTTCTCCTATGTCCCCCAATATACTTCCTCATCCAGTCCAATGAAGTGGGGTTTGTGTGTGTGTGTGTGTGTGTGTGTGTGTGTTGTTAAACTCAAAAATAAGGGTGAGAAGATCCAGTGTTGTACAGTGTTTAAAGTACTGGGCCAGGATTAAGGAGACACAGGATTAGCTCTCCCTCTCAGCCATAGATTTTTGGGGCTTTTCTTCGTCAAGCATATTTCATAAGGTTGCTGTTGTGAAAATAGAAGTCAGAAGTTATGGGTGCTTTATCACTGGAGGTTTTTAAGAAGACACTGGGCAGCCAGTTGTCTGAAAGGGTATAGGATCTCCTGCTTGAGCAGGTGATAGGATTAGAAGACCTTCAAGATCTCTTCCAGCTTTATTCCTATTCCTTATTCTGTTCTACTCTGTTCTCTCCTCTCCTCTGTATTCTACTCTCCTCTCTATTCTACTTTAAACAAAAAGAGATCATTCAACCACTTGTCTGTTTTCATGATATCTCAATTAATTTTAATAAAGCTATCCCACTAGATGTTTTTCAGTTGATTCCTGTGAACAACATAATTATTCGAATTTTGTGTCATTTATCCAAGTTTGTGTTTCTTATTTGCCATTTTTCTTTGATATAATTTTATTTATTTTGTATACTGATAGCATTAACAAGTCTTATGTGGAGTTTTCATTAACATCCTTGTTGTCATTCGAGTTCTGATTAAGAAATGATCTTGAGAAACACAGTACTTAATTCTAACTTTTCAGAGAAGCCTCAACCATGAAGATAGATGAACCTCAATTTCAGTTTAACTTTTCAAATTCTTAACAAATGCATCTTTAGATATAAAATTACTTTTTTTTTTTTTTTTAAAAAGCTATTTTTAAAGTTTATTACAGGGTTTGGGAGGTTTTTTAATGGTCTGACTAGTCTACCAGTATATTGGTGTAGTACTTTTATTTTGTCAAACTTGAGACTGAAAATAATATTACCCTCCTTTAAGAGTCACTTTAAATGTAAACTGCTTTATTGATTTGGTTCATTAAAGAAGTACGATCTTTTTCTCAGACTTATTTAAAAGCTTGAAAGTGACCTACTATGATGAGTAGCAGGGAAATGCTATGTTTATTAAAGAAAGTCTAAAGAAATACTTCCAAATGATTTTCAAAGAGTGCCCATTGCCCAACCTTATTGCCTGAAACATTTTAATAATAATAATTTCAGGTTTGAATTTCTTCTTTTCTATTGCTACATATTGATGTATTTTGGCAAAGGAGTGATTATTGTCTAGTATAGGGATGGCAAACCGATGACAAGTAGGTCACTGGTGACACGCTAGGCCTCAGCAATCCTCTGGAAAGCCATATGAGAGAAGGCCCTGCTCTTCTGCAGCCTTTGAACACCCCCCCAAAAAACATGCGCGAATGGGACTTTCTTGTTCTTTTTTTGGAGACTATAAAGCCACAGATGCTTCAGAGCATTTTCTGAAGTTTCCAGGCCTCATGCAATCAAGAACTGCCTCAGGTACATTATTTACAGTTATTAAGTCTTTATTTATTAAATAATAAATTTCAACAATTTATGACTATTGTCAATTCTCTCCCCCCCCCTCCCCCTCCCTCTCCCTCTTCTAGGGAGGTGATTGGACAAAAATGGATAAATGGAAAACTGATTGATGGGGAAGATGAGAGGTGATTTTGGTCAATACCAAATCAAAGAGATTAGATGGTCTAATTTCTAATTGTTTTAACTTAGTTGAATGTATAAAGATTTTACATTTTGTTAATGAATTGGTTAAATTGAATGATCAGGTTATTTCAGTATTTTTCCTAAGTCATGTTTAATTTTCAAAGTCAACATCTGTAATTAGTACTTGAAGATAACAATGAGAATTTTGTTTTTCAGTGTTCCATTTGACAAAATCATGTTTGTTGCAGATCTAATCAATGGCAGCCTCAATTCTGATTAAAAGTTAACTTTATAAAAAATTGTCATATTTGCATTTTAAGAGGAGAAGGAAGGAACTGAATTCAGACTTGTAGCCCATATGTTCAATTTTTAATTAAATAATGATTTTGTGCATATTCTTTAAGGTCAGTGTGATTGATTATGTCACAATAATAATTTTTTTGGAGCCAAAATGACACATTATCCAGTGTGCTGAACGGAGAATCCAAGGCATGGGTTAACTCCTCTTCTTCTGCTCGGAGACTGAGTCAATCAGGTCTTTGGCCACACCTCACTTGCCTGAGCATGCCCAGTTTTGACTCAGTTTTCAACAGAGGGAACGCACAGAACGTTGCTGGTGAAACTTAAAAGGAACTTATCTCGGATTCGAACTTGGCTGATTGTGCAGACTATTTCTTGGATTCTGATTCTTCGAACAATAAGAACCCATTTTCATTTTAAAAGCATAGATGTTTACTGTACCTTCCTTGACTACTTGTATTTTGTATCGTCTTCCCAAAAATTTCAGTGCTATTAAGTGTTACATCTTATTGATGGGCGATATGGGAGAACCTATGTTTTAAACTTTATAAGAAGTTGCTGTTGAGTGTATCTCCTCCACTTATTTTTAACAATTATTCTGGAATGCAGTATTAGAGATGAGATTTGAGATAGAGATCTCATCTCAAATGTTTTCCATATTGGGTGGCCACACACACATACATACAGATATTCCATCCAATTGCTTGGCACTTTTACAAGAGAAGATCATTGTTCACATTATGTTCTTTTTCACGCACAAAATAAGAGAAGTGGTCATTCTGTTACCAGTTACATGGCATAGCTCATATGTTTTCAGCAGGATTATTTTGACCCTAGCTCTTTTGGATGTCTTTCCAGTTGTCATTTGAGGACAATTGACTCAAAATTGTATGAGAAAAAATAAAGGGAAAAGTCTGAAATATCATAGTTTAGTATTCTGAAATATAATATAGAGAGTGGTTTTTCCTTCAATATTTTCAGGCTGTGGTTGATATTTAGATATGAAAGCATTTGTCTAGTGAGAAAGCAGAGTCCAGCTAAGGCTGGGAAACTCAAAACTTGAAGAAAATAATAAAAAGCAGTTTTATTTTTTCTTAGGCACTTTTAAAAGAGGAAAGAGTAGGTCATTTTTTTTTTTAGATTTGAGTCATGTTGTGTTGTGTTGCTGATTACACCAGCCCTGGAGATTTGCACTACTTTATATACTCCTTATTGGATTTTGTGGCTGGATTGAATCTGAAACAGAATAGTTTCTATTAACATACAGTTTCATTGAAATATTTAAAAAATCTCACTGAATTCAATTCTTTTGCAAATATCATCAAATACCAATTGGCTTAAACTTTTTTTTACAAAGTCTGGAATGATGTGGCTGGCAGCTTTTAGGTGAACTAAATGGGTAGAATTAATAATTATTAAATTTATATGCCACCTGACTTCCATCAATCCCGGGTGGGTTAAAATTGTTAAAAATATAAAAAACAAAGATAAAATCTCTTCTATGTGCTAAACCACTAATTGCCTATCTTTGTTTGCTAACTGTAACTGTGTGCAATGCAACACTTAATATGCAAAATAATTTGTTATTTTTGTTTATTTAGCTCAACAGAATCATAAGTTAGTTACAGCAGGTGCTCCATCAAATTTTTAATAAAGTCTCTGTGTGCTTCATTTGAAAAAAAAAGAAATAAAGCTGGATACAATACAATACAATACAATAGTTTAAGGGTTTACAATATCAAACAAAGCAGGAGTTGAGTACATAACGCTTTTAGCTTCTAATTAGTACTATTGTGCATATGTAATATAATCCAAATGATGTTACTAACACACATGATTTTCTGTTTTTAGCAGACATTCAGGTGTAATAGACACTTGCTTTACATATCTCTGAATGGTCTGGTAAAGCAAAAGTTTATTGTATTTTGAGATAAGTGTTATCTAAAATATTTTTTTATCACTAGAGATAATGAAGAATTATTCAATTACAGAACATTCTGGCTTGAAGGTGGCCACTTTGAGTATGATAAAATAAAACAGCTAGAAGTGGGGGTGAGCCAAATGTTCTGTAAGTTTTTCCCCCAATCTGTTTTCAATCTCAACAACGCAACAGTAGGAGCTGTCTTAACTCTGTTTCTGCCTGAATTGATTGAATGATTGATAAAGGCTTTGAAAGAAATGAAGCAGTTAAGTATATTACTAGATTGAAGAAGACAACTTGGTTCCATACTTGCCACTCTAGAAGCTGCCAGAAGATGCCTATTAAAGCAACTGCAGCTTCAGATATGGGAAAGTTAGAATTTATGTGGGTGGAGGGATGGACGGGCAGAAAGTGTCGTGTTGTGTGTGTTTTTTTCATCCAAGGCAGATAGTGCAAAGATGTTTGCATATACTACCATAATTCACACTCAAGTGTTGCTGGTGTTACTAAGGCTGTGTATGTGCAGAGTTGCTAGAGTGTTGGTTACATTTTGAAATGCATGTGACATCTCTGCATGCTTTTGTGTTAATTGGCTACTGAGCTTCAGAGTACATTAAAATATAATGAAATACATAATGAATGGGATTGATTTATTGAGATGCATTAATAGAAAAGAATATTAAAGTGACTAACGTGTTCACTTTAAGCAGGGGGAAGGGTAGGTGGACTTCTAGGAGGAGAAGCCTGTCTGGCTTTCCTTTTGGCATGGGGAGGGGGGAGGATCCAATAAAAGTCAAACTTCCCCAAGTAAATGGGAAAAATAAAGGCTCAAAGGTTCAGAGTCCAAAAAGGAGGGTGGAGTCTGTTCATCCGAGGATCAGAGAAGAAATCAGTTGAAATCTGGGTGGGAGGATATTCAGAGAGGGATCTGCCTAGGTCTCTTCTTCCCTCCCCCTTTGGTTCTCCCCTCTCAGCTTTCTTCCCTAGCCTCATTTTAAGGGGAGGGGGTAATAAAGTGGGACAATAGGCTGCGAGGGAGGAGTGGATAGAGAACTCCCTCCAAGGTATCGACTGAAGCATTTTCCATGGGGAAGCAAAGGGCCTTGGTTGGAGGCAACGGGCATAAAACGCAGCAGCAGCTCCAGACCGCACCAAGTTCTCAGACAGGTATCCCTCAACCCTCTCTCTTTCTCTCCCCCCCCCCCACACTTTCCCAAGTCCAGAGGGGAGTCTCCCTTGGGTTTCCTGGTTCATATTGCTGAATCCTTTTTTTCTGGGTGTGGGGGAAGAGAAATGCAAAATGTGTGCTCAAATCTCTCACTGGTGCAAAGTCCTGGTTATTAAAGATGGGAATGGGGAAAAGATGCTATTACTTCCCCAAGGAATCAGGGAAAGTGGAATAAAAATAGGTATAGGTGTGTGTAGGTGTGTGTGTAAGTATATAACAGCTGCTGTTATTTTGAGAGCTTCTAAGCTACACAGCATTCTTTAATAAATACTAACAATAGCAAACCATAATATACAGGATTAAAGGAAGGACCGTGAAATCAGAGGAGGGGGGAAGGAAGGAAGGTAGGTAGGTAGGTAGGTGAAATCAGGGGAAGGAAGGATATATAAATCAGGGAAGGGAAGAAGGAAAGTGAAATCAGGAGGGGGAGAGGGGGGTCAGGGAGGCAGAGAGGGAGGGAGAAGTGAAGAGAAGAGAGAAGAGAAGAGAAGAGAAAAGAGAAGAGAAGAGAAGAGAGACAGAGATAGAGAGAGGCAGGGCCGGGCATGGCAAATAATTTAACAACCAGTTCTCTGCCTTAATGACCAGCTGGGTAAGTGTGGCTAGAGGGGGTCATGTGACTGGGTGGGAGTGAGTGACGTCAAGTTGGCCATGCCCACTTGTGGCTCTTGGTGTTTTCTTTTCTGTGGGAAATTGACCCAAATGGCTCTTTGAGTGTTTAAGGTTGCTGACCCCTGACCTAGGGTAAAAACAATAAAGAAGTAACTTGCCCCATGTTCCTATTTCTTCATATGGAACTCAAAATCATATGCCCAGGTTTTCTGAGGTAGGCACAATCCTGTGAACAGAGCTAAATATGTTTAGCTTAAAGAAGAGAGGGGGGTGGATTGGGAGGGGGTAAGAGGAGAGATGGTATCAATCTCCCAATACTTAGCCATCAGTGGAAGAGGGTGTGGATTTCTACTCTGCAGCACTTGAGGGTAAGACAAAAGCCAGCAGGTAGAAATTTTCCAGAAACCCAAGCTCAAAATGAGTAGAATAGAATATTAAATGGTAGAATAGACTGCTTTCTGGAGTTGTGGGTGCTCCATCACTGAAGATTTTCAAACAATGGACAGTCATTTGTCTGTGCTGATTAAAAAGTGTTTTTAATTGTATGGTTTTGGTTGGCTAGTCTTGAAAAAAGTGAAGAAGAATTTGACTTGGTTAATATCACCATAAATCCAGAGCTGTAGACTAGAAGAATCCTGGAAAGAGTCAGTACTTAATCCTTTCCATATTGTTGCCAAGAACACAAGTTGGACGTGCCCAGCATGTCCCTAGGAATTCAGCTTTAAGAGCTGAATTTAAGAGTTTAATTTTTTTAATGAGAAGATTAACGAAATATGCTGACTGCAACAGGACAGCTGTAGTATATCTTATCTGTGCTGTTGCCAATAAAATGGAATTATGCAGACTTCAATAGAAGAATATTTGTAGCTCAGTGTTGGGCAATGAAACGTCTTGAAGAAAAAAACAAACTCTGAGAGAACCAAGGATCTCATGCAGATTTATTTTGCTTCTTTATAAAAATAAAATCATGTCCTAATAATCACATTTCCAAGGGCTTAAATCATCCTGCACACTACCTGTTGAAGTTACCAAAAATTTCTATCCATGACCCTGCTTAGGATATGTATACTACTGTTTGATAGGCATTTAAATACCATTGATTTGAAATTTGGGCCCATTATAGAATGACAATTATTTAAGTGTAAACTGAATTGGAATTAGTATAGTTTTAATTATATATAATTCTGCAAACATATAGCAAGCTGTTTTAATTTTGAATGAAAAATAATTGAATAGTACTACCTGCATAATTCTTAGAGACTTTTAAAGACACATGTTTGTTAATTTTTTTTAATCTAATCTAGTTTTGGTAGCAATGAAGACAAAATAAGCTTAGAATTTGCCAATCTTGTGCTTTCAGATATTGCAAATTTTCTCAATTGCCTGAGATTACATAAAATGCATTTATACCCCTATGCAGACCTTCACAGAGGTGACTTTTGAGAGGAGATTAAAATAGGGCTTTGTCTACATTGAGGCATATTATGCTTATTCTGTTCTCCAGTTGTGTAAAGCAGGAATGAGCAATCTGCAGTCCTATGTACTTTTTTCTTTCAAATCACTAATTATGCTGAAAACTGACAGCAAACTTTTCTGCCATGTTGAAAAGAAATGTATTGGAGACATACAATAGCTGCCCTAAAAGTAGGCCTATCACAATAGGAATACCCCCCCTCCCCAAATGTTCCCTGAAACTGAGCCCACATAAATGGTGTTATTATTACTCACCTGTTTTAAATTTGATCTTTGGCCACCAAAATTGCTTTTGCATATTTACAACAATATTCAAATAGAGCCTTTTTCAGACTTCCACAGGATACAGTAGGAATCAGGGAGAGTAGCTTCATTCCACTTCCATTCTCCTCAATATATTCGCTATTACATACACAATGCCCTTGAAACACTTTTAGGTGTGTTGTTGCAATCATACAGTTTAAAAGCAATGAAAAATAAAATTTCTGGTTTTGCTCTTTAAGCAACCCATAAATTGGAATGCCATTTGGGAGAGACATTCACTGATTTATTGAGGGAACTTTCCCCTTGTTTTCCATCCTATATTGAATCATGAATAAATATATCATCCTCCTGAAGATGATGTAATCCCATACTTTATTTCATACCATACTTATTTGCAGATTAAGCTTCTTGGTAACTTCATGAACATGTCCATTCAATATATCTGGGAATATACTGAAATTCCAGTATAATAATTTTTTTAAAGATCTTGTGCATGTATATGAAGCATCAGTGTATTGGTTATGACAAATAATATATTTAGAAGAAAATTTGAGTTAGGTGGGACAAGTATTGAGAAATTTAGCATATCTGTTGTCATGACATAACAACATGTCAAAACAGCAAAGAAGTATCCAATGACACAATGAGCATAATGGGAAGGGATGATGACTTGAATGTTATTTTGCAATTTCAGTGACAAAGCAGCAGCTTAATAATAATAATAATAATAAATCCTATGTCTACACAATTATTTTTTGTACACTGGAGTCTCTGAAGCTCCAATGTACATATTGAGAAAATATAGAAGAATGAATGATGTTTCACAACACAGTTTGTCTGATATTTTATTGGAATTACTATATAAATCCTTTAGAAACATTTCAGCAATATTGTAGAAAACAAAGAAATTTATCATATATAAAATTAAAATACATATTTGCTGGGGAAGAAAGGGGAAAGAGGAGAAAGAGAATGGAGAATTTAAGACTTAAAAAAACAACCAAAAAAGGGAAAAACAAGGTGAAAAGTGGACACAATATCAGAAAGCAACAGAAAAGAGGAATACACAAGAGGGTGGAGATTAAGAGACAAGGGGGTAAAAAGGGTAGAGGGGGGAAACAAGGGAGGAAAGAAGGGAAGAGAAGCTACAAAGGTTTGAAACTAGATGTAAAGAAACAGATTTTATTTAGAGATAATGGGTAAACATATAACTGAAAAAGAGATTCTGCAAAGGTACATAAGATTGTGTTGTTGTATCTGTATTTGAAATAATGTTAGAAAATTGGAATAATATATGATTATAAAATGGGACAAAATATTTAATGTAACTTAGCGAAATTTTTTTTTAAATAAAATAAATGAAATTAAATATGAGAGAATTGAATTAAAGAAAGTAACTAAGCAAAATCTATAAGTGTTCCCATAGAAGTATGATATTTATTTAGAAAGGATTGTGTAAAATGTTTAAGACTTAAATGAATATTAATTTTAATGATATAATTTCAATTGCTATGGATTGTTGTTTTAATTATATTATATATCTAAAAAAAATTTTTTTTTCCTGTTTTAAAATATTGAGTTTATTTTTAGAATGTATTACGCAGAATCCGAATGAAAATTATGTGTTATGTTAAGCTTTAAAACTAGGGGAAGGATAAGTATGACAAGGCATTATACTCCAATCAGTCATTACAGAAGAAATTTTGTGTTAATGAGAAAAAATAATAGACAGCTGAAACAGGACAGACAAAAGATATAAGTATAATGATTTAAATTGAGATGAAATAAATATAATAGAATTAAGAGAGTGAAAAGAGGGGAGAAGCTATATAGAAAATGTAAAATAGTAAATAAGAAATGGAACTGCTGTATAAAAGTAAGCATGAATTTGAATTTATGTCTGTACAAAAAGATGTAACTCGGGATCAAACTGCCGTCCAAAAAGATATTTTATGTTTTTTATGTTTTGTGTTTTGTTGGTATATGTTTGTTTGTTAAAAATTAATAAAAAAAATTTCAAAAAAAAAAATTAAAATACATATTTGCAGCTTTTGGTAGCTCAGAATTGTTATATTTATTTTTTATGTTTAATTCATTTTATTGTAATTTGGTTATTATGAGCCACCTAGTCATTGAAAGTCAGATGGCATACAAGTTTACTAAACTACTACTATTGTTGTTATTGTTGCTGCTGTTTCTGGAATACTGATGATAAAATTCATCTCAAGGCAATAAGCATTTTATTCCATAATGAAAATACTGAAATTCAGATACATACCAAACTAGCAAAATGAACATTGAATATTTTTTTCCGCAATAGGTAGGCGAGTTTGTATGTAAATAAATAAGGATAGAATTGATTACTGGGTTTGCTTTACTACTAACCTGATGAAAATATTGTTCTTTGTGGTCTTCAGTATAGAATTAATCTCCTTCAAAATTCCTTTTATATTGACATTCTCTTTTAGCCCTGTATCTCTTTTATTAAAAAGATTCCAAGCTGATAAATGAGTTCAAAATATATTTTTAAAAGGCATTGAAAAGAATTATAGTGAGGTTCTGTTTTAAGACAGAAACAGAGATTCATTGACTATGAATGCAGTTTTTTAGTTTCTATATTTACCCTTTCTGTATTCACTGACTGTTTTTGTCCCATATCTGTGCATGTAGAGAAAAGGCTGGTAATTGTTCCCTTTAAAAGACCAAGTGAGTTTAAGATGAACTGTAGAGAATATAATAAATAAGAACTGAATTACTTGTGGGACTTAAATATGAGCAACTGGTTGGCTTGTTTTGTGCAAAGTATAGGGGAGTACAGTTATAATGAAATGTTTCAAGTATAATGGTGTGGCTGTAATTTACTCCCACAGAAATCTTGAGTAGTGGAGAAGTAGGTTTCTTCTTGGGTCCAGTGAAAATCCATTTTGTCTATGCAGTTCACCGAGGAAGAGGTTTTGTTATAGAGAAGCTCAAGTATGATAGCTCTTTGATTATTTAACATTTTGATTGAATTATTTTTTGCTTAGACACTGGCCATCAACCTAAATTCAAACTTTAGTTTGCCGTGGAGAAAACTCTCAACTGGGAGTAAGTTGGCAGAATTGCCAACAGCAAAAGGTGTTGATTGCTATTATGCATATACCTCAGTTGTGCATTAAATTAAGGATGTGCATTTTTAATTTATAATTTCAAGGTGGGATAGAAAAATCTTAATTAAATTGAAAGGTTTTTTCAGTGGGATAGACATGCTGCGCCCAATTCTTATTAGAAGCAGCCACCCTATCTGTGAACCCATTAGGGGATTGTCTAATTTGCTTCATCCAATTTTTCACCAGCTATAGAAAAAAATATCAGTCCTGAGCCATCAGAATTTTCCAACAGACACAGTCGTGATGCTTGGAATAGTATTTGATTGTCACAATGTTTTGCAGTGACATTTTTCTTGTATTTGGCAGGTAGGGTTTGTTTGGTACGCAGTCAGATTCTTTTTTTTCACTTTTCAAAATGGTCTCCTACATTATTGTTTTTTTCTCGTGACCCAAGCTTGGCATTGCCAGAAATAGAAAGTCTTTTAAAAGTTCTGTTATATTTTGTGGTCGTTCCTTTTTTCTTGCTGTATCCATTGTGCCTAGTATAGACTGTCAGCAGTTTGTTTGTTTTACTTACTGAAAACCTGCTGTGTTCTGGGTCTAGTCTTGTACAGCAGGATGTGATTAAATTGCCTTTCTTCTGTTTTTTTTTTTTGCCTGCTACGGTGCCTTTCCTTAGTGCAAGGGTCTTCAAACTTGGCAAGTTTAAGACTTGTGGACTTCAACTCCTAAGAATTTCCGACCTAACATGACTGGAGAAGTTCTGGGAGTTGAAGTCCACAAGTCTTAAAGCTGTCAAGTTTGAAGATCCCTGCCTTAGTGTATTGTAATGATCCTGGTAGCCAGGAAGGCAAATCATTATTACAGTACTATTTAAATTCTTAGTCAATAATCATGTTTTCCCCAGTTTTCGATTAATTCAAAGCAGATGTTTAGGTCTAAGTTCTCTAATATTGTTTAGCCTCTGCTTAGTTTCCTCATCATTGGAAGTGTTGAAAGGAATAATGCTTTCTAAATGCAGTAATACTGTATTGCTCTCAAATGTGGCTGACCTCAGATAAATATTGATTTTAGAGCCTATATTCTAGAATTGTGGGTAATTACATTTTTCCTCTGAGCACTGCCTTCATAGTCATTGGGAAGGGGTGATAAATTTCCACTCTGTTTTTGATACATACCATCTTTATGCCTAAATGCTTTGTAATCCTATGTTGTTTTCTCTCCTCATTGTTTCTATGCAGAAAAATAGAGGTTTTTGAAGTTAGGCTAAGAGTCTTCCATAGCATAAAGGCATATGTTTGTCATTAATTTAATTTAATTCAGTTTAGGGTTGGAATTGATTATCCAAATAGCCTTTCTGATTTATGCACACCGTCAACTATCAAAACCACAGCAAGAAAATATACAGATTTCATTTGATAATGGTTTTTATTTCATTTTATTTGAGGATGGTGCTCATACAACCTCTTGAGAATTAGACAGATGCTTTTGCCTTAATAAGAGGATCAGAGCCTCTGGTTTTGCACATTAAGCTAAATATACCATAGGCAAAGCCATATATGTTAGTTAGTCATACTTACTTGTGACAGGTTCCTCTGGGTATATTAAGAAAAGTTTATATCAGCATAATGCAGACTGGTTCATTATCATACAGTCTAGAAAACGTCATCAAGAATGAAATTAAAGGGAAGAATGATATATGAGGTTTTAAACTCTTAGAAGAAAATCAACACATAAATTCTAAAATATAAATTCATAATGTAGAAAACAATTATATGGAGATTACACATTTATTTTTATACAGATTAATAAAAATGATTAAAATAACATTTATTCATAAAGGGGCATATTTCAAATATAATTGCTTAAGCAAATGTGAAAGTAATTAAAATTAGAGAACAGTCTTTAATCCTTTTATTTATTATTTCCTTTTGGCTTGTAGATTGCTTTGAAATATGATCCACAGGTAGAAGAAGATCTCCGCAACTGGATTGAAGAAGTTACTGGCATGAGCATTGGCCCAAATTTCCAGCTGGGCTTAAAGGATGGCATTATACTGTGCGAGTAAGCAACACTTTTTAAATTCTCTTTCTGTTTAAGCCTAAAACAACAGCTGTCGGGCATAGATCAAAATTTATAGTTTCCACTTTTAAAACATTGTGTACACATGCCTGTCTTAGATAGGCTATTCAATATACAGAGAGATAGATGTGTATATTATGTAATTTTGAAAGTGAAGGTTTGAAGAACTGAACCTACCAAAATAACTCTGTAGCTCTTAGAAACAACAGAATATAGTTCTCCTTTGTAACTATCTCTTCAGCTGAATTAACATTATCAACATTTTGTGCATTTTTTGTTCTCTATGAAATAAACTTGCCTGTTACTAAAATACCCTATAATTTTCATGTCAGGTTTTTAAAAATTGGAACTTCAAGAAACTTCTTATATTTTGCATACAGGAAAATACAGTATAATAGTTGAACAAAATTATAAGGTAGCTAGTCGATGGAAAATGTGGAACTAATGCAGCTTGTACCTAAGATCATTTTCTTGTATGAAAAAAAACATAAAACGCCTTCAATAGCAGGATTAAACACTTTTTTAACCGTGGTACTAAAATTTAGATTATAGCTTTGTAAAAAAGACAGAAAATAGAAAAAGGCCTTTTACTTCACCATTTTTTCAGGCTTATCAACAAACTCCAGCCAGGATCAATAAAGAAAATAAACCAATCCAAGTTAAACTGGCACCAGGTAAGCTATGGTTTATTTTTTTAATTTGTCTTTTCTTTAAGGAGAATTGTAATGAATAAAAGTTAATGGCCAGTGGTTTTCAAAAAAAAAAAAAAATCATTGAAGGTTTATTTTTCAGGAACCACAAATTGTTTACAAATTGTTTGAGCAACAGGATTACTAATTTTACTAATTAGGAGATATCATACCTACACATTTATTTCTCACAAATAAAAAAGCAAGGAGGAAGATAGTTCTTAAAAGAAATCAGAGAACCAGAAGGGTTTTTTTTGTAATTTTTTATTTTTATATTTTAAAAAGTCTCTTTCAGTGAACAATGTGGTTCCAGGTTTTTACACTTCAATAGAAACATGACATTAGTATATATTTATCTTTCACATTCAATTCTATATCATATCATTATCTCCATTTTCCAATAAATTTTCTCCATATTCTTATTTTCTTTACGCTTATTAAATCAATTTTCAATTTATATCTTAATTCCTTTTTCTTTAAATGTTCTCATATCTTATTCTATAATCTAACATTCTTTTTTATTCTAAATTCATTATACCCTTATACTTTTATCTGTCACATTTGCAATTTTATCATATACTTTTATTTTATTATTCAGTAAATTTCATCTTAAATCTAATAATTCCAAAAATTTCCCCTGCAATTACCAATTAGAGTGTGCCACTCTTTTATCTTGTATATCCCTCAATTTATTCCCCTTTAATCCATGATCAAAGTTTATCACAATATAATCACAATATAATTATCACATTCGAGGTTAATAACAATAATCTCCTACTATATGTCACATATGCATATATATATTTTAAGCAAGATTCCGCATGATATTCTTTTCCTTCAATTACTTTCTAAATCATTAATTATTTCAAATATATTGATCTATTCAATTAGTTATAGAAACTGATAGTCTTTTCACTAGGATCCTCATAATTCATGTTAACTATATTCTTTGTTTTATTAAATATAATTCATCTTATCATAGCTTTGCATTTATTTCAGTTGAATCCATATATTAATTAACAATCCTTAAAAATAGCCAATTAAAAAAAAGAAAAAAAATCAGTTTCATTCATTTTTAAAAAAAACTACATTCTTCTGTATTACAACACATTACCTTGCAGAATCCCTTTTCTTTAATCTTTATCTACCCATTGTCTCTATGTCTCCTGACTAAACAATTTTTTATCATTTTTGTTCAGTTTCCATATCTTCTTGTTTTCTGGTTATTTCTCTTATTACCTCATTTTCTCTTCATTTTTCCCTTCCTTATTCCAATTTTATCCTCCTCCCTCTTTAAAACTTTCTTCTGTAATTCCTTTTTCTGCTGTTTCTTTTTTCTTTGTTTAGCTTTCAAGACATTTCCCTTTTTAATTTCCTCCTCAAACCTCCAAGTTTTCATTCCCATTCTTTTTCCCTTTGTTTTAATGTTCGTTGCTCCATTTGTTCATTGAAGCTGGCTTCTTCTTTGATCAGCTCCCCCCCTTCTGGCATTCCTTGTTCTTTGTTCGGCATTTCTATTAATTGTAAGGCAATACAGCATGATTCATTTCTTTCATGTAACATTTCCTTTATATTTCTTAATTCCATTTTTAGTTCCCAAAAAGTTCTGCCATTTTTAGACACTTCTTTTATATTTTCTTTATCCCTTTTTTTTAGTATTTAAGTCCAAATCAATTGTCCAGCAATTTAATTCAACCAGCGTATTGATGTTTATTTCCAACAATCAACTTCTATTAATCCCTCTTTAAGTTTTTTCCAAAATCATCAAATAGTCCAATATCTATAAGTTTAAATTTATGCCAAAATCACCAAACAGTCCCAGGGTAATTTCTTCATGCTTCTTTCTTTTATCTTAATATTCTGTGTTTTCACTTTCAAGGGTTTCTATTTTATTGTAACAAAGTTCATCTTGTTTTGTATCAAGTTTCAATTTTGAAAGAACCAGGCACTTTTTAAAAAATGTCACTTTATTTTTTCTTTTACCATTAGGTGTCACTCTCTGTTACATCCAAATTCCAGCTTTTCTTTCCACTTTTTCCCCCTTTATTTGAGGCTTTCAAGTTTCAAAAATACATATTATTAAACATTTCCGTTTGGTACATTCAAGTTCAGCATTTAATTATGCCTATTTAGTGTCAGAATCATATGTTTGTCCAAATTTTCTTCCAGCTTCCTCCTTCAATTTTGCTTCTGACAAAATTCAAATCTTTCATTTATTTCCACCTTTCTTTTCTCTCTCTCTGGTCGCTGCTTTGTAATCCTTTTAGAAAAATTCTTTATACCTTAATTGCGGGGTATCTTTATGTCCATAAATTATGCCTGGTCTCCACACTGTCCACTTCTTCACCGCTCCAGCACAAACTTAATTCTCAGATAGCTTCCCGTCTTTAGGACAGCCATTAAAGACTGCCGCTTACTCCTGTCTTCAAGGGGAGTATACCTAACCAGGGAGGGGAGATGCGGCTCCCCTCAACCCAGCTGGCAGTCTCCCCTGCTTTCCCCACCCCTCTGAGATGGATCTGGTCTGACAGGGTAAACACGGATTGAAGCTGCACACAATCACAGCCTCTGGTTCGTCGCTTACAGAAGCACCACTGGAAGTCCACAGAGAAACAGAAGTTTTCTTAAAAGCGTTCTTGAGATTGGAGAAATTTCTATCTTTTTGCAGTTTTTCTCTAAATTTTCATAGCTCAAGCAATAGAATACTGTGCACTCACTTTCCAAATAGCAGAGCCCTGTAGTAGTGCAAGAATGAAAATCAATAATTTCTGTTTTAAATTAGAAATTTGCCCAATTTTCTAAAGGAAATTTTTTTTCACATTATATGTATCAGGAAAGATTAAATAGGAGAATACCCACATCCCACAAAATAAACCTTCAAATACAACAAATACTGAAGCAATATTATTTTTTGCAACAGTAGTACAAATATTATGGGATCATTTCAGCCAGGCACTTCAAGATCAATATTGAATAAAATAAAATTGCACTTTTCTAGTGCCTTGTTAATTATTGAAATATTCTCTTCCTGTTTTTTGTTATGCTTGACATTCAAGCTTCATTTAAGTATCATTTTCCTCAATTAAAAATATTTTATTTACAAATTTTTGTGCCTAAATCATAACTATCATAAAGAACAGCCAGAACAGTGATTTGAAGGAAGATGCTGGCAAGTAGCATTTCTCCCATCCAAGTGAATTCCACCAATTCCAATTGGTTTTTCCTCAAATTATTGCCCTCCACAATTATTGGTTCCAAGTAATGTGTAGCTCCACTTTAAGTAAACAAACGTTTAACAAGTCATAAGAGTATGAATTCCTACATTTGTTTCTAGCTGGAGAACATTGGAAATTTTATCAAGGCCATACAACAATATGGCATGAAACCACATGATATTTTTGAAGCAAATGATCTCTTTGAGAATGGAAACATGACCCAAGTTCAAACATCATTGGTGGCACTTGCAGGCTTGGTAAGTACATTGATCTATGGAGTCCAATGCACAATTTACCATCCTTAGTAAATAGCAAACCTTATAACATTGGTTCACATCATTTGTTACCTAAACAAATATAGAACAGGCATGCCCATGAATTTCATAGTTTGAGTTTGTATTATGGCAGCCTTAAGATTATATTACTGAATCCCATTAATTTTGTCTACACAAAGTTCATCACCTTAACCATGTAACATTAACAAAGCAAAAGGTCAAAATGTCAAATCAAGAGTCTGATCATTGATTTTGAATAAACATGACAAACCATTCTTTCACAAGAGCTGACAATCATACAAATGCCATGCCTTACTTACGGAAATTGGCTGTTGTGAGACCAGGGTGTTTTGGGGGACATTTGCACGATGCCATCATTCTGTCATCATTGCAACTGGTTACAAACATCACTATATTGGATATTTGTATCTTAACAATAAGTGATGAGAAAAAAGTGCAAGAAATATTGAGGGGGTCCCTGGTACTCTCTGAGTTTGGTTATTTTCTTGCAGACATTTCATTACCCAAACTAGATAACATAATCCGTGCCAGTAAGGAGTGGGGTTTACTCTCAGTTTATATTCTAGGGGCTTGTGCTGTGTTGGTGGAAGAGGCCTTGGAGGTTTTTTGATTGGGCTGTTTACTGTTAACTTGTATGGCAGTTCCTTGATTTGGGTATTGTTTACTTCTTGATTGTTTACCTGAGGTTAATCAAGAGTAACCTCAGACCAACAATTAAGAAATAAACAATACCTTTGTTTGTTGAGCTATTGGATAATATAAACTGAGAGCAAACCCCACTCCTTACTAGCACTGATGATGTTACCTAGTTTGAATAATGAAACATCTGCAAGAAAACAACCAAGCTCAGAGAGCACTAAGGATGCCTCATTTCAACCCCAAGCTGCAAATATTCTCTTTTCTTGGTACAAGAAATACTAAATATAATTTTATCCTATGTCTAGGCAAAAACCAAGGGATTCCACACCACAATTGATATTGGTGTTAAATACGCAGAAAAACAAGCAAGAAGTTTTGATGCCGGAAAACTCAAGGCTGGACAAAGTGTGATCGGTTTGCAGGTAAGCAAAAAGGATAAAAGGGACTAAATTAATATGCAGAGAAAGTTTTTGGGATGTAATTGCCTATGGTTTATACCGTATTTCAAAAAACTAATGAGATTTACATTACCACAGAGCAGTTTTTCAATAATTGAACTACTTTTAGATCATATTTGGTGATAAGGCAACTTTTTTAAAAGGTGCTCTTTTTTAAAAGCCATAGTAAAGCAGCTGTTTATTCCAACATATGCTATTTTATTTGTTACTAGCCCTTTTAGATGAGATTAGGAATCCAAAGTTATGGATGTTAATGCTACTATTACTATAAAATTACGGTAATGGAATCTTATAAGTTCCTTCCCCACTTATCTTCATGAGAACTAGGGGTCATGTCTGAGGAACTTTCTTGAATTGTATTTCTATTCTAGACTCAAATTTCTGTCATCTGAATTGTCATCTTGGTTGTTGCTTCATTCTCTTCCTCAAGATTATTCCTTATGCTAGTTGCATTAACAATGATGTTTACCAGATATTTGACTCTTTGCATATGTAAGATTTTTTTGGGAAGGGGGAGCAGAAAATGCAAGTTATATCACAAGGAGACAGTTGACTAGTCCAACATGGCTTTTGCTTCATATCAGATGTATAGATATTGTCAAAGTGTATCCAAAACAGATTTTGCCATAATTTGGAAAAACAACTGTCATTATCACAGAGATGAGGATGTTGATGGTTTTTTGTTTTGGTATCATTAGGTAATGTTTGCCCATGAACACCATAAGTCTAAATTAAACTAAACTAAACTAAGCTAAACATAACTAAAGCCAAGAATATTAATTGTACCAGGGAACAGAAAAGCTAATGGTGAGGGTAATGAGTGATGGTGTAAGGCTTTGAGTTAGAGGTGAGAACATCCTGAAATTTTAAGATGGTGGATATAGCAAGGGGTAGTTTTTTGTTTCTGGGAAGTACATCTTGTTCTAATAATCTTATTTAAAAAGCAGACTGGGTTTTTGTCTTTTCTTTTTTTATATATTTTTTATCCATGATGACATATTTTTTTTCTATTACTCTATATACAGGTTATATTTTGACTGATTTTTTTCATAGATGGGTCTTGCCTTGTTTTTATATTAATCACATGTTTCTGCATACTTATTCTAAACATCAGTTTCTGTTAAATGAATTTTTGAGCAAGGCAAGTATTTTGGTATCATTTGGAACTGCCACTCCCCCATCCTAAAGTCAAGTCCCTTGGCTTCAGTTCTTTTAGCTATACAGGTAGTCCTCGACTTAACAGAGAGTTAATTCAGTGGCCAGTTACTGAAAAAAGTGACTTATGACCATCTTTCACACCTACAGCATCCTCATGTGATTTACATTCGGATGCTTGACAACTGGTTCATATTTATGATGGTTGCTATGTCTCAGAAATCATGTGGTCATCTTTTATGACCTTCTGATAAGCAAAGTCAGTGGAGAAATCAGATTCACTTAACAAATGTGTTACTAATTTAACAACTGCAGTGATTCACTTAACAACTGTTGCAAGAACAGTCATAAAATGGGGAAAAACTCACTTAGCAACATATGTTCTGGGCTCAATTGTGGTCATAAGTCGAGGACTATCTGTACCACTTTAGTCTCTGTAATTGATGTTTATTTGGATATTAGTCATACCTATCACAACAAACATTTGGGGATTTTTTTTTTAAATTGTATTCTCTAATTGGTTGTAGATGGGGACTAACAAATGTGCCAGTCAGGCAGGAATGACAGCTTATGGAACTAGGAGACATCTCTATGATCCAAAGATGCAAACAGACAAGCCATTTGACCAGACAACAATTAGCCTGCAGATGGGGACTAATAAAGGTGCCAGTCAGGTAAGGAATGCCTCTCTCTGATCTAGATTTCCAATCCTTCTCTTCTGAATTGTATCTAATAGTCTAATTATTGGAAAGGATGGACTCTAGTTTAGTCTCAGTGCATTTTTGATCCTTCAGTTAAATCTTGGAGGAAAAACAAAATATTCTGAAGGCTTTTCTTCTAGTCTTTGCATGCTAAGTACTGAAGCAGCAAGGGTCCTAACAACTTATTTTCCCCATTCCACAGTCATGTTCTGTGTAAAACTATTGGACAACATTGTTTAATGAACTTAATTTTACAGTATTTCACATGTATCCTAGCTGTACTATTTACAGATACAGTGGCACCTTGGTACTTGTCATTAACTGGTTCCAGGAGGGTACAATGGGTTAACTGGTTCCAAGAGGGTATGATGGGTATTAAAAACAAGCACCAAACAAACCATATGACTTACCATATGGCCCTTTGAACTTCTTTGTCTGTCCCTCATCCTATATCAGCAGCTTTTCCAGTATTGCTGACTTCCTGTCTGCCTTCTTTGGCTATCCCTTGCTTCCTTTTGCAGTGACCTTCCCAGCACAGCCAACTTCCTGTCCATTCTCCGCAGCTGCCCTTCTCTTCTGATCATAGGTTGTCAGATATTAAACAAACAATGAGTGCTGGGACATTTCTGCATCAAAATGCATTGAGTGCCAAATTCAATGAGTTTTGACGCCATTGAGTACTGACGTACTTCTGTAGTCCTCAATTTATAATTGGGAACCAAATCTCAGTCAGAGTAAAATAAGATGTCACATGATTGCTTCACTCAATGACCACAATCTCAGCTTTCCATGTTGTGGTCATTAAGTGATCTTGCATATGTTAATAGCACTAACTCAGTAATATAAGATAAATAGATCAACTGTTGTATGTGGTTTTATATTGTAGTATGTATGGCAAAATAACTGCCAGGAAAGTTGTACTGTGTTCAACGTTTTTAATGTTCATTCAATAAACAATAAAAAATTAAGTGATCTTGCAGGTTGTTAAGCAGAATCCCAGGTAAGGAATGTGGTATGCCTTGTGGAGGTAGGAGAGGCCTGTGGTAAGTTGCCTATGTTTCAGGAGCTGAAAAATCTCCTCCTGAAACCTAAGCAGAATTTTCAGTCCAAATAGAGACATTCACGTACAGCTGCACTGTGTCAAGATCTTCTTCATCCTCCAGAGGCACCTCATGCGGTATCTGCTATCCCGCATTAGATGGGCGTCTCATGATAGGGAGCGAAGGAGAGAGAAACGACAGGAGACGAAGTTCCTCGCGATGAGTGCGCCCAGAATGGCTGGGTACACGCTCTTTTATTATGCTCATTCAAAAGGGGGTGATTGTTTATTCAGAACCTAGGTTAAGCCTAGGTCAGACGGAATATACAGAATTAACAATGGCTCAAACAAAAGCAAGATACCAGGACAGACAGGATGGCAAGATTTATATTTGATCAGGATATTTCTTCTTCACAAAGCTGCATGCCAGACAATGTAATCCCAAGTGAATAAACCATTTCTGCAAATGTTTGACTCCTTGTCTCTGTACGTGCCCTGTAAAAGGTCACTGAGAAGACAGAAGCTTAATGATTACACGTGAATGATACAATGTTGCAAATGTCTGAATGATACATAGTTGCATTGATACACAGTTGCAAACACATAAATGATACATAGTTACAACA
>BLBF01000020.1:10416509-10479432 GCA_015471245.1 Laticauda colubrina | reverse complement strand
GCATTGATACACAGTTGCAAACACATAAATGATACATAGTTACAACAACCTCACCTGCCTTACTTTATTGCTTTGCGTCTCCACTCTGGAGCTGAAAATCCTCATCAACCAAGCAGGATTTTCAGTCTGAATGTAGAGATTTACACATGTCCTGGGCTGGGCTTTCCCCAACCCGGAAGCACCCCTCACTCCTTACCTTAATATGTTGTCTCTCTACTCAGGGACTAAAAATCTTGCTTTTCTCTCTGTGGGCTGGCTGAAAGAGCACCCTGTAGGATTTCAGCTCTGTGGCTGCTTGGATGTGGCGTGGAGGTTTTCAACCAGCCCCCAGAGACAAGAGGGAGTCCTCGTGGTAGATGGCAGCAGCTTAGCTTGCAATGACTTTCTGGGGAAACCAGAGAAGTTTGAAAACAACGATCACATGATCACAGTGTGCTTGGCAACCAATCAGAAGTGCCAACAGGTTGCCAGGCATTTTAGATTGTGATCACATGACCAGGAAAGTGGTGCAGTGCAATGTTTTGCAATTTTGTTAGAGAAGCCTATAAAACTCCCTTTCTGGGGCCATCATTAATTTGAATCAATCTTAAGCGGACCGTCCTATTTACTTGTAGTTACAATAATCCCGGAAATATTTTTTGTTTGTTTTTTAGGCAGGGATGCCTGCACCAGGAACAAGGCGAGACATCTACGACCAGAAGGTTACATTACAGCCCATTGATAACACTACAATTTCACTACAAATGGGCACCAACAAAGTGGCTTCACAGAAGGGGATGAGTGTATATGGGCTTGGACGGCAAGTGTATGACCCTAAGTATTGTGCTGCACCAACAGAACCTGTCATTCATAATGGAAGCCAAGGAACAGGAACTAATGGATCAGAAATCAGTGATAGTGATTATCAGGCAGAATATCCAGATGACTATCACGGCGAATACCAAGATGAATATCAGAGAGATTACCATGGTCAATACAGTGACCATGGCATTGATTACTAGATTTGCCTCAAAAGCTCAGTATTAGTTTATTATTTTATTCAAGAAAAACGAAACTAGCCTTGTGGAATTGTTACCCATCTTTTACACATTATGCTTCATGTACTTAAGGAAATATTGCCTTACATAATAACATTCCTTTTTCCTTTCTTTGCCCTTTTCTTCTCTAGTTGCCTTTAATGCTGTAACATTTGCAGTCTACAGCATAACCAATAACAGCATATGAAGTAAAAAGGAATACTGTGAAAGGGAACTTCTCATATACAGCCAAGTCTTTTAATAATAAGAAACTATGCATTTTTTTTTACAGTCTTGTTCTGAAATAGGCATTTTACATACTATTCCAAGTTTTTAAACTTTTTTTTTATTTACAGTTCCATTCTGTGGAAGACTGTAGATGCCTTTGCTCATAAAGTTAATTCTGGACCATGCCATCAAAATAAAGGTTATAGTTAATAGTTAAAAATGTTGGTTTTGTACTTGCTTGCTTATCTCCTGAAGTCATAGTAGAAATAATACATGTGCATTTGTGATTGTGTATGTTTCATCACAATGTCTAAATTCACCAAAATTCTAGGAAAAGCTTTCTTTTTTAGAAGGGAACTAGTATTAAGTTCTGAGCCCACAAAAATCTACATTTTGAAGGTCATTGACTTTATTTTCTGTGCCATAATATATCCATGTAGAATTGCCTTTTCTTTGAATTGTATTTATTGCCACATTTCTCATCATCAACTGATCTTGTTGTATTTTTTATAAATAAATGTTGTTTTCTTGAAGACTTAGAAGAACATGTATTATTAAAAAAATAAATGCTAGTTACAGAAGTTATCAAGGAGCCAGATGGAGCCAAGCAACTTCAAAATCAAATTAAGTAAAATTATAACAAAGTAGTAGAAGGCAACTGCCTACAGTAACAGACATTCAACATAAAGACTAGAAAAGTAGAAATTTTATGTCGTTAGAAGTGCAACAGCAAAATAGGAGTATTTAACATTGCTGCTAATTAAGATGTCAATTTCCCTATTAGAAACTACTACCCTAGTTAAAATACTTGTCAAAAAAAATTTAACTTTTCTACCAAGATTGGATGTAAAGAACACACTGCCATTTTCTATTGTTGCCAAAGGATTTCTCCACTCTAGCAACCATTCTTTGGGTTCAATATTAGAAGACATTTATTGGATTCTATTGGTGATTTTTAGCTTGCCCATTATATTGAAAGTTTGAAACTAATATCCCAGAATTTCTACATGAAGTACTTTTAAGGGGCTGCAATATTGATACCCTGGGCATTCCAAATAAAGCAGGGTCTTCCAATTTCATCTGAAGGTGTTTTGTGGGTAAACCGGTATCTTTTTTGAAAATAAATCAGGTTTGATTCACACAGACCTATAAACACATCTTTCTTACAGAATTTCAAGAAAATTCTATCAATTCTCTTCAGACTTTATACCATGTATCATTTTATTTATCAAATTGCCCAAGGGGGGGGGGGAAATTGTCAGTCTGTTGGGAGAGGATTGGATTTATGAAAGCATACTTGTGGGACCCTCACAAAATGGTTGCCGGTTGTGTGTCAGAAATTACCAGTTTATTAAAAGTCAACAGATTGTGTTTTTGTTCAATTTAACACACTCCTTCCTACTGGTTGTCAGATACACTTCTAAATATAGTAAAACTTCAGCATAATGAACAAGAAGTCACAGGAAGACTAAATTACCGTATTTTTCACACTGTAAGATGCGCTCACCCCAAAGTAGGTGGAAATGCTAAGCGTTAGAGCGTGGCGGGGGATGGGGGATCACCACCATTGCCTGTCACTGCTGCTGCTGTTTGCCACCGCTGGGGAATGCTGGAGCCTTCGCTGCTAAGCAGCTGATTGGCGGTTGGATAGGCCTCCTGGAATACCGCTGATCAGCTGTTCTAGGCAGCAGAGCTTACCACTGCGGCCAATCGCTGCCACCAATCGGTATTCCAGGAGTCTGATCCAACTGCCAATCAGTCACTTGGGAGCGAAGGCTCGTGTTCCCCACTATCGGGGCAGCTCAGCTCAGGTGACAGGTGGTGGGTGCAATGGAGCGCAACCCTGATGAGCCATGTGCTGGGGCTGCAATAACATGCTAAAGCTGACCAGGCTGCATGCTGCATGGATGATAGCCAGATGAATACTGGATGGATGCTGGGAGGCAGAGGCAGATTGATTTTCCTTGTTTTTTCCCCACCAAAGCTAGTTATGTCTTAAATTCTGGAGCATCTTATAGTGCAAAAAACAACATAACTGTGCATTAAATCTAACTTTGTTGTTTTCTTCAATTTATGTCATTTACCTAGTATGGGGCTGAGGTAAAAGCATCAATTGTTCTAAGACTTTTATGTAACAGACAATGCTTTCATAATATCTGAAATCTGCTAACCCAAGGATTTATTTCAGAGAACTTCAGTCATCCATCCTTTATTTTCTGTAAATGACTTTGGGGTCACCAAAGGTCCCATAGACATTCCAGTAAAAAAACATCCTTGGCATCATACCAGTTTTCCATTTATTTTATGAAAAGTATTTTTACAACATACAGGCAATCCTACCCTAGGCATTCCCATAGTGTTTTCAATGTATTCTCAGAAGATACACACATGTACAATATTTTTTGCAATTCAGCAATTTCTGGTGCTCC
This sequence comes from Laticauda colubrina, assembly GCA_015471245.1. NCBI lineage: Eukaryota > Metazoa > Chordata > Lepidosauria > Squamata > Elapidae > Laticauda > Laticauda colubrina. The sequence goes on along the minus strand of BLBF01000020.1, from coordinate 10,475,759 downwards.
TGCAGTGTCTTAGAATACATTCCTTTTCACTGGATGGAGACTTTAGAAATGATTGCACAATTGTCTTGATTCCACTGGTTATATAACAAGTTTTGACAAGGATATTTTTCCCCAAGTCAAACTTTAGAATCCAAGTAATTGTAAATACTGTACATATTTGAGGTGGGCAACTCAAGGGGTCTTATCAACCACATATCCCACCATTTTTTGCTTTTGCCAGAGCTGTGTAAGAACATTGCCACAGATATTCAGCACCAAATCATCCAATTTTTGTTCTACTTCTTTCTTATTTGTTTTTTAAGCTTGTATGTAGCTAAAGGCTTGAAAATTCCATACTCTCAAAAGATGTTGCTGTCTCAAGATGCTTCTTACGATCCTTAGAAACATAAGGCTGTCTATTCTTCATCCATATAGAGAGCTGGATTACTCATTCTCTGTTCTGCATAGTTACAAATAAGAAACTTATTGTGTCACTCTCATAACCTTGAAAATTAGGATTTGATTAAGCTGAAATTAATAGTGAAGGACAGGAAGTCCTCAACTTACAACCATAATGGAGCCTGCTATTTATCGCACTGTTCCCTATTGGCCATTTTAGTCCAAAACCAAAAGTAATAATGGTTTTGGTAAACACTAAACACGGGCCAGTTGCTGAGTGAATGACATGCAGTCACCTGACTGGGGGGTATATTCATCAGAACTTTGGAACCAAGTTGCAAGTAGCCCTGACAGGTCTCTTGTAACTTTGAATAGTCGCTAAGTGACTGGTCATAAGTCAAGGACTTCCTGCACAACAGCTAACATCTAAATACTCAGAAAAAAGGAATATGAGTAAACACGTTACCTTTGTAATATGAAACATGATCCTCCCCATGAACTCTTTGTTGAAAAAATCTATAGCATGGCAGTTCAGTTTTCCATAGGTTCTCAAATTTAATTAAATTTGCCCTATTTATATATCCTCCCATCTCAACAAACAAATGATTCTGGGCAGGTACAACACATTCTTGGTTTTTGACATTAAAAACTTGAATTATCGCTTGTTTTCATTTTTGGGATGTCTGAAAATAAAACCAGAGTTCCTACTAAGCAGCAAAGAAAAACGTCATCTTAAAAAAAGATGGTCATCTTAAAAAAAAAATATCTTGATCTTCCAGTGCATTCTTTAGCAAAATAAAATGGTTGCTGTGTCATTATGTCTGAGAAAACTGCAGAACTTGTGTAGCAACACAATCCATCCCTCTTATGCACTTGGATGCAACATTTCAACAGAAATAAGAGAGGGTAGAACTTGTGACACTAGAACAAATGTATAGTCATTTTGGCAATATGGTTAAGAAGTGATACCTAAAATCTAAATGAAACCATTAAACTGATGCCATGGTTGATCTTTAATATACTTTAATAAAATATATTAAATAAATTCTTAACAAAATCAAAAGCTGAAGACATTTTTTCCACAAAGTGAAAGTAGACCAAATCATCTCTTTTAGTGCAAAATATACAAATCAATTCAGGGAATTGTTTTTCTCTGATCTTCATCTTATCTTTTCTGCATGTAGTTTTAAAGCCATCTCAATTTCAGCTCTACAATAAGGAAAATAAAATATGAAATTAGCCATAATAACATAAGCGTCTGTAAATAACAGGAAAAAAAAGTTTAGTATAACAATATTTTTTGCATTCTGTCATTGCATATGTAACTTTTTCAGGATTTTTCTTGGATGGAGCCAGAAATGCACAGAGCTGAATATGATGAAATAAACCAAGCTGAGGTATACATAAACTTAATCAACTAAAAACCACAGATTCTCAGCAGCACAACCCTACAGTATACTATTTCCAAACTTCTAAAAAAGGCACAAGGACCTAAGCCCTCCAGATGTGTAGCATGAACAAAAAAAATATAAAAAAATAATAATCCAGAAATATGACCCCAACGTGCAGATTTTCTTTTCTGGCATGAATAATTTTGGCAGAAAAATGATGGCTGCTACTGGAAAGCCCGACAGCAAAATGATACTTTGGAAGCATCACAATGACTTATTTTGCTCTAATGCAAAAAAAAAAAAAAATAATTGCTGCACAGATGTTATTCTAAAGATTATGTTACTATTTTACAGTGAAATTATGTATTTGAAGTGGACTTTATGACACTTGGGAAAAGATTAATGCAGATTAATTGCAGCCAGCAATGCAGTGATCATAGCAGTGTTAATTTTAACAATGTGGTACCACTGGAAACTTATTATTGTGTGCCTTCTTGTATTAATATATCTCTTGTAACTTTCCAAGAAACAACTTTCCAAACTTTCCGAATCCCCAGAAATCAAGGAATTCTGTTAGTGAATCTGTTTTCCCTGTTGACTTTGCTTGTTAGAAGGTTGCAAAAGGGGATTACATAATTCCAGGACACTGCAACCATCATAAATGTGAGTCAGCTGTTAATCATCCAAATGTATGACCATAGGGATACTGCAGCAGTCATAAGTGTGAAAAATGGTCATAAGTTTCTGTGCTGTTATAACTTTGAATGGTCACTAAATGAACTGTTGTGAAGATGAGGATACCTGAACAAGAACAGATAACTCCCTCCTCCTTTCTGCTACTGACTCACATTTGATTGAGGGATTTCTGCTACAATAGAACACTGCAACTCAGGGCAATCAGCATTTCCTACTGACGTTTAGAATTGGTTTGTCTCTTACCACAAGCTGCAATTCAATGCTGTTTTCATTGTTATAAAATATTCTTCTATTTCTTTCTTTGGTCTTTGCAAGCTTGCTGTTCTGATAGACAAAGTTCTGCAAATAATAGTAATACATTACCCAAACTTATTATATTTAATACTTATTATCATTTGAGCAAACTCAAATCAATAGATTATCAAGCCAGTATTATTAACATTATAATACTACTACATTTTAATCAAAAGTTCTTTGTATTGTGGAATGAAGCATACATCCTGTAGTAAATTAAATAATGTATTCTTGATGGGTAAAAAAGGAATACATAAAATAAAATCAGTAACTCAATTTTTTCCTATAAAATGCTGTTTTATTTGTCCTACAATACAATTGCATATGACATATATTGTTGCACAAATTTAAAACTAAGATAACTTTCTATCAATTTAGAAATAAGTAATTAAGCCACAGTTCTAGGTAGAATGATTCTGAGCAATTGAATCTATAGGTCTAGTTTAGGGCAGGGTTTTAAATAAGAAATCTTAAGCATATTTAAAAGAAATCCCCCTTCCCCAGTTAAATGAGAGTTATGTGTAATGAATGCTATTCAGCACTTCAATTATTATCTTGCAAAGTTTAAAACAGATACGTTTAGAAAATCACATTAAATGCCTAGTCTATATAGACTTTGACATCATCAGGAAAAATCTATGATGGTCACTGAAGCATCTTGGAAATTCTTAAAATCTAGAATACATTCTAATAGAAGCTCCTCCTAGAAAATGGAAAAAGTTTCACAATATATTTGCCACCAACTTTAAATTGGAAAATAGAATCCTAAACTAGATAGAATACAGGTGTTTTCTAAAAATGTTTACTATCAACTTTTGACATAACTACCTCATTTAAAAAAAAACAAGACATTATAAACTGCTTTTGGGAGTGCTTACCATTAAATCTTGATCCATTAGGTATGGTTTATCTGAAGAGCCATCATTTGTTTCTACATCAACAGCAAAGCAAAGAAAAAGAACATCCACTGTAGTCTGAAATACTGATAAGAAGTTATGGGCAATGAAATAAGCCAAAACGGCAACCAGCAGCAGTGGCAAGGCCCAAACTTTTAATTCCTGGTGGTAGTTAAATGCCATCAAGCCCCCAAAAACGGTGAAACATGCTACGAACATCTATATTAGGATAAAATTAGATATATTTTAAAAGGTAATTCATCTAAAGAAGGTACCAACTATATGTAAATGCTTATTATTAGCGTTGCTTGGATAGTGAGATGGACGACAGAATTTTAAATAAGTAAATAAAATTAGTATAAAGATTATGACTGTTTTCAAAAATCTGCTCGAACATTTTCACCTAAACTTTCCATGTTGTTTCGACAAATATTGCTTGACTATTTTCTTCACTTTTGTTTGGACTATCATTTCTGTCATATCTTGCTTTAATTTAATTGAAGAAATATCTTCATTGTTTTATTTATGAATGAATTTGGGTCTTCCATGAAGAGCATCTCTTCTTCCCATCACTTGAACAATTGGTTTATCTTCTTTGAACTCCCCCCAACCCTAAATTCTCAGATTTTCATTGTGATGGAAGCAGCTACACTGTGGTGCGGGAACTACTGTTAAGACCACACTGGATGCCTATCATGCCCTTGTTGGAGTCTGATTCTGAGGGGGAGATTGAGCAGCTGACAGGGAGTGGAAGTGTTGTTCCGGTGGCTGTGGAAGAGACGGCGGAAGGGCACAGTCCGGCTGGGCATTCAGAGGAAGACCCAGGGCCACCCCCTCTTCATCTTAGAGCATGCAGGGAGAAGAATAGAGAAGGGAGCAACGTGGCTTATAGGAGAGAAAAAGGCCCTGATCCCTTTCATTAGTTGCAGCTGGGAGAACAGGATATAAGAAGGGCGTCTGCATACAGCACCTTGCTGGAAGCAAAGCATGCATTAACTTTATCAAGGCTTATCTGGGTTTTGGTGTCCTCCCCAACTGTGTGTGCTTCGTTATCTTTTGGAAGTCTGCAATTTATTATCCTGGCTTGTTGTGTTAATTACTTCAGCATGGTTTGTGTTGGTTTTTTTATTTCTAATTTATCTGTACTTTGGGTTTGGACTGCACTTCTTCCCTTTGTAGACTGTTTTTGGAAGAGTTTGATCTCCAGCCGAGGATAACTAGACATTGGGGGCTAAGTTAAAGGGAATTTATCTAGATTTGTGCATTTGTTACTGTTGTGCCATGCCCCAGGTCATCACAATGCCAATCAACATATGTATGTACCAACTGTAGGTTTAATCTGGCTACAAACATATACTACGATCAGATGAATAAAAAAATCAAGAGAGGGTTTTGCCAATAGGAGGACATAACACCCCAATGGACACTGTACTTACCAGCCCAAGCAATATTTCTATGCTTGCTCAATGATCAAGTCCTAAACATGGTCATGAATATCATACATATTTTACTTCCTTCCAGAGAACAATTTAATTTCCATAAAATTTGAATTTACTCGTGAATCTGACTGAATTTATCCCTGTATCATGGACTAAACAAGATTTTCAATGAGGAAAAAAAAGTTAACAAAGTTTTACCTTTGCAAGAAAGACAGCAAAGTCACTGAAGCAGTTGATTGCCATGGTGCTAGTTACATTTTTCGATAAAATAACACTGGCATCTTTAGCCGAAGTACAAAAATTTGTTCCATTTATGATAGTTGCCGCATATGCATTCTGCAATCAGAACGTTAATTTTTAAAATAGCAGAAGTAACAAGAAAATAGGAAATAGGAAATACTTGGCCAAAGTTATTTTTATAAATATCTATATTTTATCATACTGGGGAAATGAAATTATTTGCATAACTTTTAATATAATTGTCAAAACCTATATAACAATAACAACAACGACAACAACAACAATAATAATACTTTATTTGCAGTCACAGGTCTAGAAAGGTTTATTTCAAGGAGAGACAGTAACTTAGATCTTACTGCGTTATACATAGCCTGTGTTATATATAAAAGGACATGCCCCATAGTTTCAACCTCAGCTCTCACAGGGGCATAGCCGCTCATTAATCGGGAGCCTCTTAAATCGCCCATCCAGTAGTGCTGAGGGCAGAACATTAAAGCGAGCTGGGGAGAAAGCTCTGCTATACTTGGGAATGGTTAGAGTGTAAAAATAGGAAGCCATCCTCAGTCCATAATTATTAAATTGGCTGAAGATCAGAGGGGAGCAAGTTTTGTTAGCTCTGGTTTGTAGATATTGCAAGTCAATCTCCACAAGCCATTGGATTACCCTAAATTGGGCGTCCTTAAGGCCATAATCTCCCAGGGCATCCCCCGTAAAACCTAGCAGGTGTAATTTCTTCATCAGCTCCCTCTCCCAATGAGAAATATGAGAGTCAGCAAACGCCAGGGAGAGGTAGCTACCAGGAACTGCCAGAAGGAGCACCCAAAACCTCCATTTAAAGGTGTTAATCCATGCCATACATTCGACTGATCAAGTGCCCAGTTCCAGGTACATCGAAGCAAAATCAACACAAGGAGGAAGACCCAGAAGTTTTCTAAGAAAGACAGCCTGGGTTCTTTCAATACAATCCTTGAAGCCCCGTATCGATACTGGAATTCTGTGAAGAGTTTGAGCCAAAGTTTTGGCTTTGTAAATACACAGAGCAGAAGGAATAAACTGGCCTCCTCAGGTATAAAAAATCTTAAAATCTGCTAGTGGCTACAGGAGGCCGAATTCAGCACCTGGGTTCATTGTCTAGTCCAAGCACCGGTGTTCTGAAATTGAATACCTAAATACTTAAAATGGAAAACCTGCTTAACAGCATTACCATTGATGGCTCAGTTATACAATTTCCGGGCTCTAGAGGACACCAATACTTTGGATTTGTCATAATTAATGAACAAGTGGTGCTGAGCACAGTAAGACCCAAATGCAGAAAGTAATCTTTTCAGACCTGGCCTTGATAATGAAAGGAGGGCCGCATCGTCAGTATAAAAGAGAAGTGGGATCTTCGTAGTTGACAACTTTGGGGTGTGGGACTCAGTACATCCAATGTGAAAGGCCAAGTCAGATAAGAATAAATTAAACAAAAGAGGAGCCAGAACACAATCCTGCCTTACTCCGTTCTTAATCGGGATAGGATTTTAAAGTTCTCCCTGCAAACCACACCTGACTTGCCTAGAGGTCTGGTTGTACAAGGATTAATTAGGAACAGAAGAAGTCTAGCGATAGAACTTTGAGCAGTTCTGACCACAACATTCCCCTAGGGACTGAGTCAACACTGACTTTAGGTCGATAAAAGCAGTAAAAAGTTTACCACCTGGAATGGTAGCATATTTATCGACCAGGTGCACTAAGACAAAGCAGTGGTCCAGTGTGGCACAGCCCGCTTTAAACCCAATCTGTTCAGCACCAATAATATTGGACTCCTCAACCCAAGTGAGTCTACACTGGAGATATTTAGCATACAATTTTCCAATGATGGAGAGCAGGCTTATGGGGCAATAGTCTGCTGGATTGTTCCTATTTCCTCATTTAAAAACTGGAACAATAATTGCTAAGCTCCAGGAGGTAGGGAACCTGCCAAATCCTGTATTGATATCGTGAAGAGTTTTGCTAAGAGAGGAATCCACCACTCGGGATTGGATTTTAGTAAATCAGGGGGTGTAGCATCAGGGGCAGGGGCTTTGCCTGACTTGAGTTCGGAGATAAGCTTGGTAATCTCAGCATGAGTCACAAGTTGCCAGTCAGGAACTGCAGGAGGCAGCTGTGGCCCAAGCATGGTCGAACTTGTTGATGCCTGGAAAATTGCCAAGAAATGGTTTTCCCAATCTCTGTTGGAAATACAGCAGAGAGGGAGTTCTTGATGACCCGACAAGGAGCTGGCAACAATTTGCCAAAATAATCGAGTGTTCTTCTGCTGGATGGAGAGGAGAAGTAGATCCCACTTCTCTCTCTCTTTAGCTTTCTTTTTCTTAGCAATTAGTCCTTTATACTCCCGCTTCAAGCGATAGTAGTCCTCTGCTAGGCATTTATCCCCTCGATTATGATAGAGCAGGTTAACCCGATTAATCTGGTTTCTGAGCATCAGACATTCTTTGTCAAATGAAGAATTACTTCTTGAATGATATGGACCACTTGGCCTAAGGACGGCTCCTAGCTCCCTTTGAACACTATTAATTAGTGACTCAAAGGCCGAGATTGTCCCTGGGCCACTACTTGTTAGGACCTGATTGTATAGGTTGAGACACTCCGGAGATGATAAAAAGGAGTGGAACTTTCTTTCAGTATTTGACCATTTGATCCTTCTTGTATATGAGACCACATAGGGATCTAATATCTGGGGACACTTAGGAAGATGTATATTTGAGAAAGCCCAATGATTGTAATCAAGGGGTAGTGATCGCTCTCCATAAGGCAGTCCACATAAAAAGCAGACTGCCTTTCTAAGAAGCTGGGATACCAGCACAAAATCAATAACATTACTCCCACATGAGGAACTAAAAGTAAACTCAACAGCTAGATCACCTAGGGTACTCCCATTAAGAATTACCTTATTGTGTTGGGCTGCTAAAAGGGCGAACTGAAAAACCTATATATCATTCAAGTTTTAATATGAGGACAATCTTTTCACTAGTTTATTCAGAATAGAATACAACTTCTGGATGCAAGTTGTTCCACTGATTTAGAACTGTGGAGATCAATAAGCTTCATTCCTCAAGAACCAAACTAATTAAGCATATAAATAAGAATATCCAAAAATCTACAATTACTTTTCCCAATAAGCTATAAACATCCTTATTTTATGTAGTGAAAAATGAGCCATTCTTGTCCTCTTTAAAAAAAGAATTTTAATCCTGGTATATTTAATAAGTAGACAAGTCTGCAAAATTATTCCTAAAAAGAAAAAGTTATTCTTAAAAAGAAATGTGTAGTCTTCTAATGCTCAATGTAGAATTAAAATTCTGATTGTGGGCATGAATGGGACTGAAAATATTCTCAGCATCTGTTTAAATACATCCTTCAACAACCTAAGATTAATATTCTGTTTCTACTTTTTTCCTCCTGTGTTAGTCCTTTGGAACCTATGAAAATTAAGTCAGTGTACACAATGATTTATTTCCATAAGAGAGTTGGGAAATATTAATACAGAAATATAAATCCACATGTCTATAATAAATCATACTAAAATAATACAGTGTAAAACACACATACATGAAATCAGTTGTAATCCATGAAATTTCTACATAGAATTTATGCTGCCATGGGGTGTGTGTAATATGATAATGACTTCCTGAACATAGGATACACACAATAGCATATCAACAATAAAACAAACCAATCCCCACCATCTAAAATATTGTGGTATTAATTAGCTCAAGCCTCAGCTTAATTATTTTAGTACTTTTAAAGAATCATGGAGCTTTAATAGATATTATTCAACATCTTTCTTCATGGGAAGACTTTTCTAAAAAGAAATTTGTGGGGGTTTTGACTTCTTCTTAATACAACCACTAGCAATTTACTCCCAAGAACCGAGAACATCCTGAACATTATTGAATAGGGCAGAGGATGAAACAGCAAATAAGGGACCTCTTTTCCATTTAAACCATTTTTTTCTCTCTAATTGCTTTCTGCATCCTAATTCAAGCTCCCAGGGTGGGTGGGGGACAGATTCCACGTGTGCATAATCTGAAGTCAAGACAAGGCAAAAAAATAAATAAATCCTAGCATACAAATCCTTGAACTCTAAAAAGCTATCTCGTGATAATTACAATACTCTAATACTTGAGTACAATCTTTTGTAAACTGAAGCAGTAGTCAAGATTAACTCTGAAAGTAACATTGATTCTCCCAATAATTGACGAAGTTAAGGGCATTTTGTTAAAATTTAAATCTTGCTTTAATTTATGTATCATAAACTAAATATCTTAAGGGAACATAACAAAAAAGTAAGCTTCAGATATTGACCGTTTATATTTACTCTCTATTTCAGAGTAAATTACTCTGGATTTCACGCATTAATATGCATGGGAACCAAAGAAACAGATAAATAAGGAATGGGTTTGTTTACATACTTCAAATTAAGTAGGCGAAGAAAATGTTTAAGAAAAAATACACTTCCCAACACAGACAGAATGCCAAAGGTCTTGGAAAAACTGACCTGATAGCTTCATGAGAAACACTACATGGCACAGATCCAACAACTTTAAAAAATCCTTCTGGTGAAAAATAATTGCTACTTTGCGTCACAGCCAAATTCTATCTTCCATTCTAAGATTCTAAAAATTATCCCAGTGAAAGGGAGAGCACCATAGCAACAGAATCTTCTTTGAAAGAAACCGAAAACAAGCCAGGCATACAACCATGCCCAGCTTCCAATCCACAGCCTGCCTGCATTTTTAGAGTGGTTGGCCATCTCCTACTATGTAAAGAGCTCTCCCAGAGACCTAATGGTGCAGCAAAATGAAAAAGTAATGATCCAGAGATTGTGACAGATGGAAGCTATAGAAGGAAGTATTTCTTCATAGCAGTAAAGGAAAATATTAATGGGATAACAACACAGCCTCTTTCAGATATGCATAGGGAACAAAATGGCTTTGAAATAGCAGGACTATTTGTTTTGTCCCCTGCATACAATGTGAACATATGAAGCCCTATGGCCAGTCCTTAATTGCATAATGTGGCTTATTTTAAATGTTCCTTCCCTGGAGTTTGTAGATATGCCAGAAAGTAGAGATATTTGGAGTGTACGACAATGGACACTAGAAAGAATACCAGTCAATACAGCTCCCCAAAGTACTCAGAAATTGCTAGATTGACTTTAAGCATTATCACTAAGAAACCCCTCAAATTAAGAGAGAATAAAACAATTGTATCTCTAAAACAGAAGTAGGACAAACTTATGCATGACCTACAAGGTAACACATTTCTGCTCTAACTTTAAATAGATAATTATTTTCCTCTTTTGTCTGAGTAGGCCTCTGATATCTTCCAGACATTTAATAATCATTAATATATAATCTTCCCTTGCTGATGCCCAAACTAAGCAATACCAGGGGCAGACAGAAGGGCTATAAATTAAAATATGCCGAAATTAAAATATCCCATTTGTGATTCAGATTCCAGAGACAGTCCCTACTGCTTGGATTCACCAGATTGGGATTTGAAAGGAAACCTGGCGCAGTAATTATTGGGAAAAGTTTTATTAAACAGGATTCAGTTTATGGCACTCCTGGTGTCTTCTTTGATGTTTTTCAGCTTCAGTACCTGTTCTGCAAATTCTAAATTTTCCAGCAACCACAGGAAATTCAGAAAACAGATTAAATGATCTAACTCACTGGACTGGTACTGTTTAGAGTAGGCAGTCTTGCATACATATATCCACGGTCTCAGCCATAAAGGGATTAATAGGTTAAAATCAGCACCTTAAAATGTACCCAGAAAACGAATAGTAAACAATGCAGGATCTGTAAACTAAGTGTTATTTGCTGCTAATGGCGGCAGCCAAAAACCATGAATCTGAATACAGAAGGGAAGTTGAACAAGTAGCCTTGTGGTATAACCACAACAATCTTGAATTAAATACACTCAAAACCATAGAAATGGTGGTAGATTTTAGAAGAAACCCTCCTATACTACCACGTCTTACAAGACTAGACAACACAGTATCAACAGTAGAGACCTTCTAGGTTCTATCATATCTCAGGACTTAAAATGGACACCTAATATGAAAAACTTCATCAAAAAACCACAACAAAGAATGTTCTTTCTGTACCAACTCAGACAGCTCAAACTGTCCAAGGAGCTGATGATTCAGTTCCACAGAGGAATTACTGAGTCTGTCATCTGCATCTCTATATCTGTCTGGTTTGGCTCTGCAATCAAACAATCCAGACACAACTGATAATTAGAACTGCAGAAAAAACAATTGCTAGCAACCTGCCTTCAATTGAGGACCTGTGTACTGCACAAAGAGGGCTGTGAAAATATCTACAGACCCCTCACATCCTGGACATAAATTGTTTCAACTTCTACCCAAAAAACAATGCTATAAGGCACTGCATACCAGAACAACTAGACACAAGGACAGTTTTCCCCCAAATGCCATCACTCTGCTAAACAACTAATTCCCACAACACTGTCAAATTATTTACTAAGACTGTATTATTCTCCTGTTCCTTCCTAGTAACTATATCTTCCCATTTATGAATATAAAAATATCTTTACAATTTATACTGTTTCAGTTTCTAGTATGATTTGATTGCTTATTAGTAACCTATGACTATTACTAAGTGTTGTATCTTATGATTCTTGATGAACGTATTTTTTCTTTATGTACACTGAGAGCACCAAAGACAAATTCTTTGTGGGTCCAATCACACTTGGCCAATAAAGAATTCTGTTCTATTCTATTGTCATCTGTCCTATTTTTCTTATTGCATTAGACAAGGAAATAATGTTTCGCTAACACAAATACTACACATGCTGTCTCACTGATTTTAATTTCTTTCCCACCAGAAAAAGCAACATGAAAATGTTTCCTTTATATTAAGGAATGGCAAGCAGCAATCTTTAGTCAAAATAAGAGAAAGACTTGTAGCAAACCAATGTGCCCATTTGTAAAAATCAGGACTCAAAGCAGTAATTATATATGAATGCGCATTCCACCAAAGTCTAAAATAATTCTGGGGAAACACACCCGATAAAAATGTATGGAATATATATTCCCAGATTACAACAGCTCAAGGTATTATAGAAATAATGCCATGAATAACATTGATTTCAACCAAGGAATTCCCTTTTAGATTTTTTACAGAAGCTGATTATATTCTCATTTTGTGGACTATAATTCACTAGGTGCTTATGTCTGGCAGAACGAAATAATCAGATTTAGATGCATTCTAGTTTAGTCATGTTAGTTAAATCGGTCATTATAAATCACAGAAGCTGTTCTACCCCCACGTATCAATGAATAGTGCTATTGAACTCAATGTGATTTATTTCGGCTAAGATTTATAGTATAGTCCTGCATGCTTTCTATAAAATCAGCTGGAATGAAAAGGGCAAAGGGTTCTTAAATATTGATTATCTTTCTTTGCTAGTTGTCATAAAACTGGGATAGTAACTGCCTTGGAAATATCACTGATCAGCAGAGCATTTCTTTTTCATGTGACTTTCATTATTTTGCATGTGATATTATCCAATTCATATAATGTACCTGGTTTAAATATCCAAGAAATCTTTCTAGGCACCAGAAACTGCAAAAACAGCATTTGAAAATACATCTTGCACACATGTTCTCCTGAGGGGAAAAAGCACAAGTTGTAATTAATCATCAAAGATGCCAGAATTTAAAAAGCAAGTCTTTCAGATTTTTCCAACACTTCCTACTTCCCACGAACGGAATACAAGATTCATATTCATCTATTATTTTCATGATTCATGAAGTATCTTGAAAAGACTTTGGCATCTTGGAATTAAAGCTCTTGCAATGATAGATAGCAGCTTTGGTATTTATTTTATTTTAGAAACAGGATATTTTTCAATCTCAGAAATACATACCTAGGATTTTCAAATGTAATTTTTCCTTATTTCAGGACCATTTTCAGAGAAAAGTCTCAAATTTCTGTGACAGTAATTAATTAAAGAACCATTTTCAGAGAGAAATGCCAAATTTCTGTGACATAAATTTATTTATTTATTATTCCTGTCCATCTCCCTCAAAGGAGTCATCATCTTATCAATGGTAAATTACCTAAACTAGATATGTGTCTACGGTGCAGCCATATCAAAGAGACTTCTGTTTTTAATTTTTAGATTAACAATAAACCTTGAAGTGTAATATTTTTCTCAGCATATTATAATTTTCTCAGTGAGAAAATTCTTTCTTTTTGCCCTGTTCATTGCATTGCTTTTCCTTTCTACAGGTGCTTCTGCAACATTTGCCTCTTTTATTTTATTGCTTCTTTCTTCTACCTGAGGAAGTAAGATAAATACAGGCAAATAAAGTAGGTTTAAATAAAGTAGGTTGAAGTGAAGTAATAATGGGAACGTCATTGATTATAATCAGAAACGTTTGATGATAGAATTATACAGCAATGTACAAGTTCATAGTTATTGTTGAAATACATTAAAGGGATCTTTGAAAAGTTCAAGTAACAAAGTGAATAATTTTGGTTCTTCTGAAAAACATTTCACTCATTTGCTAGTGAACCAGAATAAAGGAATACGGTATCTAAAACACTACAGAGAGTCTTTGAGTTATGACCACATTATGGTCATAAGTAATGATTGTAAAAGAGGTCATTCATGTGATCAACCCGATTTTACATTTTTTGCAGCAGTTAAGTGAATGCAGGGGTCATAAAATGAATATTGTGGTAATTAAATAAACAATGGCTCACTAGTTCTATCAAAACCAGAACTGCTGGTTTTCAGCAAAAATGTCATAAACATTATCCAGGATTTTGCAAACTTGGCTTAAGTGTTCCAGTTACATGACCAGCAGTGGAGGGGAGGGAGGGGATGTAATGGGGGCAGGAACTCACCATCGGAACTTCGGATCTGGGTGTTAAGTCCCCTTTTTGGGGCCCATGATAACTTTGAATGGGTGCTAAGCGACGAATGGTAAGTCAAGGACTATATCACTAAACAAATTTTTATGTAACTCATTTATGAAGTGTTATGAACCCAAAGAAATATTGACCAAGGTCATGCAACACATTCATTTGGGATTCAGGCGAACCAGATCCATGGAAAGCACCAATTAATAAAAGGTAAACCATTCATTGCCTGGCCCACTTCTTCCTGGCTGACATCCGAGCAAACTCCATGAGCTCTGTTCAGCAGCTCTCCCCACTTAAGTTTTTTTTTAAAACCTTAAGAAATAGATAAAGAGTGCCCTGATTATGGCAAAAATTACCAAGAAAGGAAAGTAAATGTCTAATCTTCCCTTGTTTTTGTTTTTTTAAAAATTCCATCATATGCACTTATGGAAAATATCAATATGATGAAGTGAAAGAAGTGGTTTTGGTTTGCCATGCAGATACACTCAATCAAACTATACCATTAGTTTGCGAAGTATTATCAAAGCATACTTGTCTTTCCTTGACACCTAAATTATAGCTGAGAACAACATGAATGAGAAAGATGCAAGCCTGAACATTTTCCTTCTACTTTCTGGTTAAATTGATCTATGCATATAAACTTAATATTGTGTACTTGTCAGCCTTCCATTTTAATATATGAAGTTCTGGAAATCTCTTTCATTATATCTCATTGGAACCTTAAATACTCAAGGGACAACTCTCCAGGATACTTTACAAGAAAAAAGTTGAAACATCAATCCACATACCCTCCATTTCTGATCCACTCATAATAAACATTTTCCTCTTCCTCTCAAAGATAGTCCCTTAGCCCAAGCAAACTTTGTTAGTTTTGCAGTATTTTTTTTTCTAGCTATCAGAGATTAGGAGCAAATCATTAGGATATGAATCCTTTTCAAAGTAAGTCTGTTACAATGAAATTTATTGCTTTTTCTGAGATAAAGCTAAGTAATAAAGCCCAATATAAAATGAGGCAAATAAAGACTACATTTCATTTCCTTACTTAGATATTATATTTCTACAGTTATTTGCCAGATTGCTGTGCTGTGGTGTTAGAAAATGAAAGTAGGAGCCTACCTTATTTTTCAGAATGTTATAAACAGACAATAGAATAATCCTTGGGACTCTCATTATTGGGATTATAAGGGACCCTTTCACAACTGTTCCCAGATGATAACAAAAAAGAACTGATATGGAACACAGGATTGGATGACTTGATAGTTTAATCTTATTTCTACAAGGAAAAATAAGCATGAAAAACTGTACAGAAAATGAAATATAAACACAACATAACTATTAGAATCTTTATCCAATAGTTTAGAAATCCTTCAAAGTGTTTATGATACTCCATTTTCTAATGCACGAAGAATGAATTGGGGTTTTATCCTTGCAAACCGCTCAAAGACACATCTTTGATCAATTTAAATCTTGTATCATTTTATGATTTCTGATCATCCAGTCAATTCCATTTCAGAAGCTACACTATACAGATAGTCCTCGACTTACAACAGTTCATTTAGTGAAGTTACAACAACACTGAAAAAAGTGACTTATGACTATTTTTCACACTTATGACTGTCGTAGCATCCTCATGGAAACATGATAAAAATTCAGATGCTTCCTATTTATGACAGCTGCAGTGTCTGGGGTTGTCATGTGATCACCTTTTGCGACCTTCTGACAAGCAAAGTCAATGGGGAAGCCAGATTCACTTAATAAACACATCTCTCACTGAACAACTGCAGTGATTTATGGAACAACCATGGCAAGAAAGGTCATAAAATGGGGCAAAATTCACTTAACCAATGTCTCACTTAGCAACAGAAATTTTGGGCTCAATTGTGATCATAAGTCAAGGACTACCTGTATACTCATATTAAAATAATATTCTTCCCTTTTTCAACAGACCCAAAACAAACCTCAAGATATATGGAAATCTATTAAGTCTGTTGCAGTGAAATTAGACAGGGGGAAGTGATTGAGAATAAAGGCAAAAGAGACAAGATTGGAACCATCAGTGGGGACAGCAAAGGACATGCAGTGCAGTTCCTAGTTCAGATCTTGGTGGGTTCTGTAGTGGGGAAAGGCCCTAAGAGAAACTTGCATTGCTTCAAAGTAGAAAGTAACATACTGAGGTGCAAATGTGTATAAATAATCACAAAATACTGTACAACATCTCACATATAGCCAAACTGCTACAAAATTAGAAATGTGTATATAATTGAGTGAGAAGTTTTACTCTTACAAATTCAATTCTCTTTCTGATACATTTTGAGAAAAGAAAAAATGTCGGTACTACTCAAGATGGTTACAACCCTTTAGTTGTAATCTTAAATGTACAGATCTCCACTAAAAACCCTAAAAATGAACATAAATGAACAATGAAAACCATATAACAAAACTATTTCTTTTAATAAAGATATTTAAAAATCTATTAAAAGTCTTCCCTGGACTCTGCCTGCATCTCCTCAAAGCTCACAGTTTGGGAAAAACTGCTGTAGAGGTTATTTTCCCATTGGAAAGGAGATGACTATTCCTCGGCTAGCATGAAGGAGGGGAAAAATGAAGACTTAAAACTGAAAGAATTCTGAATAGGAGAAAGCAGGAGAGAGGGAGGATTAATAGCTAACAAACTAAGATGAAGCTAGACAATACCAGCTGTTGAAGATTTACTGTTTCCACACAAATTATCATGGGACAGATCTACTCTTTACAGACAACATTCATGTTAAGTCTGAAAAGAAGAGAAAGTAGCCATGTGCAAAGAGCAACAGCCAAGCCAAAAGAGAAAATGCCAACTAGTGTAATTTCCATTTACATATCTCTAAGTATAGCTAGATAGCTTTGTGAACTGTGTCACCCCCTCTCAGTCCAACTTACCCCACAAGGTTATTGTTGTGTGAAAAATAAGAGAAGGAAGAAATATTAGCTGCTCAAACTCAAATAAATTTAACAATGGATAAGAAGACCAGAAAAATAAAGACAAGGAAACTTTCATCCTTGCAATGATGTTGACTGGCTCTACTTACAAAAGAAAATACATCAGATTGTTCCAAATACATCAGAAAATAGAGTAATAGAAAATGAAGTGTTCTGGGACTTTAGAATTCAAGCAGGCAGCACCTGCCACATAGTACCCTAGACTTAACAACTGTTGAGAAGAATGACAAAAATATCTGGATAGTAGACATGGTATTAATCTGGAAACAGCAAAACAGAAGAGAAAAAAATTGAAGAAAATCATAAATACAAAGACTGCAAATAGAAATAGACTGTGGCAAAAGAAAGCAAAGATAGTTGCAATATGAGCCCTGATGGTAGTGGTTAGAATGCAGTATTGCAAGGTGACTCTGCCTATAGCCAGGTATTTGATCCTGACTTCAAGGTTGACTCAGCCTTCCATCCTTCCAAGGTTGATAAAATGAGGAGCCAGATCATTGGGGGCAATATACCGACTCTGTGAACTGCTTAAGAGTGCTATAAAGCAGTGATGCCCAACCTTTTTGGCCCCACGGACTGGCAGCAAGGGCAGGGATGGTTTTGTGCATACAGCCTTATCCTGTGCACAAATGAAGTGTAACATGCTCGCCTGCTGCTTGCAAAAACTTTGAGCCTTTTAAAAAAAAATAAAAATGGTAAAAGAGGAACAAATTAAATAAAGAAAAATAGAATTTAGAATTAAGTACACTCCTACTTAGCCAATATTGAATACTACAAGATAGTGAAGTAAACTAAACTTGATTCAAGAAAGCTTGTTTTGCCAGGACAAAAGAACATCCATTAAAATGTCTGCTCTAACATAAATTCCCAAGGACCCACAAAAATTTCTTACTGCTACACTACAGCTAAATGGCTATACTGCTTTCCTGTGTTTCAGTATTTTCAATAGGAAATACCATAAAAGTGGTACATATATATTTTAGTTATTCAGCCAAAAAGACTATTTAGGGATAATGACTGGATTTTTGTATAAAATAATTATTAACAGATTTCAAAGGGTTTTAATTCAAAATGCCTCCTAATAAGCACTCACATTTGAAACTTCATGTGTATGAAGATATTGTTATTTCATAGTTAAATTAGTACAGAAACCCAGTGTACAATATTTGCTATATAAGAGGGATTATGCATCCATTAATTGTTAATTTTTTCAGACATTAAAATAATAAACTGTCCTTGCTTGATTACCTTTTACTTGTAAGATTAGATAATTGATATGCACAAACCGCATGTTCTGAAATGTCCAGGAAAAGGTCTAGAAATTATTTAAGTGATTCTAACCAATAATTTCCTTGCCTCTTTCTTGGCAAGGAAAAATGGGGACAAAAACTGATATTCTTCTTTGTATCTAAAATCGAGCCAAATATACAAAAGGTTTAAAGCACCCAATCCTTAGCAAAGTAATAGGATTTAAAGAATGCCATCAGCTGGTCTACTGACACATATACCGTATATACTCACATATAAGCCGATCTCGCATATAAGCCGACCCTTAAAAAACTGCCCCAAAATGAGGAATTTTGCGAAAACTCGCATATAAGCCGACCCCCAAATACCATGGTGTTCAACCCCTGATAAAGGAAAATCTGGAGACCCATGAAAAAAAATCTGGAGATGGCGTAATTACGATGGCGTAATTACCAACATTTCCCCAAGAGCTGGGAACAGGTAAATTATAACTATTTTCGAGTAGATCCCAGCACAGAAACACCCCTCCCCCAATTAACTTCGATCTGTCCGGCTATCCCGTTCTGAGCAACACGATGGCGATCAACCGCCGAGCTCAACGCCCTGTGAAGATGGGCCAAGACCAAGGCTCACCGTCAGAAAGATTCTGGGAGGAGAGGGCTTTGGGTGCGACTTCCCTGAACAGCAGAAGTGAAGCCCAGAGAGAAAAGGCGGCGGGGCAAAAGTTGCGGCTCATCGTCCATCCAGGGAGAAAAATGGCTTCGCACGCGTTTTACTTGAGGCGAGGGCTGCTAAGGTCAGCTGACAGGGAGTGCGAGAGCCAAGACTCTCATCGTGGGAAGCCGCCTCACTAAGTCGCTGCTCCGGTGCAAATCGAGGCACGACCACCGAGAGGGAGAAGGTGGGGATTTTCCTTCCAAGCGGTCATTGAACCCACCGGACTGAAATAACCCACCGGCTGAACCAGGGGATTCCGGGCCCTCCTCACCACCATATAACGGTGGTTATAAAAAAAAAAATCAGATTTTTGCGTGTATAAGCCAACCCCCAAATTTGGAAAAAAAAAAAAAAGCATTCTAAAGTAGGCTTATATGCGAGTATATACGGTAATCTTCTCCAGCACTGCTGATCCAAGGTCATATAATATGCTGAGGTTAGAAACTAGAACAATTCTCATGGTGTTTCTAGTAAAGCAATCGTGTAAATATTGCATGACATTTAAGAGGGATTGAAGGAAACACCACTATAAGAAAATGCTCCTGGGCTGCTGTCTTAAGCAACATTTTCCTATGCTGCCTTCATGGTTGATATAGCATAACTACCCTTATATACGCTCTATTGTTCTTGCTGTTATGATTTTTAAACATTTGCTCTTTATTTGTTTAAATCTGAGAGGTACTTAACCCCACAGTATAGCAGCTTTACAAGTTTAAAGCTAGCTTCCAGTATTCCTACTACTGATTTTAGTAGGAGAGATCCTTAACAATCAAGCAATGTTTTTGCTACAAAATAATACCGGGAAGAATATAATTCAAATTTTAGAAACAGCGATAGAGGATAAAAAATGTTCTTCCCAATGAGAATAGATGAATATGATGGCTGAGTTGGGATCTCAGTGTATGTTTATTGAAGTATTCTGCCAATCAATCAAGTTTCCAAAAATGCATTATCTGTTAAGGTAAAATTCTAGCTATATATTTGAAAATGTAGAGCCTATTTGCACAAACCATATAGCATACTATTATCTGAACCCCTCATTTTAATTAGTTTCTAAGGAATGCATCTTTCATCAAAAATAAAAGAAAGCAAAGCATGGTTCCTTATTATTGTTTTAAACAGATGTCTCCTGCAATAGGTAATCCAGCTGAAACAACTCACAACCCTCCCCAGTTTAATTCTGCTTAGGAGAAGACAGCAGAGTGCCTAATGGATTGTGTAGTAAGGAAGCAGATTTGCAAAACTAAAGTCTCTCTAGTTTCCTGTAATTGCTTACTAGCTAAAAAGGAAAGCTTTAGACAGACTGTGATAAACAAAGCTCTTGTTCATGTCCCTCCCACAAAGTATGTGAAAAACATTGTTGTTTTTCTTTTCTATATTTATAACATTGTTCTACTGTATCGATTCATCTCATTTTCAACAGGCTGACAAAGCAAATAATAGGAAGAGAGATCAACACCAGGGGGACTGCACATTTCCATCTGGAAGTGTAAGATTTTCAATTCAAACGCCTATTGTGTAACTTTTACAATTATCAGTGGTATTAAGAGAGTCAAGTTTAGTTCTGACATGGTGTAATCATATTTGAAAGACATTCAAACTAATGGCAAAAATGGGTATTCATTAGAGGAAATATTGGTCAAATCAACATTTCTTGCTGGAATTAAACTAGTCCAACATTATTTATCCTATACATTCTGGTTAAAAGGATGATAATAGGATGCAGTGTTAAAAATTAATCTTTTATGAAAAAATTGCTATAATTCTGTGTATTCTAAAAGTATCTTGCGCAGTATTTGTCCTGTGTAGGTGCTCAGAATCCTTAGTTATGTTCTAAAAAGAATGTGTCTGGAAAGTAAAACTATTTTTCAGACCCAAGACATAATATTTACCTTTCTTTGCAAACTGAATACAAATCTAAATTACATATTTTATAGCAAAACAAAATTAAAATATTATGCATCACTGGATATTATAATTAGTGTGAATTGCTTCTTTCTGCTACCAAGCTACTGAAGTAAAATAATCATACCATGTTGACATTTTATGAAAATTAGGAAAGAGAAAGAATTTAACCAAAATCCTTCATATCCAAAAGGGGTGAGGCAACCCTACTGAAACCTTATGAAGTAGTGATTTTGTAATACATGGGCTCAATCCCTACGGCATTTTGCACAACAGACAAATAGCAGCAATTCTTTACTAGTCCTCTTTTCCATCTTTTCTAAACTTTCCAAGCTTAGTTTACAATCCTGGGATTGATCGGTGATTCCCACTCTGGGTACCAATGAACTATTGAGTCATGGAAGAATATTTAAAGACAGAACCACCTGCCAAATGAAACTAGTGTTCATAATCCAACAGATCAGCTCTCTATAGACAAACCATTCTACGTAAACCAGGCAAGTTCATTAAAAAACACAAAAATGTTTACACCTACGCAAGAGGATGAGAAACACAGGAGAAAAACTAAACCTATCAATACAACTTAAAGCACATCGTGCTATTAATCAAATAGTAAAACATAAAAATCAGAATTCCAGTTCTAATTGTGGATAATCTCAGTTTCATGAAAACAGGAAACTGAAACTTTTGAGAATACAGAATGTTTCAGTATTTACAATATTTAATGAAAAAAAGGGACTTCTCTCTGATAAATTCTTCTGCACTGGGCCCAAAATTTATTTTGCTTAGCAAGACAGTTGTTAAATTAATTTTGCCATTTTACAACATTTCTTGCCACAGTTAAGTGAATCAATGCAGCTGACAAGTTAGTATCATGGTTATTGAGTGAATCTCAATGGCTTCCCCATTGAATTTGTTTGTCAGAAGGTGGCAAAAAGTAATCACCTGACCCAGGGAAACTGCAACCTTCATAAATACATACCAGTTGCCAAGTATCTTTATTTTGATCATGTGACTATGGGAATGCTGTAACAGTCATGTCAAAAATGATCATAAACCACTTTTTTCAGTGTCCCTGTAACTTCAAACAGTCACTAAATGAATGGTTGTAAGTGGAGAACTGTATAATTTCTTCCAGGCTGAAACTCAATAAACTGTTGCTTAGATTGCAGTTTAATTGATGCCAGAAGCACTGGTTTCCTTCTTCCTTTTTGATAGAATTTCTAGAAAACAGAGCCTTATCACCCACATTCACTCTCTAATACATATACACACATATTATACACATGCTAAAAAACAAGCAACTTATTGTACATTAAACAGACCATTAGAAATAATTTAGGTTGATTTTTAAAAAAGCTTTTATATAGCTCTTTTAAGAGATTAAATGTACCATGCATTCAGTTACCTGTTTCATGCTTAATATTAAGTTGTAATATGTTTGATTTTTTTTTTTTTGGCTTAATGTGAACCAAGCTACTATGGCCTATTCAAAAAGCCATGGTCAGAAAGTAAATACTGATTTAATGTTATGTGTGAACCATTCAATATCACCCTAATCCAACAAATTTTATAGATTAGTTAAGTATTATTTCAAAATGAAACAGCAAGCTTGATTGACTTAATTTTAAATAACTGCTTAGTATCATTTATGAGTCTGATTTCTCATCTGTAAGTTAAAAGCATCCACTTTGGTTTTCTTCTAACTCTTATGTTTGAACACAATATGCAATTATTTTAAGATGAGAAATGATAAAATAAAAATTAATTTATTATACTAGAATTTTCTCAAATAAAGTGTAAAATAAACTCGTAGAAGATTTGACAATAAAAATATTACTTATCAATGGTCTTCTTATATACAATCATCAGAAAATTCTGAAGTGGATAAAAGATTTTATTGTTTGATAGTCTGAAACAGAACTATGTATTAATGATTAAGATGTTATTGCTAAAAT
The DNA here is from genome assembly GCA_015471245.1 of Laticauda colubrina. Taxonomy (NCBI): domain Eukaryota; kingdom Metazoa; phylum Chordata; class Lepidosauria; order Squamata; family Elapidae; genus Laticauda; species Laticauda colubrina. Next base: position 10,452,673 of record BLBF01000020.1, on the reverse strand, counting down.
GTATAAACTTTTATTGAAATACATGACAGAAGAACAAGTAAAAGAACATATCATAAAACTGATTAAAAGTTTTGGTTAATATATATAAATGGATCAATCCGAAAATAGGTAGTTGAAAGGACTGATTTACATTATTCTCTAATCCTAAAGAATTTTTTTATGAAATGATTTATGGTTGGTATTTATCACCACAAAAATTATCTAGAATGTATAAAGGTATTTCAGATCTTTGCTAGAAATGTGAACAATGTGAAGTGACATTTTATCATTTGGGGGGGACATGTAAAAAAGCTAAAAAACTTTGACATATAAATAATAATTAATTCAAAAGATTTTAAAGTATAATTGAAACCAAAAACAGCATCTATGGTTGACTAAAATCCCTTTATAGACTTTTTTGCAGAAAACAGAAAGGAATATACTTATGATTTGTTGTTTGATTAGAAAAAAATGGGTAAAAGAAAAAAGTTAGCTTTTTTGGTAACCAGAGAGCAAAGGAAATAAGAAGCTTCCTCATATCTTCTGTACTTTTGTTTTTTCTTCCCTTTTCTCTTCTTATCCTTGTACCAGTTTGTTAGTTTTATATTCTTTTAAATTTTTTGTAAAATAAAATGCATATAAAACACAATGCATATAAAACACATAGTTGTTTAACTATGGTTTAATAAAAACCTTGGATTACAAAGTGTGATTTCAGCTTTCTGGATATAAACAAACCATTAATTTAAAGCCCGCTCTAGTTTTTATTCAATGAGAAACTGCTATTAGTTGAAAACAGCAAATGTTTCTCATCTTTTCCCCAAAGTTATGCCAGAATAGCAGAAGTAGTGTGGGAAAGTCCAGAAGTCTGAATTCTGTTGATGCTCTACTAAATTATAGATTGCGTTAGGCATGAATGCAGCCACTGAATTAATGAGACAAGCAAGATTTTAAAGAAAGCCACTTAGTTCACAGAATAGAACATCAGCCAATAAAGATCAACTGCTCTCATCACATTCCTCAGTAATTATATAATACTGTTCATACTGTATATAAAGGAATCCACTGACTTCGAGAGGGCTTGTTTATATATGCTTACAGGTCCTTTTTGATTTTTTCCCCCCTAATCACTTAAAAATACAGTAAAAGTAAGCTTAGAAACAAGGTTTTGGCAATTAGATTGTAAGTCATACATACCGGTTGAAGAAGCAAGTAACTATAGTTCCAGCCACAGTCATTTGCTGACATGCAAGAATAAATTCACTTGTCCAGATAAGCCCTAGTAAATGATACCACCACATGTAGCGGATTCCAAATCGAATTTTGTATTTCACTTGTCCTCCTGAAATGACTTGTGCACTGCCTATAAATTTAAGGCACAAAGAATAGAAATCAATATTCTTCTACTGTCCTTTTTTAGTTTATCAAGCTGTTATTCAATGTATTTTTTCTAAAAAAAAATTTTTTTTAACTGAAAATAAACATTTTAAAACGTGGTGGACTTTTTTTTTTACTGAAAATAAACATTCTTGAACGTGGTGGACTTTCTTTGACATATATATATATAACAGTCTTTACATTTTATACTAGAATTAATTATTAATTATTCAACTTCTTTTTTATTGTGTTTTAGAAACAATTTTATAATGAAAATATTTAAAACCAATTATAGATTAAAAAAATTAAGACAATAAAAATGTATAAAAAGATAAATGTCAGACTAAGATGTTTATGCTAAAAAAATAAAAACTACATAGACTAAAAACAAGGAACAAAGTGCAGCTCCAAAACGTTTTAAGTTACATCAAAATGAGGTACAACTTTAAACTTTTAAAAGTGAGAGTTTTGTATATACAAGTAGTCCTTGTATAACAATTACATTTGTGACTGGCAACTCCATTATTAGATGAAGTGGTCACTAAGTGAAACAGCAACCATGCTAAATGCACCTTTCCTTTGCAAAAGTCATAAATACGAGGATTCATCAGTTACTTTTTCATCACCATAATAATTGTGAACAGTTGCTAAACAAAACAGTCATTAAATAAGGACTGCCTTTATCAATTATAACAAAAATAAACTATATTAAGTATAGCTAACATAAAGATCAACATTTCTGGAGAGAAAACAAAGATTTATAAAATTAAAAAGATTTCAAAAGCAGACAAGAATATGCATCTATACTAGAAAATACATACATAGAGAGAAAAGGGTAATGTATTCATGTCGTACTTCTTTTTTTTTCTGAATATCTTACCCTGGGGAAAAAATGCAAAGCAAAAAAGGAAACTTTCTAACAGGTCTAATGGCTGTTACCGTTCTATCAATTTCAGACATTAACATGTCCATAATGAATTAGAACTTCTAACTGCTTCTAAATGGATGGCTGGGCAGGGACTGAAAGAGAAAAAACTTCATAAGTATTCTAAGTGAAGCACATTGTCTAGGAAATATGTGACCTTTAAATCACACTCCTACATATAAAGGCAAGCTAGCTGTCTTTTCAAGATTATAGAAAGTGTTTCCTTGTAACCTAACAACACATTAGCTAGGTCAGCTCAAGAAAATCTGCACATGACCATTGATAATGCTATTTTTTTTTTTCAGTCACACACATCTACTAATTTGTATTTCCATATTAAAGTGACAAAACACAATAAAGTGTTATACAGACATTTTAAAATATCTACTAACTATAGGTTTAAGTGGTAGAACATAAAGAGCAGCATTTATTGTTAGATTTCAGAACCCCTACTTCAAGCAATGGTTTGGCTTAGTTTCTCATACAAGGAGGAGCAAGCCACATCCATTAGAATTGTGGCATCAAGTCCAGAACTACTTGAATCCTGAAACCTAAACCAGCATAATTAGATTTGGAATCAACCAGAGCAAGGTCACTTGAAGCTAAGGCTCATATCCTACTAAATGACTGTCACTGTGGACCAAAGTCCACAATTTTTCTCCCCAGGAGAATGCTATCTGCCAGAGACACCTACACGGATATAGGTTTCACTGTAATATGGAAAATATTCATGTTATTTTACAAGTCACCCTGTTTTCATTATGTTAGTAACTCCTAGATTGTAATACAATTAATTATAACGCTTCACTTCAATCCATAGAGTATTCTAGAGTCATTTTAAAATTTCAACAAACAATTTCCCTTGTGGCTTTTATTCTTGCAGAATGGTTTTATTATTTAAATTTATGTATTCATGAAGGGGGCATGTTTATAATTATTTTGTGTTTAAATTCCTTTTGGAGAGGGACACCGCAGCAGTATATAAAACTAATCTGCATGGATATATTAAGTTCTATTTCACACAATATAATTTTAACAGAGGAAGCTGGGGAAAATAAGGAAAACTTCATGTAGCAGAAACAACTGCAAAGTTTTGATAACAGAAGAGCATCATTATGACTTTATCCTTCAATGTGTTTTTTTTAAATTTGGGAAATTTGGGGATATATCTACATCAACTGAATAGTTTTTCAATTACTTTTTCATTCTAACATTTTGCAAATATTAACAAAATTAAGAAATAATTGATCCTTCACACTAAAGAGGCAACTGGTTGGCTGACTGTTTATTTTTGCATTGATATTGTATTCTCATACAATTGTATTCTTGCTAATCCTTATTTATATATGATCGGTGGACTTCTAACCCTCTCCTTTATTTCCATAGTATAGACAAAAAAAAACTGCCTTAGCAACTATATTAAATCATATAATTAAAATTATTCTTGATTCAAGCAATACTATACATTTTGAAGAAGTATGGGTTTACCAATTTTACTATCTTGACTCAAGACCATAACCATCCAAGCTTCTTTAAGTGCAATTAAGAGAAATTGGATATTTTTTCTTTTTGTAGGAAATGCTGTTTTCTATCTTAAGGTCAAATAACAAGATAAGGGCTAGGATATATTGTTCATAAAATGACAAGTTAAGCCAATATATGATAATCAGACAACAATCAATGCAGGGTCTAGCTTGATTGGTTCTAGATCCACAATATTTTGCAATTCTAGAAAACAAAATAGCTTGTGCAACACTCATGCAACACTCATGCACAAACGTATTTACAAGCCTTGGGGCAATTTTAGTAACTTCTGATCATCAGCGAAAAATGATATATTTATGTAGCAAAGAGAATCAATGTAACATTACTGACCTGCAGTTCCTAAGCTAAGTAGCACAGCCACCCAATACACCCAGAATAAAAAAAGTATTACAAATGTCCAAATAGGCTGAAAATACAAAAAGGGGGCTTTGCCAATTATTTTATTGGCAGCGTGAAAGAGCCGAAGAATTAAGTGAATCTTCTTCCTTAATAACACTATCAGGACAATTAGGATCACCTATAAAAAGAAAAACAATGCATTAGAATGTTTGTATTAACAAATGAGAATCAAGTCTTTAGTAACTGCACTTAATTTTTCATTTGTCCACTAACCAAATAATTTTGACACAGGTAGTCTTACAAATTTACATTACACATGCACCAACACAGAAATAAAAATTTCAATACCATAATCACTATTTTGCATCACAATTCTGCCCAAGAAAAAGTGTAGGAGATACACTGTGAAAACCATAGATTATATATAGAAAAGGCTCAAACATAACTTCAACAAATGAGTATGTTTTTGTTAGATACTTCTTTTTTTAAGTTTTCTTACTGATCTAAATATAAGCAGATACAATTATACAGCAGCAAAATGCAATAACATAAAAACTAGTCATATGTATGATTAAAAATGAGATGCAGTTTGTTTGATCTGTCACTTTTCATTCACTGAAAGATCTTTATCTTAACAGTCCAGTGCTAAAAATGTTAAGTAAAAAGTTTATTTAAAATATAACACAAAATGTTTTGTGTATTGTTAATGAAGCTGTCTTCCTTGATATATCTGCTGCCCCCTTGTGCCAGGAACTGGGTATAGTGGTTAATGAGGCAAAAACATTGCTACTGCTGACGCTTGGGCCCACAAATTTCTCTTAATTGAATCTGATGACGGACACAATCCACAAGTGCAGCAGCTCTCTGCTTTCTCTGCAGCTTACGTCCTATTCCACTGTAACCTGACATTCATTTACTAATAGAATTTATCAAGTAGATTTTAAAATACATTCTAGCCAAACCTTACTATAAGGTTTGAGTCAGTCGTGTATAGAGTATTTTACATCAAGTTCCATTACTGACCAACTGGATCTTCTAACTGTCTTCACTAAAGATTCTGAAAATTATGGATTAATTCAAAATAAAAAATAAGCTGCATTCAGGCATCCCTTAAATCTGACTTATTTGGATATTATGACTGATGCTACTACTTTTCATGTATCATTCCTCTTAAATAATAAAATTTTAGCAGCAATTAATATAAGGGTATAATGAAAAACAAATGTGTCAATCAAATATAATTTGAAAAGTTTCAGATTGATGTACATGAGATGCGTTTATGACTTAAAACAGCAGCACCTTAAGTCAGGGGTGTCAAACTCGCATCCTCACAGTGGCGTCATGTGATATAGCTGGACTTTTCTCCCTTTCGCTAAACTGGGCGGGGCCAGCGCGTGACGCATCTTGCTCACAGGTCATGAGTTTGATAGCCCTGCCTTAGGTGTAGATCAGGTATTCATAGCAGGATCCAAGGAAATAATATAGCACCATCTTTCCTAGCATTCACTACTGAGCAACAGATAGAAGATAGAAGGTACATGTTTCTACGTTATAGCCATATAGAGGAAGGATAATTCACCTGCAGCAAATGCTGATTTGTGTACGTTCAATTGCACGAACACTGGCTTTTTACAGATTGCATATACTTACTAGAAGCAATTTAATTGATAGAAGCAATTAAAAACAAGAAATTAACTGTAGGCTTTCAGTTTAGCAAATATTTCTGATTAAGTCCTATCCTCACTATATTAAACAAAGTATCCATAGAATATTAGTTATAATATACATAGATGCCTTACCGCAATAACTGTAGATATAATAGAAAGTCCATATAATAATTTCATATTTTCTTTTTCAGTTTCTAATTCTATGCTGGGCCCACTGCTACTATTATAATAAAGCCACCACATAACACCTGAGACAACTAGAACAAACAGAAAAATCGAGCCATGTTTATTTAATATAAAAGAGCAGCAATGGCATATTAAGCTTATCATCAAGCATTTACTCAGCATGATTCAACTGCAGTTCTAAAAAGACTAAAAAATTAAGGTTGGTACAAAAAGGGTATCACAAATTGAAATTTTACTCTAGTTTGCATTTTTTGTGAGACAATAATATTGATGCATATCAACTTCTACTCCAACTATCTGCTAAGTATGTTTGATTGTAACTAGGTTCTTTGGGTATAAATGAACACATGGGTTTGCATCTGCTTAAAAAATCTTCAGCCAAGGAATTTTAGCCAGAAGAGGCTTTTCTGCCATGGTTCCTGCCCTTTGGAACATTTTGCCCCACAAAGTCAGATCTACTCCTATACTTTTGGCCTTTTTAAAGGCCTAGAGTACCTGGTTGTGCCAAATAGCCTGAAGCCCCAGTCGGTGTGTGGCACTTTGGAGGTGGCTAACGGAGTAGATAGCAATACCTCTTCCCTGTGAACACTTTGCTCCCTCTCTCTCTCTTCTCCATCCTGCTTAATTTTATTTTAATTGCATTTTTAAATTTAAGCTCTTTATATAGTTTATTTAATATTTTATAGAGCATTTTAATCAATGCTTGTAAGCTACCTAGAGTCACCTTTGGCGAGATGGGCAGCATGCAAGTTTAATGATAAATAATGCCGGTTACAGATCATTCTTGAGTGGTACAAAGATTGTTGGAAAGATGGTAGGAAGAATCACTAACTGGTTTAAATGGAAATTGAAAACAATTTTTTTGAGAGGAAACTATAGGAAGAAAATCACTTCCTCTCTTTAAACTGTATGGAACTGAATGTCTGCACAAGGAAAACTTGCAAAGCTCATAAGAGTTTCTGTAAAACCATTTTCCTCAGTTTCCTACAATTCTTACTGTAATATGTGGTAGAGTTAGGTAAGATTTCAGGTTCTTGCTAATGTAGCATGTTTTTTGGATGCTGATCAGTGACGGGATTCAATTTATTTTACTACCAGTTCTTTGAGCATGGCTTGGTAGGCATAGCAGGGGAAGGATACTGTAAAATCTCCAGTCAGAGGTGGTATTTGACAGTTTTTTGAACTACTCAAAATTTCCGCTATCGGTTCTTCAGAACTGGTCAGAACTTGCTGAATACCACCTCTGATGCTGATAAAACTGATCTATTACTCCACAATTTAGCAATAAGGGAGAGGTTCCATTCCCCCCCCCCCCCCCATTTTATTTCACAGAACAGGGAAATCTATCCACATTGATAGCCCAAGACTTGTCTTATCCTGCATTCTAAGAAATAGGACAATCACTTGTCTTGAATGGTGGAGCGGGAGGGTTTGACTAGAAGACCTTTAGTTTTCTTTTTTTGTAAAATAAATATATATAAATAAAAAATGAAATAAATATCTTGGTATTTAGAACTTCATTTCACTTTTGCATTTTATTGGTTAATTTATTTTTCTTTCCAAATATAGCAATAGCACTTAGATTTATATACCGCTTTACAATGCCCTCTCTAAGCAATTTACAGAGTCAGCATATTGCCCCCAACAATTTGGGATCATTTTACCAACCTCGGAAGGCCGAGTCAACCTTGAGCCTGGTGAGATTTGAACTGCCAAATTGCAGGCAGCCAGCAGGCAACAGAAGTAGCCTGCAGTACTGCACTCTAACCACTGTGCCACTGTGGCTCAATATATTTGTCTTTTGGAGTACAGGTATTTTTTGCTAATTCTCTTCATCACCACCAGCTCTCTAAAAACATTTTTGTTTAATGTGTTCAAAAGAGTCAGGAATGCCTGATCAAATAATTAAGAAGAGAACAAGAGTTCTCCAAGATCTAATACAAAATGTTCTTATCCTTCTGAGTCCCTTCAGATGCCAGAGACTTTAATATTCAAAGTACATGTTTGGGTATTAACCTATGAATACTACTGAAATTATTTTTCATTTGCTCGTAAACTAGATGTCAGGAGAATCAGATCTATTTCTTCATTAATCACTTTATTTATTAGTGGTTTTAAAATGAAACATAGAAAGAACCATGAATGTTATTTTTTTTTCTGCAAGTAGCTCTTTACATTGTAAGATTTCTGACTTATGGTTTTCAGGGTATGGGAGATTTTCCTCAGGATAAAAAGAAGTGAAAAGCCCTCATGTTAATGTACAGCTGATGAAATAATTTAGCATGAAGGTTCAGTTTTGCTTAATTGTAAATTAAATTATAATTGTACTTACATAATAATCCAAATACAAATATTGTAAGAAAAATATGGACCACGAGCATATTGATGCATTTGAAGGCTAACATCATTAGGGCAGACAAAACTGCAATGAAAACAATGGAACAGATTGCTTATTTTAACAAGCTAATTATGTGGAGTACGAGGAAAATTTCTTTGAACCTAAGGATGAAAATTGCATTCCTTGCCAATTTAATTGCCAAACATTACAGTATTTAATGGCAGCCTCACTATGCATGTGCTTTGCATTTTATCAATAAATTCTATATATCTTCATGCAGGTCTTATCACTTTGAGACAGAAGTTAATGCAATTTCTCTTCCAATTCAGTACCATATTTTTATTTAGGTTCTATTATGTTCATTATTATTGTTTATTTTTCATGGATCAAGTTTCCATTTTTCTTATGTTGTTCTTTCATTTTCATTGCATTTATATTCAGAATTATTTTCCTCTTTGTAAAAACTGAATTATACAATTTTCAAATATTATGTATTAATCTTTCTGAATCAACAAGTGTACACAATAATCATCCATAAATGTATAGTTCCATGTGCGTGTGTAAGAATCACATGAGTGTGTATTTACATTAGCAGATTATCAATTGCCACATTCTGAAAGAAAGTAAAAGACATAATTTAGAAAAAGGGTCAGAATTCATGACATTTTCATAATGATTAAACTACAGGTAGTCCTTGTTTACCAACAATAACTGAAACTGGGAATTCTAACAAATGCAATTTTAAAGTTCACCATCATGAGTCCACCAACTTACAATAGCATTTCTGACAGTCTCAGTTGCTACTGTTAAGTGAATCCTGTTGGTCACAGCTGAAAGGCATTTGTGACCACCTCCTGGTTCCCCCTTCCCAGCCATTAGTGAAGGTTGCAAATGCAATCATGGGACTCTATGACCACTGTAATTGTGAGTTGATTGCCAAGAGCCCAAATAACATCACTGTAGGTATGGCTACAATGGCTTCAACCATGAAGACCTGTTCTAAGTCACCTTCATTCCCAGGGGTGGGATTCAACTAGTGTTACTATCAGTTCAGTGACTACATTTTGCTGTGCCTGTGTGTAAAAAAACCTTTAGCTGTGCCACCTGGACAGCTGAAAAGTGCTGCGCACAGGTGTGCAGTGTTTAAAAAGCCTCTTTTTTTCTGCTTTTTCAACCTCAGCTGTGCCGCGCAAAGCAGCTGAGGTTGAAAAAGCAGGAAATAAAGGATAGATAAGAGCCCAGGCGGGCGGGTGGGCCAAATAGCAGCAAACACAGAAACAGTTTGGTGTCTGCTGCTCTTCAGAGCTACCAGTTCTATAGAGCCCGGCAGAACCAGTAGCATCCCACCCTTGCTCATTCATCACGATAACTTCAAACAGTCACTAAACGAATGGCCATTTAGTAAATTCTTTAACAAGAATTTTATAAACACAACACCCAGTTCTTAGGAGAACTTTTATTATTAAGAAGCTTTTGTTTTTATTAATTACATCAATTAATATTAAGATAAATGTGCTTTCTTACTTTACTTTGATATTCGCATGGAATATCAAACTACTGAATGGAACTATATGCTCACAAGCACTTCAAATTTATACCTAAATCTCATTTGCTTCTCACTTCTGGATGTGTTAGAATGAAACGTTTTGACTGGTAATTATCATGCATACCATATATGGTGAAATTCTCCCCAGCAGCAGCTGTTTTATGAACAGATATTGTAAAAATTACCTATGAGCTCCTATTCTTCCTTCTCTACTCCATTTTTTAAAATATACCATTCAGAGAAATTTCTGCAGAATTCAAATATTTGCACACCTTTCTGGATTCTTCCGGTCAGTCTCATAAAGGCTTGGGTATGATTTTGGATAGATTTTGAGTTTCTCCCCCCATTTGTGCGACATTAATAAGGATGTTTTTTTTAGGATAAATATTCTCTATCTTTTATATATATAAGAAGAAAACCCTCTATTATTCATTTAAATACATTACTGGTATGTAGAATAGAGAATTTTTTAACTAAATATATGATCACATAAATATTTCTTCATAGGTAATTTTGCCTTTATTTGTTTGAAGATAAATAACAGAGCAAAGTTGCATATGTCTTGTAAAGCACTAATAACATTTTAAAAGATAAATATAAATAATGTTTATGTGAAATAAACTGAGACTCAACTTACCTAATGAAAAGATGCACAGTCCCATTACTGTATCTCTTCCTGCCATAAGTCCACCCAGAATACGATGAAAGATATCCACCTCATTTACCACATCTATTAATACAGGTGCGAAATTGGAATAGCATTTGAGGTTCCGTGGAACACATCGATTAAACAGCGGAAAAGATACACTGGGACAAAATATATATATGTATATATATATTAGTTAAAAAGTGAACACACTGGAATGAAAGTCACACACTCCCTCACACCTTCATATGCACTTTCCCCATACTGTGCACAGCCCCTCATGTACCCTCCCCAATCCTCCACTGCACCCCTTCTCATATCCTCCCTCACCTGGTAGCAGCCACTTATTGTATGAAAGCCTGGGACTTGCAACTTCCTGCCGGCTTTCTCATTGATTGTGGGAAGCTGGCTTAACAGATTAACAGATAATCAGAATTGGAAGGGACCTACCTTGTAGGTCATCTGGTCCAACCCCCCCGCCCAAGCAGGAGATCCTATACCATTTCTGACAAATGGCAGTCCAATCTCTTCTTGAAAGTCTCAAGTGATGGCGCCCCCACAACTTCCGAGGGCAAGCTGTTCCATTGGTTGATTGTTCTCACTGTCAGAAAGTTTCGCCTTATTTCCAGATTAAATCTCTCCTTGTTCAGTTTCCACCCATTATTCCTTGTCTGGCGTACAGGCACTCTAGAAAATAGCTAGACCCCCACCTCTATTTGAGGTGGCCCCTCAAACATTGGAAGACTGCTATCATGTCTCCCCTGGTCCTTCTCTTCACTAGACTAGCCATGCCCAGTTCCTGTAACCTTTCTTTGTATGTTTTAGTCTCCAGTCCCCTAATCATTCTGATTGCTCTTCTCTGCACTCCTTCTAGAGTCTCAACATCCTTTTTATAATGGGGTGAACAAAACTGGATGCAGTACTCTAGGTGTGGTCTTACTAAGGCTTTATAGGTATTAGTAGCTCCCTTGATCTTGATTGTATCCCTCTGTTAACACAGTTGTTGTGGCCTGTCAGCTGCCGGCCCCTTCAGCAGCCGAATCAGATGAAGCAGTGGCAAAGGAGTCAGGGCCAGCATCAAGGCAATCTGAGAGCTCCATGGGAGAAGAGGGAATGGAGCTGTCAGAAATAGAGATGGAGGCAGAGCCTGGGCCATCCATCAGCCTCAGAGGGAGCGTCAACAGCCCCAGGTCTGGAGATGGCTGATGAGGAAGAGGAGGAACAGCTGGGTCCAGTGCCTGACGCATGGATGTGCAGAAGCAGAGGAGAGGAGAGCAGTGGAAGTCTATGGGATGGAAGAGCCACCACTACTTGCGAAGCCCCACTCTAGCTCTGGGAATAAAAAGCAGGGATAAAAAGCAGGAGGAGGAGATGAATAGGTCTGGCAGACAATTATTCATCTCCCTATCAGACATACTTGTTAGCTTGTTATGAGGGAGAAAGAGACTTTTTGTTAGGGCTGCTGGTGCTCCTAATAAAGGGAACATTTATTTAACTACAGATGGTTTGTCATTTTTGGGAACCAGTTCAGAACACTGGTAATAAGTTGTTTAGTCTAACAATTGTGGAATTCAGTGAATAATGGCAAGTGGACTGCAGAGGTTGCTATCGCTAAGCAATGTAATTATAACTACATTACTTAGAGATGGAAATTCCAGTCACAAGTGCCATTGGGAGTCAAGGACTACCTGTAGAGTGCTTAGAATATGCAGAACATTTTAAACATACCTTCCTTGAAATTATTGAGTTTTATTCTGAAAAAGGGCAACTTTTCAATGCAAAACTAGTGAACTGAATGTGTTTCATTCTATATAAATAACACTCACTGTTGTTCTTACCTTGGTGGCACTGGTAGGGTGGGACAAAGTTCAGAATCTTTGGATCCGTGTATACAACTGCTAGCATTCAAACTGTAAACACAAAGGCAAGATCCTACAGAAAACAAACCCATAAAATATGTTCAGAGTCATGTGCATGGTATTGGAATTGTTTTTCTGATTTGTTCCATTTTTAAAAGAAAAATATAGATCTCATTTCATAATTTCTTAAAGATGAAAGTTATCGCAAAACTAAAATATAATTAAAAGATATAAACATGAAAAAAGAGAAAGCAGAATCAGTAAACTGGGCAAAATATTCATTTTATTACAAAAATCTATGTAAATTGATAATTTTAAAGCCTGTTAATTTTTAGAAATTCTAATAAGCAATTGCTTCCATAACTCTGATCATCTTAAAAAAACTATTCAGTGTGATGTATAATGGCAATAAAAAAAAATGTGGAACAACAAAAATTATTTTCGACCATGCTTATTTGAAATCAGTAATTTTATTCAATCTTTTATTAAGCATTATAATAAAATTATTATATATACACCGTGTTTCTCCGACAATACACCCCCCCCAATAGGAAGGCCCAGCACTGTTTTACTGGCATGAGTAAAATTATGCCCTGCCCCAAAATTTGGGCTTATTTAGGGGAACGGTGGGGGGGTGCTGGGGGGCGACAAAACTTGCCATTAGGAGCGGTCCATGAGCAGCTACACCTCGCCACCAGCAGCTCATAACGGCCGATCATGACGGAGCACAGAGAGCTCCCTACCAAGCACCTTTGCCACAGGACTCAGCTATGGTGCTGGCTACAGGCTGGGTCAGTGGGCGGGCAGTGGTGGCGGGGCACTTTCCATCATGGGATCTTTGACGGCCGCCGCTTCCTCCGCTGCCAGGAGAAATCCAGGAGGTGGATATCCTATTTCTGTCCTTCAATGAGATGAAGGTAGGGAGTGCATTTAAGGGGGTGCTAAGGATCTGTAGGATGATTCCCTTTCTCTTATATTTGGACTGGAAGATTCATTCATTCATTCACCCTTAGCACTCTCTTAAATGGCAGAAGTAACCACTCCCTACTTTCATCTCCTTGAAGAACAGAAATAGGATAGAAATCCACCTCCTGGATTTCTCCTGGCAAATCCCAAAGACAATCTTCCTTCTCTCCCTCCCTCCTTCTTTCCCTGCCAAGCTTCCCAGAGGATTCTCCTGCTTGATTCATTCATTCATTCAGCTTCCTCCTCCCCCACCAGTCCATATTCTAAGGGAACTGACGGAGGGAATGAGAATAAGCAAAGCTTAAAGAGGGGGGAAAGGTCCACAGAGAGGTTTCAGGCAGCTGGGGCAAGAGGAGAGTGCCTGACCATACAGCTGATTGAGGCAAGAGAATCCACTTGAAGAATGCAGGTGGGAGGGACAGACTCTGATGAGACCATGACCCGAAGCTCTGGGACAGGAAGCAAAGTGGGGCATGTTGGGGGAGAGAAACAATGGCATCACCCTCCCACCACTGAAGCCCGAATCACTCACCGACTTGCAGGATGTTGTTGACGCAACTATCAAGCAAAGCAATGCCCCTGCGGAAGGGCAGGCAGTTCTCATCAGCAGCGGGGTGTGTCCAGCCACTGCTGGCAGCACTCCAAATGAAGCAAGAGCAGAGGGGAAAGCAACGGCGGCAGAGGAAGTGGCGGCTGAGGAATGTCCCGTGACGCAAAGTGCCCTGCCGCCTCTATCCACGCCGTCAACCCGCCTGCTGATCCGGCCTGCAGCCAGCACCATACCCGGGTCTGTGGCAAAAGTGCTTGGCGGGGGTAAGGAGTCTCTGCGCTCCGCTATGATCAGCTGTTAAGAGCGGCCTGGTAACGAGGCATAGCTTCCCGCGGACCGCTCTAGGTGAGGGGGTGTGTGGGGGCAAAATTTTAAGTCACCCCCAAAGATGGCCTAGCCATTTTTGGGGGGGTCAAAACACACACACACACACACACACACACACACAGAGTGTATAAATATATACACAAAACCCTGGTTATAAAGAAATTCATACCATTGTTATTTGCAAATAGCTGGATATCTTCCGAAGAATTCAGTTGTTCCTGTGGACAACTTGATACACATAATGCAGTTGATTTGATGTTCAGGTTTTTTGTTTTTAAACCACATGAATTCAAATAGAACACAAATCTAAGGATGGGAGAGAGAATCTTTATTTAAGAATCAAATGTGCATTTTACTTTCTCTACATTTTTACCTAGGCATCAAAAACATATTTTTTTTAACTGAAACCAAAAATGAATTTCTAATTAATATGTTTCATACTGCATACTACTGCAATTTTATTCTGACCAATACTGTATATAGTATAAACTAAATAATATATTAAGCAAAAACCTGATTTTAAGCCTTAAGAGGATTTCCAAATGTATTGAATCTTAGCAAATATTGTGAAAGATAGTTGTTGCTTTAAGATATTTATGCATTTTTTTCTTTGTGTAAAATACCTGTAGCCACATCAATTATGAGTTTCTTAGGAATCAAATTTCACTTCAAATATAACAGAGATAATGTTAAAATAGTATAAATAATAATTTTCTCACTTTTTATTTCTCATGTCTTGTCCTGACAAAGGTGCTCCAAGCACAGGTGTATTCCTCCGACCACAAACATTTCCATAGCTATCATATCCAAATATAAGCCTTTCTGTAGCTCCAGCTGTTACAGCATAACCTGTTATAAACATCTATAAGCACATGCACACCACTTTATTATTGGAATTCACATCAATCTGCAACACTTACACCATTTCTTTTACTCAACATTAAGGGCTAATTATTTCAACCCTTAAGTATATTTATGATTCCTTTATAATGCAATGATGTCAAGGGAAGCATTTATCAGAAGCTGTAACAGAATATTTTGTATGGATTTGGTGTATACTTCTCCCTTACCTTCTGGTTTGTTCAGAAATATATGGTGCTTTTTCCAACTCAAGCCACTTAAGTGACCTCAGTAGCTTGTAAGATCAGCTCAAAGAATCCCAGATAATCACAAACAGCAAAATTACTGACAACAGGATTCTCAACTATTTCCAGGAGTCTGTGACTGCTTTACAGTTTTGTACAGTTTTGCTTTACATATTTTAGTGTTTACAATTCCATAGACTTTTTGGGTGAAGAAAAGAAAATAGAGAGGAAGGACAAGAAAATGTTCTGCTTATAGTTATAGGGAGATATATAATAAAGTTAAAACATTTTCTTCTTTGTTAATAAGGAGAACTTTAACATATCAGGAAACGCTAAGAATATTTATTGATACCCATAAAATCTTTTCTCCAAATGAAAAGAAAAATAAAATTTGCAGATTAGTAACCAGGCCCAGTTTAACAGAAAGTGACAACCTGATTTTTCCCTTCTCTTCCGAGCTTGCCCCAAACATGACCTTAAAATAACTAATAAAAGAGAATATGTCCTTTACTGGAAAATTTAAAGGGGGAACAGCACAGTGGAAATGGTTGATTGAGTAACAACAGATTCCACCTCTCCCCACTGCACCCTGGCCTCCCCATGTGTCCTTGGTTTTTAATTTTTGCTGTTTATTTTTTAGCATGTATGTATAGATACATTTTTATGTAAGCCACCCAGAGTTACCTTTAATCAAACTAGGTAATATCATCAGTGCTAATTAATACTAGAGTTGCTTTCAGTTTATATTCTAGTGCAAGGGTGTCAAACTGGCTGCCCATGGGCTGGATGCGCAGGCCACGCCCAACCCAGCTCTGCAAATGGGAAAAATATCACGAAACATGACGCTGGGAAATTGACACCCGTGTTCTAGTGACTTGCCCTGTCAGCATTTGGAGGGGGACAGTCTTAAAGATTCTTTGGTTGGGCTGTTTACTGTTGGCTGTTTGGCCATTCCTTGATTGGGATATTGTTTACTTGATTGCTGGTCTGATGTGGAGTTAATTAATCATGTTTTCTGACTACTAGTTGGTGTTCATAGATGCATTCTGTCAGTCTTCTTCATGTTTGTAGTGACTGTTTCAGCATTACACTATATCACCGGTGTCAAGCTTGCTGCGTCACACTGCCATCATGTGATGTTTTGTGACGTTTTTTTCCCTTCACGGAAGGAAGGCGTGGCCTGTGTGAGATGCATCCGGCCTGCAGGCTGCCAGTTTGACACCCCTGCACTATATGTTATAGATGACTCTTTTTTTTTCTTCTGGGGCTGCTAGGCCTTTTGGTTTACTTAGGATATTTGAAGGGCTTTAGTTGGCTTATGTGCTATGCTGATTCCATGTGGTTGCAATCAGAAGACATGTTGAAAAATCTTTAATTTCAAAACATATGGACAGACTTAATCATACTTTCAATTGAGAAACTGTGACTATCCTAGACCAAGCCAAGTCCAAAATCACTAGGAAATTTCTAGAAGTCTCACACTGACAAATTAGCCATCAATAGACATGTGCATAAACAATATCTACTTACTATGCAAAAGAGACAATCAACAAGCCAAAAAGGGAACAAAAAATTCAAACATTTCACAACCAGCACCCAAAGAGCATAGATTAACTCCAAAATATATTGAGAGCAAACCTCACTCCTAACTAGCACTGATTATGTTACCTAGTTTGGGTAATGAAGCATCTGCAGGAAACAGCCAAGCTCTGAAAGAACTCTAAGGACCCCTGACTTTATACAGCAATTATTCTAAATATAGAAATCTGGAAGACAGGGAAGGAACTCTTGCTAAAAGGGATTATCATTAAACAATCGAATGCCAAATTTGATTTCCCCATATCTATATCCTTATATTTAACAATCTGGCAATGAACCGGGTCTATTGGCAGACAACACAGCTATTTTTCTTAAGAGAAACATATTCAGTTGCAGTAAAATACTGAAACCGCTATATTACTGCATGCTGATATAACATAATCAATAGACAGTCGCAAAGCCAGTTAAAATATTGCAAAATTTTGCTTCCACAGAAATTGTATACACAAAGAGTACCGACTGCAATAGAATAAAGAAATATTTTTATCAGATTATTCAGTAACAATTTGAATCACATCTCATTCTTTTCAACACATTTATTTCAGCAGGAACTCTACTTACCAAACCTGCCCAAAAGAGGAAAAATATTATCAACCAAAATTTGTCCGTGCATTTCCTATGTATCAATGGTCGCCACTTTCTTGATTCAGTAAATCTATCTTCAGAAACCTAAGATTCACAAATAGGATATATTTTAAAATTCATTAAACATTAAGGATGTTTAGATAGACAATGTATTGTTTTGCATGTCATCCAATGGATATACCTAGGTCACTCATTTTAGTTTAATCTGCACAAAGCATACAAGCATCAGACTATAATCATTTTAGTTTAATCTGTACCAACCACACAAGTATCAGATTATAAACTTAAATGTTATGGGTATTAACAAAATTAACTTTGAATCCCTAAATGAACCGGAGAAATTACCTGAAGAAATAACTTGTCTAATAGTTATCTTATATATTTTTAAGGTCCCTATCTCCCTTGCCAATTGAAGTGTGCTCTATGGTTTTAAGAGAAAATAATCTTCAACAGGAATATCTTTGAGTTCTCTTAGATTGAGACTAATCAATCTCATTGCTGCAGATTTTATCGATAATATTTTTTTACAATTCATTCAATGCATTCTAGCTAATTTTTGTATGCCTTAAGAAGTGCTGTTTAGATATATAATACATATATAAATGACCCATGGACATAGTTACTTATAACCTTTTGTGGTTGTTGTACATAAGGCTAAGCAAAACATCAAAACACATGCATGTATACAGCAAATATTTTGCTTTTCTCTCTTGCAAAACAAAATAACAGTGCATGCATATGCATGCAGAGACATATGGGAAGTATTTCTAAAGCAGCCTTACAAAATATGTGGCTGCTATAAAACTTCAAAGTTTCTTTTGTTGTTGTTCCTACTCTCGCATGTTGCAAAGCACCTCTATCAAATACTTTGAAAGGCTTTATTGAGCTGTGTTGCATAATTGTTCAATATGTTACTGAAACAAACAAGAACTTATGAGTAGTCCTTGATTTATGACAACTGAGCCCAAAATTTCTGTTGCTAAGCAATACAGTTAAGTGCATTTTGCCCAATATTATGACCTTTCTTGCCACAGTCACACACACAAATGAGTTACTGCAGTTAAGTCAATAAGGCAGTTGTTTAGTGAATCTGGCTTCCCCATTGATTTCATTTGTCAGAAGGTCCCAAAAGGTGATCATATCACCTCAGGACATTAAAACCATCATGCATGCCAGTTGCCATAAATACATGCCAGATGCATTTTGACCATGCGACCACGGTTATAAGTGTGAAAACAGTCATAAGTCACTTTTTTCAAAGCTGTTGTAACTTCAGTCACTAAATGAATGGTTGTAAGTTGAGGACTATCTGTACTCTTAGGACAGCATTCTCTAGGACTTAACTGATATGACATCATAAGAGAATGTAAATAAAGTTGCAGCAATTATATGGCATGTAAATGTTTTGACTAAAGTTTTAGGGCAAATCACCCCACTACCCACTCATGACCACAAAAAGCTAGAGATCCTGGTTCAGATTCCTCTTTATTTTTATTCATGTATTACATTTATATGATGCCCATCTCATTCTGAAAATCAATTCTGGGAGGCTTACAATTAAAATTTAGCTGTGAAGTTCTTGGTGTGTTTGTTTTCTTGCAGAAGTTTCATTACCAATCTGGGTAAGTTCATCAGTGTCAGTCGGGAGTGGAGTTTGCTCTCATTTTATATTCTCTCAAGACCACTTCCACCAACACTGACAGGGCATGTATATAAAATGACAACGAACTCTATTCTTATTAAGCACTGCTGATGTTACCTAGTTTGTTCTGAAAAGGTAAGAAAACAATTGAGCTCAGAGAATACCAAGGACCCCACAGTTCAACCCTGGGCAACAAATATTGTACTCTCTTGAAAAGTTTAGCTGTTAAGACCCTAGGTAACTTGAGGCTAGTCATTAACTCTCAATGCAACTAACTTGGGGGGGAAAGGGATGATAGAATGTGATTTCCAACATTTTTAACTCTTGCAGGAAAACAGGGGATAGAACCTTAATGGATAAGCTGCACAGGTATAAATGCAAAATGTTTACCAATTACATTGTTTTGATACCGTGCCTTTCCTCACCCCCAAAGAAAACGAGGCAGTTTAGGTAGTACTTCGTCATTCTATATCAGTCCAATTTTGCCAAAAAGATTCGCTTGGCCACTAACGACGGATCCAACGCTATTCAGTGACTATTCCAACTCAATGGGACCTAATCACAGATTTCCCCCGAAGTGCAAGGAGACCAAACCTTTACTCACCCCGGGCAGGGCAGCGCTCCTTCTTGAAAAGAATCCCTGAAAAATAGTCGACCTTTGCTACTTGCACCACCCATTCAGAGACGCAGAAACTCTGCTTTTCCTCGCATTGCAACTTTTTTTTTTTTTTTTTTCCCTCAACTCGCCAACCCAGCTGAACCATCGGGGCTTGTTCCTTCCTCCCGCGTTACAAATGCACAAGGGGGAGAGAGAGAGAGAGAGAGAGAGAGAGAGAGAAAAACCTCGCGGCGGGAAAAGACCTCGTTACGGTGGAAGCGATACCGTCTTTCCGTGCACCTGTCGGCCTGGGAGGCCCCCTCAGTCCGCTTTTGCGGGGAGCGCCTCATCCGCGCGTAACCGGTGGGAGGGTGGGGGGAGAAAGAGAGAGAGAGAGAGAGAGAGAGAAAACGCCGCTTTCCCGCGTCGTTAGCGACGTCCTGGGCTGCTGCCAAGTAGCCGAAGCCGGTCTTTTTCCTCTCTGACATGTCCCCCCGCAATTCCTCCTCCAACGGTGAGGGGAGGAGGGCGCCACCCGTCTAAGCTCCCCTCAAGGAAACACCGCGCTGGGTCTCTTACCGAATACTCGCCTCTGTAGCACGCCATGATGCTCCCTCCTTTCCCACCCCTGCCGCTTTGGGTGCTGGGGCCACTTGGGCGGCTCCTTCCTGCTTTGCCAGCCTCAGGTCGGGAAGTCTGGGCTTGGGCTTGGGCTAGGCCGGGCTGCAGCTGGGTGCGGGCTACAGATTTAGCCAGCCTCGGGTTTAGCACGCTGCCGTCCTGGTCTACAAACCGGCGTTTGGGGGCGGGGACGGGGGGACGGGGAAGGAAAGGTCTGAAAGGGCCTCCCGGCAAGAGTCGCCTTTGCGCCCGGGTTTCTCCGCATGCCTTGCCTTTGTTTGCCTTTCCGGGAACGAGGGTGCTCGCGGCGGGTGTGCAAAGTTTTGCCACAACTCCGCGCTGGAGGAGAGGCGCGCGCCCAGAGCCAGCTCGCCTGGCCACCGCGAAGATAGGCGGCGCGTAAATTACAACGCATAAAATAAGAATAAATGGGATCTTCTTGGTGAAGGGCAGAAGGTTGCGCGCTTCCCGTTCTCGTGTGTGTGTGGCTGGATTTCAATGTGCCTTTCGTAGTCGAGCAGAGTGCGTGCGTGTATGTGTAAATGCCCATCCAGTTCGTAAAGAAAATCCCCTCATAGCCTCATAAGCATTTCTTATAGCCCTGGATAAAATTACAGGCTGATGTTTTTATACAATACAGAAGGAACGGGAGCAGCCGGAGCTGCCGAGTTTTTCCTCTTGAATGTTTTTGTGGCCCTCAACTTATTGTGAAACTTATTGTGAAGCACTTACAACTAGTAGATTTCTCTCACTGAGAGCTAGGATCTGTCTTGTCAAAATACCGCCTCCCCCCCACCCCCGAGTAAAACATTAAGAGGTCCTGTATATATGACTCAAAACTCGATGAAGTACACTTTTTTTAACTGAACTTTGACATGTAAAAGAAAGTGGAATAGAGGAAATCCTACAACATTCAAACTGCAATCTGGTTATAACCTCTCCAGCTAGAGCAAAGTCTAAGTTACACACTGCTTGATAACATTATACAGTAGGAAATAAAGATAATTATATCTGTTGTTTGTTTAGCATTAAGTTACGAATCATTCATGCAGTTTAAGCAAAAACCAAAACACTGCCAATTATAAAATTGAATATAATTCATTAAAAACAGTTTTGATTAATATGCATTGATTTTTAGGTGCATGTTATGGCTGTAATTTTGCAACATATCTAGTAACACATGTTCTGTAGTGCAATCCTATGTTCTCAGGAAAATGAGATTGTATATTGTCCAAAGTCCTTTTTTGAGGGACATGGAGAATTTAGAAATATTCAAAATCAATGAATAAATAAATAAAATGGAAAATGTTTTTCTTTGTTTCTGAATAAGGCAAAAAAAAAAAAAAAAAGCCTCCAAGGATTTAAAAGAAAGTAGAAAATACTTAATGATGGGAAAAACAGAAGGAAAGCGAAGAGAATGATCAGCATTAAAATAGATGGGCTCAGTTACACTGGCAATAAGTATACAATTTGGAGATTTGAAAGAATACGTTAGGGACAGGTTGTCATCAGAAAAAAATTGATGTGGTCACTAAGTCAAAAATGTCTTCCTGGCACATAATAATAAGCAGAAGAGAAGAAAAACTGGAGAAAATTGCAAAATACAAAGACCTGCAAACAGAAATAGAATTGACTGCGACGAAAGAAAGCAAAGATAGTACCAATAATTATAGGTGCCTTGGCGGTAATCCCAAAACTTCTGGAACACCAGTTGAACAGAAACAGCATGGACAAAATCATCATCGGTCAATTTCAAAAAAGCATTTTTGGGACAGCTTCCATCCTGTGACAATCCCTTTAAGCTCATCAAATAAAAACATCTGTCTCTCCCAACTCCTTAGGACTCAGGTAAATCAAAATGCCAAATCCAATCTAAACATCTGACTGAACCATAATTAATAAATAACAGTGGTTATCAGCACATTTTGTGTGATACCAAAAAATGTTAGACGGCACTTTGAAAATCTGCACTGACAACATCTACACCTGTCAGTTACAAAATGCCATTCCACTTGGATCTGGAGATATACTACAATATTTTTCGATATCCTGAATTCTTTAGAAGAGTTGATGTTTATGATGGCTAACTCCAGGTAAAGAACTGACAGCTGTGATTTCATGATGTGTATATTATAAGAATAAAAGGTAAATGTTTGCACCCTAATACCCATTGAAATTTAAATATAGTTATGCATGCAAGTCAAGTTGATTTCTACTGTTTCTGGATGCTGCCCTGAACATTTTTTGTGATTGCAAGCTTTGAATTAATAACGTATCTAGTGAAATGAAGTTTTAAAAATATGAAATATTTTCATAGTAAAATCATACCTCATTCTGACTCAACCTTGTAGAAACTGGACATTTCTAAATGATGCTCTTTTATGTAAAAGTAATTACCATGTGTTTATTAGATGCTAATGCTAATACCATTATGTTGAAATATTTCATTTGTTTCTCCCACTGTGTTGAAAAACTCCGGTTTTGTAAACAGTTGTATTCTGGATTTTCTTCCACCAGGTGGTGCTATCTATCATAGAATATATAGCTATTTAACTACTGTAGGTTGCAAAAGAAAACAGGAAAAAGTTTTTATACCATTATAGAATTACAGGACTATATTCAAGATATTTAGGAAGGACAGTGGTTTGCAAAGGGAACCAAATTCATTTTGCTGACAGATGCTGATCTCTGATAGACAGATTTCGTGATACAACCCTTGGTCCACAGTCTGACATCGAACTAAATGAACATATTTAATTGTATTGATTTTGACTCTCCTGGGTTATGGAGTTATTTGAAATCAATTTTCCATTTGCCCCTGAATTCTGACTAATGGAAGTAATTTAAAATGTTGATCTCTTTCATAGAATTTTGAAAACTTGTCCTGGATTTTATTTTCCAGGTTATTTTTGCATGTGCAAATATCATAGCAGATAGTAGTAAGAAACATAATTTTGACTTAAGACAAAATTCCCAAGTACATTTTATGACTGAAAAGGAAATGCTTCAGCAGGAGTCATTTTTGCAAACACAGAATATTAGGGTTCAAGATTTTATTAGAAATGTAATTCATGTAGAAGAATTCTATCTTAAGCAAGTAATCCAGTATTGAAAGTGCCTCCAAGGAACTGCAACAATCTATGAGAGAGTAAGCTGCTTGCCTTTCAAAGTGTTAATCTCTTTGGAATTTGAAGATCTGACCATGTTCATACTTCGTTTATAACTCAAAAGCTGTTTAGTATACTAAAGAAGTGGTGAAATTGGTCCACAAGGTCTGCCCCCAAGGTTACAGATTATCTAATTGTGTCCAGATGTCTGTGGATGAAATTGTGGCTGTCTATATAAAAGCAATTAGGCTTTATACCCTGATGGAAGCTTACTTGGACAAAAACTGACAGAGAAATACCAAAATAAGAATAGGCAGTTTTTCCTGGGATTGTTGTGGTTCCCCGGCAGCCTGTGCAGACTGCAGCGGAATTGGATAGAGGGGAGGAAGAAAGACCAGTCTGGGAGTCTGGAGAGGACTCGGGCGAGGGTCCTGTATCCGATGCAGAGATGGGGCCAGGGAGTGGGGTGCTGACTCCGGAGCCTCTGGAGTCTGGCAGCAGCAAGGCAGAGGAACAAAGGGAGCCTGTTCCCAGTGCACGTATGTGCAGAGCTGCTAAAAGGCAAGAACAGCTGAAAAAAAGGGGGCGACTCAGCAGTAAGACTTGGAGGTGATTGCCCATCCCATAAGCTATAAAGGACAGGTAAAGGTGAAGAAACCTTTGTAGGAAGCAAAGTTGTTTATTCTGTTCGGATTAATCCCTAATGCTCTGAGTGGACTTTGTACTTCGGTTGGTTTTTTAATAATTCATTTGGCACTCTAGTTGTTGGCAGCAATTCAAAGGAAAGAAAGGTGGGTGCTTATCTTGAAGGGACTGTTTAGGACTCATTACCGGCTGGGAATGAACATAATACCCAGCACTGAAATAAAACAAGAGTTTAAATAAGTGTGTACTTAATTACGGTCTCGGGAAGCCTTGGTCAGAACAGGGATTATCTCTGCAGAAATTGCCCAAGATCTCTGAAAAAGATGCCATTCTTGCAAACAGGAGCTATATTCATGGACTTCATGTATGAAGCGTGTTTTTGGAAATGACTTCAAAATACCGCGCAGCTCTGAAATGCACTCTATATAATTTTCACTCTTTGCAAATAGTATGCATCTATCATCCTGCATTTGAACACGACAAGAACTGTGTTCCAAACAAGCTAAGAGGTTTGTTTTTCTGTTTCTTATTTGATACTATATTCGCTTAACTGCTACCTCTTTTGTTTCTAGAAATCCATCGTGTCAATACCCATTTTAAAACTGAAAACGTTAAATAGGAAGAGAAATCAACAAACAGGCAGATGATAGATAATCTCCAATGTACATCTACAGTTGCGACTGGAATTACCTTTGTTAAATGATACAGGTGTGAGTTGTATCTGATATTACCAGCTTTTTTGCTACGGTTGCTAAACAAATCTGCTTTTCCATATTGTCTTTGTTTTAAACTTCCCTGGGGGAAAAAAGCACATGGAAATAACATGAACCTCAGATGCTACAACCATTGAAAATACACTCAGGTTGTCTAGCACCCAAATTTTGATCTTGGAGACACTGCTGCTGTCTTAAGTCCCAGTACCAATTGCAACTGTAGTACTGTCATAACTTTAAACGGCCATTAAACGAATGGTTGTAAGTTGAGGACTACCTAGAAATATAGTTGGGAGACAAGTGAAGTAAGAGTCTATATGCCTGGAGACAACATCTTTCTTTAAATCCCTAAAGAGTGCTTTCTTTCTCTGAATGCAAGCTGGAACCTAAGCGATCTTTAATATGCAGAGGTGGACATGGGAAAGTGACCTAGAAAAGAAGCCAAAACAGGCTGCCAAGTGCAGACCAGTTACCCGCACATTCTCTGGCTATTTCCATGATACAGGACAAGGAGTTCTTGTCTGATAATTGAGTAGGGCTTCTGTAAGCTAGCACCAAATTCAATAAGTATCCATCTCAAAGGAATGCAGCTGAACTGGACAAGCATCAGATATTTATTGGTGGCTGTTTCTTAAGAAGTAAGAGTACAGAAGGGGAAAGAAGGTGCCATACTTCAATGTAACGATTTTCATTCTTAAAAATCAGTCATTTTTCCTTATGTGTGGTCATCCAATGTCCTTTCAATCATGAAAAAATTGGAAAATTCAAAGCAGTTACTCAGCTTATAAAACATTTATGTCAATAGAAACACCACATGCCATCTGGCAAACAATGTGATTACAGACTTTCCCCAGAAGGAGCCAGCACAGGGTAGCTTTAACCTGTATGAAGCGATTTTGGATATCTATTTAACGTTAACATTTAATAAGTACTTCTTAAGGTTTTCCATTTTTGAAAAAAGAACTGAACTTAAATTCAGGAACAATGCGGTCAGAATGTCACATTTGCTGAACAAACAGGAACTCACAGATAAGGAAGGGTCACTTACGAGTCAAGATTAATGAATAAAGAATTTAACCACTCTGGCCCTCCTAAAAATTACTGTTTCCCCAGGTATTGTTTCAGCAGGTGGACTAATCTCCGATCCAGAGACAGTCCCTGACCAGAGTAGGAGAAAACCTTTCTAATATGTCCCTTCTTCCTTAGCAACTAATCCCTTGATTGAGATCAGCAAGTCCTACTTGTGATTAAATTTGTGGGTCTAAGATGGAATGTGATTCAAGGTAGTCTTGGTGGTGGTAGCTTCTCCATAATTTTCAAGACCCTTCCATTCTCTATTAGTAGTCAGTACTAATTGTCCCAGGCAATGACTTACCTATTCACTCAGTTCTTTGTTGCTGTAGTTTTTGTTTTAATTTTATCTTATTTTCTGAAAATGCTTATTATTTCATACGAAGGATACTATAAGTAAAAATCTATAGCAAGATGGGCAAAATTAAATAAATAAATAAACAACAAACATTTTTACTCTGTATTATCTACTTTGTGATTATTTAAAAACAACTTAATAGCAAATAAATGCAATTATAGGGAGTAAATTCTCATCTCCCACAATATAGTTACCCTCAGCAAAATCTTCCCCAGCTTCTGGTTCGTGGCTGTATGGAGCGTTCAGGACATTGTAGTTCACTTGTAATGTCCTAGGATTCACTCAGGCTGATACACAGTGGTGGGATTCAATTTTTTTTACTACCAAATCAATTTTTTTTTTACTACCAGCATGGCTTGGTGGACGTGGCAGGGGAAGGATACTGTAAAATCTGCAGTCAGAGGTGGCATTTGCTGGTTCTCCAAACTTCTCAAAATTTCCACTACTGGTTCTCCAGAACTGGTCAGAACCTGCTGAATACCACCTCTGGTGATGCAACTTCAATGAAGTTGGTTGTTGTAGTCCTAAGGAAGCAATCAAGGGTCATGGTCAAATCCCTGGATGCTTTACAGGTGTTCTTTATCACTCATATTTGAGAAGAGAGGAAAGAACAAATGCCTACAAGTGAAATTTGTTGGACTACCTGTAATTTATTCTTTAATTTGAAGAACCTAATTCTGGTTCTACTCTTAGGTATTTCTTCTTAAAAAGTCAAGTCCATATCTTGACTGTTAGTATTTTTTTGTTACATTGATATTGAAATTTGAGGAAAGATATGCTGCTGGGGGCACACCTCTCAGAAGCTGCCACCAAGCTATATTTTTTTAGTTTGTCAGAATGAGAACATTATTAAATATAGTGGCAGCACTGTAATTGTATCAATTGTATTTAATTAATTAATTAAATCTAAATTTATGCTCATATTGAACACTTGTCTCTCCTTTCTCCTGAAAGAAACACCAACATTTATACACTTCTGTTTAATTTATCTTTGCAATGGGGTGTCAAGATGAAGACCATGGTACAATACAGTAGGCATTCTGAAAAACTTTACCTGGCTTCAGTTATCTATGCCTTAATGTAAGATATCCATAATATATCCATTACTCAATATAAAATACTGCTTTATGCTGTGCATTAAATCTTGTCTTTGTTGGTATAGTCCAAATATTTTGGACTATAACTCTCATCATTCAGTGTCAGCAACCCCATTAGCTCAGACTGTGGAAAGCTGCTATATTTACTTATGTATAAATGCAACCTAGAAGCTTCCATTAGAACAATAAAGGCATGAATGAGACAAAATAGAAATAATATTTCAGAGAAGCAAAAACCTTATTTTGCACTGCTAAATTTTCGTACTGTTTAAATTTCCAGTTATTGGTGAATGTTAGTTTTGCGTGTTTCTAACAAATCCTCATTTTGGAGCTGTTGTGTGTGTGATCATGAATGATGCTATTACACCATATATTTTACAGGAAATCTATCCAGAGAGTAAGATTTTCTAAAGAGGAAGCTCTTGCCTTCAACATAGTGTGTTCTTTAATAGATATATTATTTTTGGTAACAGGATGTTGCATTGCTTTTTAACCAGCATGTTAACCCATGGCAGAAGTTTAGGGCAATGGGTAGTGCATTGCCTTAGTCTTGGTTAAATCATCAGAAAATGACGTTGGTAAGGTCCTGAGAAAATTCTGAAAAGCAATAGCAATATAAACCTCATAAATCCCCTGGACTCTGTATTCTTAATCATGCTAAAGTTTATTATGAAGGAAATCACTCCATTATGGGAAATGACTAGCCTTCATGAACTCATTCACCTGTACACAAAATGTTAATCATGGGGATTTTCCCCAAACATTTTACACAGGTTGCCTACTTTTCTACCCCACTGGGAGGGTTATCACACAACTGCAAATGCAAGACAGCTGCTTCCTCATTATGGATGAGGGGTCCAAAAACTAGGATGGGATGGAGAGGCTCCATTATTCATGGCTTTGAAACATTATTCTGTCAAACAGAGAAATTCCAGCTTTTTTTTAGAAAAGAAACATGTGTCAAGTCGAACACTCCTCTCTTATCTCTTGATGTCAAGCATTTTCCTGGAATCCTCAGTGAAGCAGAATGGGTGGTGGGAACATCTCCCCTATTTGTGCATCACACAAATCAAATTTGCACATCAAATTTGTGCTTCTCTATTTTGAATTCCTGGTTTCTTTCTCTCTTCTCCCTCCCTCAGCCCAGCTACCTCTTCATCTTGCCTCATCTCCTTTTTTCCTTGTTTTCCCCCAGCATTATTTTTCCCCAATTTCTTTCCCCTCACCCCATCTCCTGATTTCTTTGGTACTTCTGATGGAAGGAGAGAGGGGAATGCATGAGAAGATATCTCTGAGAGAGAATGGTTTATATGGGTATGTCCAAATAGCAAATCAATTTTGCAAATCTGGTATCTTATTTTATTGGCAAATTCTTTATTCAAGTATAAGTAGTTCTCGACTTATGACTGGAATGGAGCCTGTCATAAATCATGATGGTTGTAAAGTAGACATTGTGGGACTAGACATTAAGTGAATCATCATGAGCATTAACTGATTTTATGGTCATTAAGCCAATATATGTTCACCGTGGGCCATTTTTACTAAAAAAAATGGAAGTAAATGCTACTTTGTTAAAAAAAATGTCATAAATTGTGGTTCCATGATTTTTGAATAGATAGAATATCCTAGTGTTCTTATTAGGATCATAAAAATATGTTAATTGAAGTAAACCCAAATGAAAGAAGGTCCAAAAGCCATGCTGGCCGTTGGCCAGGTGACTTTTGGCCCAACACATTTGTACTCACAATGTAATTTATGTATTGTGTAATACAATAATGTTTGCATTATGTTGTATACAATTGTGAGTCAGTTTCCTGTAGTGGTCAAAGGCACTGGACTGGAAACTGGGAAATCCTAGACCTGTCTTAAGCATGAAGTCATCTGAGTGACCTTGGGCTAACCATTCCCTTTCAATCTTAGGAAGGAGATAAAGCGCTTCTGAAAATATTGCCAAGTAAACTGCATTTACTTATTACTTCTATTTAGACTCTATGGTATATTATGGGAGCTAAAGTGATATAGCACTATTGTTTTTCTACAACTGTCCAGCATTAAATTTAGTACTTGCCCATTACATCTGCTGTCACCCAAGTGTATATCCAAGAACAGGTAGCATGGCAATGGGACATGTTTTATTTCTCACAGTAACAGACTGCTATTCAACCCAACTACATGAAGGAACTATGCTGAAAAAACATATGCAAAAAATGGAATATAGAATAAGACATGACTTGGAAGACAACAAAGAAGATGAAGTAGATGTCAAGATTTAAATATAGAACATAGAATAATAAAGTTGAAAGGGAACTTGGAGGTCTTCTAGTCATTCCCCAAGAGACCCTGTATCATTTCAGACAAATTGTTCTCCAGCAGTGTGGTATTAAGTGGTATTCACTCTGAAACTGCCTGAGAACATGGCTCTAGCACTCTTGTGCAAGTCCATACATATGTAAATCAACTTATATATAAAGCTTCCCCATATCAGCCTTTCACCAATAGGTGAAAAACAACAGTTCCCTTATCGAGGTGCAGACTCCTATGGATTTTTTTCCCTGCATACTCCTATAGAGTGTGAAAAATGCAGGGCTGAAGGTTCAGATACTATTGAAGGCACACCACTGCTTTGTAAAAGTGGTAAAGTAGTTTCCTATGCTTTGAGAATGCATCTGGTATGCCAACTCTCTCCAACTCTTTTGGGAAGAAGAGAATGGGGATGGACATCACCTACGAACTGGAGATGAGAGGACACGTCTGCCTCAGCCTGAAAGCTAGCTGATCTAACCAGCTACAAGTCATCTGACCTGGACCACTAGTCAGGTGGATCATCCACCACACCATCCACCATGGTATGGTGGATGAAACAGTTTTATAGACCTTGCAACTGTCACTGAAGACAACAGCACTTAAATTTATATACTGCTCCATGGTGCTCTACAGCACTCTCTGAGCAGTTTACAATCAGCATACTGCCCCCAACAATCTGTGTCCTCATTTTACCGACCTCGGAAGGATGGAAGTGTGAATCAACCTTGAGCTAATCAGAATCAAACAAAATCAAACTGGCAGTGGGCAGAGTTAGCCTCAGAAGGATGGAAGGCTGAGTCAACCAGAATCAAACTTTTGGCAGTGGGCAGAGTTAGACTGCAATATTGTGTTCTAACTATTATGCCACCACAGCTCATGCTGTAAGCTTAAGAGAGAAAACAGTACTTTTACATTAGTACAGCTAAGGATGTTTTTGGGGAATCTTCTTCTCTGAGTGAAAGAAGTGTCATGGGAACAAACCATAAAAAGGTGTACCAGGCAGCTTTGTACCATGGGTGGCAGGGTGACAGATCTATCCTGCAAAATTCAGAGTAAGTTTGAGAACAGGAAAGCATTATGTTGTCCTGTATATCTTTGCAGCCATTCAGTAGTTATTGGATTTATGCAGCCCAGATATAGTAGCCTTAATGATTAGCTACCAGTGAAGAAATCCATAAGCACAATTAAAGGTAGGGGTTTTTTTTTGGGGGGGGTTGTCCTTTAGGAAGGCCCTTAATACAGAAATCTGAAGATTTCAGATTCCCCACCTCCACATGGAAGTTAGTGTTAACAAATAAGATGACTGTTTCATTTCCTTTCTCTTAAATAGCAGACAAACCACTCCTCAAAATTGTCTTCCCAAGTCAAAGAATCTAGTGCAACAAGTCCTTGGGGCAACACATCTGATATGGTTAAATATGATGCTTTAGTGTTGACACAGCTGTGATTCCTGATCAAATCAAACATTCTATTCTTTTCATCACACTCTTTATTCAATTGTTGTGCGTAAGCAATAATCAAGGCAGGGTCCAAAATAAATATATTAGAATCTCTTCAGGAACATATATTCAGCATTAGGAATCTAGCTGGAAGAAATTCAGAGTTCTGGTACTTCTTTGCAAATATCTTTGCTAAACACGACTGTGCTTCAGATCTCTGGAGTAGTATTCTAGTATCCCCTGAAACAGTCAAATGTTGAATATTTTTACATTTTTCCAAAAATAAGTCCAGTTGTATACAATACAACTATTGCAATGGCTGCACTCTGACCAAACAATTATAATTTACTTAATTCACTTAATAAGCTTTCTTGGAAATTCATTTTTCTTAATCTGATATTGCAGTAAATAATTTAGCAGGTTGTCTTTAGGAAAGCATAAGTGCTATTCTTGATCATAGTAAAGATATGCCTTGCTTGGCACAGGATTAATTCTTCAAACATTATACAGTGACAATTGCTCTTTTGTTCTCATATCAGATGAAAGAAGCTTGTGCGTGTTAATAGCTTGTTAGAAAAACAATGCTCAGTAATGTATAAAATTTCAGTAATTTAAGAATTCTGTCATAAATAATTAGGACTGCAAAAATCCAGATCATCAGTAGATGAGATAAAAAAGACCAGATTTGGGGTAAGTGTAAATCATGGTTATCTCAGACCTCTTAACTATAGAAATTAGACATTACTAGGTTTTGTTTACTGCAAAATCCAGCAAACACTGTACAGAAAACTTTGCCATTGTCTGATGGTCATCTAAATTTTATATTTTTATACATAGTAACCCTACATTTTAAGTATGACCAAAAATGCTTTTGCACTAATAAATACAAGCATGCCAACTGTGTCTATTCTTTGAAATGATATACAAGTGATCCTCAACTGATAACCTTTCATTCCTGAAACTTTCATTCAAAGTTATCATGAAAAAAGTAACTTATGACCTTTTTTCATACTTATGACCATAGCAGCATCCCCATGGTCATGTGATCAAATTCAAACTCTTGGCAAACTGGCTCATTTATGAAAGTTGCAGTGCTCAGAGGTCATGTGATCATCTGTGAATTGCTGACAAGCGAAGTCTATAGGAAAGCCAGGCTCACTTAACAACTGGGTTACTACAGAATCTAGTGTTGCCCCTGGTTGTTTCCCTCTGCCATCTAAAGCTCTATAAATCTTGGAGGTAAACATTTCCAAAAGCCTAAAATGCAGCAAGTTTCAACTCCTCTAAGACAGAATTCTTCAGATCCATCTTTCTCCTTTGAAGGAAGTCATCCTCTAATCTAATCTACTACCCTTAGCATAGCCCTGTTTTAAGGAGTGTAGGCCACAGAGAATGTAAACATAATTAACAGCTGGGAAAGGCATGCCTATCTGAAAATATAGATATCCTTGAGAGTATTGGTTTCCTCAAAAGTAAATATTTTCTTGTCAGTATGCAGTAATTTTGGCAGATGACCCATAATTAAATCTTGGTCGTTTGAAGAGTTCAGGAATGAGCCTTTAATTTCAGACTAGTAGAACTATCCGATTTCTCTGCCTTATCCAGCCATTTTCCTCATCAGGGGCTACAAAAATCTTTACGATCATTGAAAGGCAGCAGAGTTGGGGTTTTCTCTAATGTTTTGCTTCTATTTTGTGATTATCTTGGATTAAACAGCTTTAAGACCTGGTAACTTAGCTTTGCCATTCCAAATTTTGGGCTTTTCTCCTTATCAGATGTGGTTCTGTTCCAATTAAGACATTTCCTTTAGATATAGCTTCTAGATTTCTAGCATCTGCTACCTGGCATGGTTTCCTCATGCAGAGGCACTTCACAAAACACACCAATGTGGAACCATATTGCACTTCTTTTGATTTGGCTTGTTTGATTTTAGACTAACAGGGTGTAGTCCGGGGGTTAAATTCAACTACCTCGGCCCACGGGCGATTTGAATCAGTAAAAAATCACTCCTGATTGCTATTTCTATTATATCAAGTATACCAAGCCACGCCCACAGAGCCGGCAGGGAAAATTTTTGAATTTCATCCCTAGTGTAGTCCTTCTGCAAGAATCAGAGAAAGCTCAGCACACGGACTCCTTAAAGTTGCTAACAGGATCAGTTCCAGGAAGAAACCCTGTACTAGAGAGGGAGCAGTTGTGGGGGGAGTAGCATAGATTCGGTATTTCCCTCTGCTTTTGTAAACATCTGCTTGCAACTTCATTTTACTTAGATGGCATTGTCCTTTATATCAGGGGTCTCCAAGTTTGGCAACTTTAAGGCTTGCAGACTTCAATTCCCAACTTCACTGCCTGAGGAACTCTGGGAGTTGAAGTCCACAAGTTTTAAAGCTGCCAAGATTGGAGACCCCTGCTTTATATTATGTACATTTCCCTGAGAACTTTCTTTATAGGGTTGGTCCTGTTGAAAGAAAAGAAGAAGAAAAAAAGACTGTCTCCATGTGTTTATGTTATATATTTGCATACTTACCCATGATAGGTTGGTCCGGGGTGGCGGGAGATTTGAAGAGCCGTCATTGGCCATGAGCCGCTAGCAGCTGGCTATAAAAAGGCTGCCGCGGTTTAGCTGGGTGCGATTTACTGGAGAGAAAATAAAAAGGAAAAAGGTCAACTGGGTCTCGAGTCTCCTTTTCCCACAATGCAACAGTTGATACATGCAGTTAGGAAAACTCGGATGCCAGTTTTTGACTGACTAAAGTTGAGCTGTTTATTCTTCCAAACAACGTAAGAAGAAAAGAAAAAAGAAAAGAAACAGGAAAGAGGGCAGATGAATGGTGGTCTTCTCAGCTTCCTTTATTTTCTTTGAATTGTATTCTTCCACTGGTGAGGTCTTTTGGAGCTTTCTGTCAAAAGAAAAAAAATAGTGATGCAAGGGAAACAAAGGAAGGGATTGGGGGTGAAGAGGTGAAATGGATACTGATTCATCTCCAGTTGCATAATATCAAAACTTTTTCCCCCTCTTGCCCCCCTTTAAATAAACTCTAAATGCAGATCACATTTTAAGAAGTAAAACTTGCAAGTGCTGAATAATCAACAAGGATATTCTGTAGCTCATTTATTCACAGCAAGACAGAAAGCTTGAACTGAACATGCAGACACAATGTTCAGTGTGTCTGTCTTTAAATAGTTACTTCCTAATGATGTGCACGTACAGCAAAGTTAAAGCCTGCAGAATCTAGGCAGGGATGAGCTACTGTGTAAAAATCCCGGTCTTTGTACAACACTAGTAAAGATCCCCTGCCAGAAATTAGCCTTTCTTTCCAACAAAAGGGGGAATTTCAGGGAGGGCTGAAAAATTAACCCTTTGGTTTTTTTTAAACTAGGACTGAATCTTAACTTGTGTTTGGAAATGGACAGGTTATACAGTTGGTCCTCTACTTATGACCAAAATTGAGCCCAAAACTTACATTGTGAAGTGAAAGATTTGTTAAGTGAGTTTTGCCCCATTTTACAACCTTGCTTGCCACAGTTGTTAAGTGAATCACTGCACTTGGTAAGTTGGTAGCACGGTTGTTAAAGTGAATATGGCTTTCCCATTGACTTTGCTTCTCAGGAGGTGGCAAAAGGGGAATCACATAACCCCTGGGACACTGCAACGGTCATAAGTATGAATCAATTAATAAGCATCTGAATTTTGATCACATGGTTGTGGGGATGCTGCAAAAGTAGTAACTGTGAAAAACGGTCATAAGTCACTTTTTTTAGTGCCATTGTAATTTTGAACAGTCATTAAAAGAACTGTTGTAAGTTGAAGACTACCTGTATTATATTTGTTTGCTCCTCAAATTCCTATATCCCCTATAACATCTTAGTACCTCTGGGTGGTTTACAGATAACAGTAAAATGATATAAAAGCTAAAGTAAAAAAAATCAGGGTAAAACAACGTTAAAATGAACAATTGCAAAGTTGAAAGGCAGAAGAAGTGCCTTCAGTCCATCAACCACGCCAAGGTTTGCAGGGCACCCTTGGATCTCCCAGGCCAGTTGGCAGAGCACAGTCTTAATGTTCTTCCAGAAGGCCAGAAGTCGAGGGTTTACCCTACCTCCAGGGACAATTTCATTCGGCAAGGGGCAATAGCAGAGAAGGCCCTCTTTTCTAGACCCTGCCAGTTGAAATTGTTAACCAACTGGATCCATAACATTCCTTCTCTGCCTGCCATTTCCATTGCTATTAAACAATGCTTAAAACCTCTTTTTGCATGTTAGTATGTTTTGCTATACTTATTTACAAATGAACAAGGCAATCCAGTTGACCTCAGTGGAAACACAACATGCACAAAAAAGAGATAGGTTTTGATCAGAGTCACAGACATCTTGAGTTTTTTGATCTACCCCCAACATACACTAATGCCCTTGCTTCCAATCATTCTGACTAACTGGAATTCAAAATTTCTATTCTAAAGTTTTATCATGACAGTAATGGTATATGTAACACAATTCTAGCATCAAATTCCTGTTGATAGTTTATATATATAAAGAGTATTCATTTGGAGTCACCTGACCAATCCTGCCCTTCTGCAATCACTTTATCATGCAATTTCAACCAGTTATTACATTTGACTCTTGCGATTATCTTTCTACTGATTCCAAACCAACTGTGGGAGCTGCCTTTCTCCCTTCTCTTTATTTAAGATCACTTTTAATTACAGTTTGCCTGTAAGACCTGTATGAGTCCTGACTGAAGATAACCTCAAGAGTAAAATGTAATAATCATGTTGAAATTACATGACAAAGTGATTGAAAAGGACTAATTAACTTCTTTCCAGGGAGAAGTAATAAATATTTTTCTCCATATAACTTTGAAATGCCAGATCCACTTTCCGGATATCTATTTACCAAAAAATACTAAATGAAACATTTTTCTGGTTGGGTACGCATTTTCTTTAAGTACAAGTAGCTACATGTGAGTCAAAATAAAACTACATTTCATAATCGCATGTGTCATCAACTCTTCACCCTTAATTCACATGGCCATAAGCTCTGAAGGGCTGGC
>BLBF01000020.1:10397690-10416499 GCA_015471245.1 Laticauda colubrina | reverse complement strand
TATTATTATTATTATTATTATTATTATTATTATTATTATTATTATTATTATATCTACCTCTAAGGGTATTAACATAGGTTCTTGAGAAAGTCCAGTTGTATTTGGGAGCAGTCCGTTATTTAATAGGATCAAAATGAACAGGAAAGAAAAAGAGAAGAGGTAAAAGAAGCTAGAGTTAAAAGCAAAGTGAGTACAGGATGAGAAAGCACAAGTCCTGTGCTTTCTCTCACAAAGTGAGTACAGGATGAGAAAGCACAAGAGAGAAAAAACTAGAAAATAGAGTAATTTCCCAAAAGATTGGATGGAAAGCAGGGTTAAGGAAAATAGGTGTGGAAGATGCTTGAAAGAGAATTACAGAGAGCCCTGGAAATGTGTGGAACCACAGGAGTGTTTTGAAAAGAGATGCATGAGAAAATGATAAAGTTATGCACTGCCGAGAATAACAAAAATGAGAATGAGAGTAAGATATTGTGTAAGGAATAAAGAGGAGGAAAGAGAGCTGAAAAGAATGTAGCCAAGAAAGAAGCGTGAGGCATGAAACTCCTAAATTAAATATTTTGCCTTCTATTCTTGCTCCTGTGAGCCTTAGAATTTGGGCTATTAAGGTTTCTAGGATGGTCCAACAATTTATAGTTAGTCATTTTTGCTAGCTGCTGTTCTGTTGTGGGTTTCTTAGTAATGCAAAAGGAAGTGATTTATCACTGCCTCTTTGAGAGAGAATGACTGGGCCAAATTCACCCAGCCAGATTTTCATAAGGTAGAAGAAGAATTCATAGTCTCTTGGTTTCTAGGCCAACAATTTAACCTCTACACTAAGTTGCCTCTTTATTTCTAGGATGGCCTAGCAATAGGCCCAATGGCCCAATATGACTGCATCTAATATAGAAGTTGCATCTAATATTGCACTTAATAAAGCAGTCATCTTTGGGAAGACCAGCTGCCCCCTCTGTCAGTATGCTCTATATCTTCTGGAAGAATTTAATTTCAGGATTTTAAGAATATATTGATTTTATAAACTAAAGGAATATGGATGGCATTCAAGAATGTCTGTTGCAATTACAAGCACTTGAACGGTTTCCCTGATTTTAATTGGAAAAACTGGTTTACAGATCTGGTAAACAAGTGAAAAATTCCTTCTTAGATTAAAAACAATTGGGGCATTATGAAGAGAAGTAATAAAAATAAGCTGGGACTATCTTCATGTTGTGTCCACAGGACTTTGAAATAAGACTAGCTGGCTACCTCCTCTTCCTTTCATCTATTGTATATTTCTGAAAGGGGGTAATAAAAGTAATGGACACTTCTAGTCACTGTCTGGTTTCTGGGATACAACTTTAGCCACCTCTGATATTACTTATCTGCTAATGAACTACTAATGTTCAGAATGGATCGTCTGCTTTTAAAGAACATAGTTAATGAAAGCAATAACTAATTAAGATGTAAGAAAATGTATCTTGATGGAAATAAAAAAAATGTTTTCATACGCTTTAAGAGGGTTAAACAAAGAATCCCTAATGCAGTAAACAAATAAAAATAAACATTTTAGACTAAATTTTACTATTACTATAGAAATTATGTTGGAGAATGAAACAAAAATCATAATAAATAAACTTCATAATCCAGCATCTGTTTCAAAATCCATTCCCGTCTGTATGAAACAGATTCAACACCTTCCAACAAGGTGATAATGCAAAATATTTGTGAATTTCCAGATAATTCCAGGCTAATTCTTTGAGTATGTTTTATCATTGGGGCCAACCCAAACATTTGCTTATAAGAAGACTTAGATCTGCATGATGTATAAGATTAAAAGATAAATTCGACTTCCAGTTTGGGCTTCTTCGGCGACGGACTGAAATTGCAATTGTAGAGGTGGTGAAGAAGGGGGAGTTGTCAGTGGGGTTGAGGAGAGCCACATCTCTCCTCCTCGGCTGGCCATTATTCCCTTTCCCAAAGGCGGTTGCAGCAGTGGTCAGAAATGGCCACCTCAAAGAAGAACCTGACTGGACAAGATTGTGCAGGAGGAAGTTTAAAGGAGAAAGTTTGACTGATCGGGTTGAATGGAGAACATCTATTTAAGGTATCTGGAACCTGAATTTTTTATTTTTTTTTTGTTAAGTTTTATTGATTTTTAAGGACAAACAAAAACAAACAAAACATAAAAACATCCAACTTTCTTCCATAAGTATACAAACAGTGTGTCGGTTGGTTTACAAATTTTTTGTGCATCGATTTCATAGTCTCAATTACAGTTACATTACATAATAATTCCTATTATCAATCAGAAATTGAATATCCTAGTATTGTTATTAATCAATCATTTCACTATAATTTTGTTCATTCATACTTTGCGAGATAGCTATACTTTACTTAGTTTATTTTACAACAATTCATGTAGTCCTCCCAAATCTATCTTGAAAACATTTTATATATGTAATAATAATAATAATAAAAAAATACTTCTTTATATATTCATTATTTTCTATAATTCTACATATTCTATTACTATATTTTGTTATCTAGCCATTGATAGAAAAGTTCGCAAATTTTGTAAAATTGTTTATCCTCTTGTTCTCTAATTTCAAATGTCAATCTACTCATTTCAGCACATTCCAGTATTTTCTTGATAATTTCCTCCTGCAATGGTATTTTCTCATTTTTCCAATTTTTAGCAAATACAATCCTAGCTGCTGTTAATACATTTAAAATCAAATATTTTAAATCTTTGCTGTATGTATCAGGTAGAATTCCCAATAAAAATATATCTGGTTTTAAATCTATATGCTTTTTAGTCATTTTTTCCAACCACGTGTGGATTTTAGTCTAATATTTTTTTGCATCCGCACAAGTCCATCACATATGGTAATATGAGCCAGGTATCTGATGACATTTCCAACATCTTTCAGATTTATTCTTGAACATTCTTGCTATTCTTGTCGGGGGAAAATGCCACCTGTAAAACATCTTATACAAATTTTCTTTAAATGCTGTTGACATTGTCATTTTATAATTTTGAGACCACAATTTTTGCCATTCCTCTAGATCAATCCCATATCCAAAATTCTTTCCCCGAGCAATCATAGTTTCTTTAACTTGTTCTTCTTCTAGTTTAATTTCTAATAAATATCCATATAATTTTTTAATCACCTTTTCATCAGTAATTGTCAAAATCTTATCTATATCAGTCAATTTATTATAGAAACCTTCTGTTTTAAAGTCTTTTTCATACCTTGAATGCATTTGCGCATAAGAAAACCAATTCATCTTTATACTTTGTTCCTCTAGTTTTTGCATCGATTTAAGTTCACCCTTTTCATTCAAAATTTCCTCATATCTAACTGTTTGTTCCTTCTTATATGTTATAAGAAAATGCTTCAATAGTCGATAATCAGACTGGGATTTTCAAATAACATTGTCTTTTAATCTTCTCCCAATTTAACCACAGAGACTCCCGTATATGATGTCTTCTAAAATAACCTTGTATTTTAGTTCTCTTATACCATTAAAAAGGCATGCCACCCCAGAAACAGATCATGTTCTTCTAATGTCAACAATCTAGTATTTTGTAATGTTATCCATTCCTTTACCCATGTCAAATTTGTAGCTTGGTAGTACAACTTCAAATTAGGCAGACCAAATCCTCCTCTAATTCTAGCATCTTGTAAGAGTTTTAACTTTATTCTCGCTTTCTTACCTTGCCATATATATTTCCACACAATTTTTTTAAAATCTTCAACGTAGTCCTTTCCAAGCCTAATTGGTATTGTTTGAAACAAATATAGAATTCTGGGTAAAATATTCATTTTGATTGTTGAAATTCTCCCTATTAGTGACAATTGTAGGTTTTCCCATTTTGTCAAGTCTAGTGCTATCTGTTGTTTAAGTTTAATGTAATTGTTCTCTTTTAATGTACTACATCTTGCTGTCAAATGTATCCCCAAGTACTTTACCTTATTCGTGACTTGAATTTTCAATACATCTGCCAATTCTTCTTTTTGTCTTAGTAACATATTCTTTGTCAAAATCTTTGTCTTATCTTTATTTTCAAGCCAGCCACCTTGCCATATGCCTCTTTCTTTTCCAATAGTTCAATACATCTGCCAAATCTTCTTTTTGTCTTAGTAACATATTCTTTGTCAAAATCTTTGTCTTATCTTTGTTTATTTTCAAGCACGGCCACCTTGCCATATGCCTCTATCTTTTCCAATAGTTTTGGTGCTGTTTCTAGAGGATCTTCTAAAATAAAGGCTGGCCATTACTCCCTTTCCCAAAGGCAGTTGTAGCAGTGGTCAGAAATGGCCTCCTCAAAAAAGAACCTGACTGGGCAAGATTGTGCAGGAGGAAGTTTGACTGATCCGGTTGAATGGAGAACATCTATTTAAGGTATCTGGAACCTGAATTTTAAAGACTAATGCTCTTCCTCAAAAAGATCTTAAGCTGCAAAAGAGAAAGGGAAAGGAAACGGAACTGGGTTTTTTTTCCTCTCACATTGACAGTTTTAATTGACTTGGAACGTTAAAAAGAAGAGATTCAAATAAGAAATTGATACTGATCCACTTTGACATTCATAGGCTATTTCTAGCTGAAAATAAAGTGTCAAAGGGATAAAGATTCTTAGATAATTTAAAAACTTCCTTTAAAAAAAGCAAGAAAGCAGCAGAGGGAAAAAGGAAAAAAAAGGGTAGAATCTGGAAAATGGAGAAGACCACATGGAACTTTAAAAAAATTGATAGTGGAATTTTAACAAGGCTTGCAAAAGATACATTGTAGATAAAACTTTTTTACAAGATAACAAAGCCCCCAGAAAGAGAAAATGAGAAAAGAAGCAAGAAACAGTTTTGAATTATTGGATGATTCCTGGAACTTTGAATGGAGGATCCTTATGAAATAAAATAAAATCAGTTTGGGGTTATTTAATTTTTTTTTAAATGGCATCACTCCTTGAAGAGTTAAAAATGAGACTTAAAGAACAAAAAGAAGAAGCACAAGAGAGAAGAGGATCTTTTGGCTTTGTATTTCAATTTTTAGAAATGGAGATCTTGAACTATGAAAAACAACAAGAAACGCTGGCAGAAAAGAAGGGCGGGACAACGAAGAAGTCATCTTTAATGACCAAGCAATTTAAAAAACTTAAGCATTGAAGCAACAACCCCCCAAAAAAGTAATTTGAAAAGTAATTATATGAGGAAGAAGCAGAAGGGAGGATCACAGAAGGGAGAATCAGATAGAAAAGGGAATAAAAAGGGGAGGGAGAAGAAGAGAGGGAAGAGGGAAAGGAAAAGGAAAATAAGCTACAAAGGACAGAAACAAGATATAGATGTACAGGAAAAGCGTATAAGAATTGAAACTATAAACTTATTTAAAAGACACAGAGACAATGGTTAAAATTTAATTTAAGGATAGGATTCTGCAAGGGTGCATGGGATAGCATTGTTGTATTAGAAATAGAAAAGGGTTAGAAAATAGGTTAGATTATTAAAGTGATAGAAAAAAATTCTACTGATGTGTAGTGGAATATTTGTTTGTAAAGAAAATAAGGCTCTCAGTGATTTAAAAAGAATGTTTAAAAAACTGAAAAGAAACATGAAAGATTTTTATCAGTTGATAAGATGAACTTGAATAAGAATAATAACTTTATTGACTGCTGTTAATAACTGTTTGCTTTTTTATTTAAAGATAGTAATAGGTAAAATATGAAATATAGATGATTAAAGTGAAAGACAACTGATATTACTAGATAATGTTTGTTAAAAGAAATAGAAATGTAAAAGATTGTTATTAATATTAATGGCAGAACTGTACTTGAATAGAATAATTATTCCATTTAGTACTGTTATACATATATACACAGATATATAAATAAATATATGTTGTGGCCCCGATTCCTGAGCCTATGCTGTCAGAGGAAGAGGACCTGGAAGATGAGGAGGAGGAACTGGGAATGCCTTCCTCCCCAGGACCTTCCTCTCTGGCAATGCCTTCCTCCCCAGGACCTTGCTCCCTGATAATGCCTTAGGTTCCATCAGACAACTGAGAGGAACAGCCTGAAATTAATCAGAAGGAAGGCATATCGGAGCAGCCCCTGACAGGGAGTAAAGAGGAAGAGTGTTGGCTCGATCCAAAGCAGCATCGTTGGGAGAAACATGAGCAGCATTGTAGGAGGCGTGGGAGGGTCAGAGAGTGAGCTGAGTCATTGAGCCACACCCCACAGGGGATAAAAGTGGGTATGTTTTCTCCTGAAACTTTGTACAGGACAAAGTTTAACCTTACTTCAGATTTTTTTTGTGAAGAATTATTTTTGTGGACTGCCTTGTGATTTTCTGTGAGTAAAACTTTATTTGTTATCAGTTTGGATTTGGCAGGCAGGACATGTTGGAATGCCAAGAATATTATCAGTTCCAAAGAATTAACTCTGTGAAGTCTGAGCCAGCTTGCCTGCTTGTGTTTGTATGAGTTGTACTCTTTCATCTTTTGGGAAAGAGAAAAGGTGAGACAGAACATTTTTGTCCCGTACCAGACTTAAACCATCTTTTATCTAAGATGGACCAGCAACAGCAGTTTCAACAACAGCTACAAGATGAAAATCAAACTCTACAACAGCAAGTGGCTCAATTAAAAGCACAACTTGCTTTGCTGCAGGCTCATGCTGCTCCTCCTCCCCTTCCCCATTGGAAATGCCCGTGGCTGTGCCAGATAAGTTTTCTGGCAGCCTGAGATGTTCCCGGCTTTCATGGGAC
Organism: Laticauda colubrina; assembly: GCA_015471245.1. Lineage (NCBI taxonomy): Eukaryota > Metazoa > Chordata > Lepidosauria > Squamata > Elapidae > Laticauda > Laticauda colubrina. The sequence goes on along the minus strand of BLBF01000020.1, from coordinate 10,409,762 downwards.
AGTGCCAGTTATTTATGGCTATGGGACCAGAGGATTTCCCAGATGACTGGGCTCAGGTGGGGTTTGTGATAAGCCTCCTTTCTGGCTCGGCCGCCAGATGGGCCACACCTTTGTTGCTCAAGAACAGCCTGTTATTAACTAATTACCAGGAGTTTTGGCAACACACGTGCCACATGTATGAAGACCCCATACGAGTGCAGACAGCAGCTAGGAGTCTTAAGGACCTTTGCCACCGGAGGTACCCCCTGCAAGAGTTTATTTCTGAATTTCGGCTTTTGTGCCTGGACTCCAACTGGAATGATGCAGTGTAAATGGATGCCTTCCAGAATGGCCTGTCAGATGAGCTGCAGGACGAGTTAGTTCAAGTGGAAGCGGCCCCGACCCTCGATGTTCTGGTGGTGCAATGCTTCCACATTGACGCATGTCTCCAACGGTGAAAGAACCGTCGCACTGTCCAGGAGCAGCCATCTGCATCTGTACCACAGCGCCCTGTGCTAACAGTGCCCCGGGTCACCCAACATGTGGCAATGGCCGAGGAACCAATGGAGTTAGGAGCAGTCAGACCTCTCCTGACGGCTCAGGAGCAAATGCAGAGACTCCAAGGGGATTTGTGCTTGTATTGGGGGGGGGGCAGGACATTTTGTTATTTCTTGTCCTCTAAAGCGAAGTGGGGTGCTCAAGCCTGTGCCTGAATCTCAGCATGATCAGTCAGGAAACGGGGCAGGCCTGACCTGGGGGAAACCCTAGGCTGGGCACATATCAAACACCTGCCTGAATTAGTGGAGGTTGACTCTGGGGCCCCTCGGCATCTGATTTTGGACACTTGGGTTTTCTTGGCTAACCAATTGGAAGGGATTCCAGTGAATGCGCTGGTGGACTCAGGGGCCATGACTAACTTTATGGACCAGGCCTTTGCAGCCCATTTTGATGTCCCCTTGGTTCTGGTAGAACCTCCGATGAGGGTCGAGACTATTGATGGGAGGAACTTATTGCAGGACCCATTAAATTCGCCACCCAGCCTTTGCGCCTAGTCATTGGAGCACATGAAGAAGCGATCCACATTTATGTCACTGCGGACCTCCATTTCCCATTAGTCCTTGACATGGCTTGGCTTAGGATTCATGATCCTCAGGTGGCATGGTTGCGGAATGCCATTTCTTTTCTGAGTCTGCAGTGTGTGGATCACTACATACCTGTGCTGGCCAGGACATCACCACCTCTGCCATCTCCATACCTCCTGAACTGATGGATTTCACAGATGTGTTCAGTGAGAAGGAGGCGGATTGATTAACCCCACATCGGCCCTATGATTGCCCAGTGGACCTTCTGCCCAATGTACCACTGCCAAAGGGACTGTTGTACTCCAGGTCCGAGCCCGAGCTGGCCACACTATGGGACATTTTGGACAAAAACTTGACCCAAGGGTTCATCCAGCCTTCGTTGTCCCCTCTCTCAGCCCCAGTCCTCTTTGTCAAGAAGAAGACAGGAGACTTACATTTGTGCTGTGATTACCATCGACTAAATGCCATCATGGTGCGGAATAGCTACCCCTTGCCGCTCATTCTGGAGTTGTTGGAGAGCTTGCAGGAGGCCACTATCTTCACCAAGCTCGATCTTCGAGGGGCCTACAACCTGGTGCGGATAGGGGGACGAACGGAAGATGGCTTTTGGCACCCAATATGGCCATTTTGAGTACACTGTGATGCCGTTTGGGTGGACCAACGGCCCCACAGTCTTCCAGCACCTGTTGAACGACGTGTTTTGGTACATGTTAGATCGGTTCATGGTGGTGTACTTGGACGATATTCTAATCTATTCTGGGTCCAGGGACAGCCACCTTTAACACGTTCGTCTGGTCTTGCAACGCCTTTGGGAGCACCAACTTCATGCAGAGCTGGAGAAATATCTCTTCTTTCAGACTTCCATAGAATTCCTTGGACACATCATCTCTCCCGAAGACATCGCCATGGATCCACGCAAGGTGGAAGCCTTATGTAGTTGAGAACCACCTCGTGACGTGAAGGACATTCAACGCCTATTGGGGTTCGCTAATTATTACCGGACCTTCATCCCGGGTTTTGCCAAGCTGACAGGTCCAATAACGCAGCTCCTTCGAAAGAAGGTCCCGTTCCAGTGGGGCCCCCAGCAGCAACAGGCTTTTGAGACCCTCAAGAATGCCTTCATCACAGAACCCGTCCTGAGACACCCTGATCCACATCGTCCTTTTGTGGTGGAGACAGATGTGTCCAACATGGCTATTGGGTCGATGCTGTTGCAAGCCCCAATAGATAGTGCTGCTCTTTTTCCCTGCACTTATTATTCCTGGAAACTCACACCTTCTGAATGCAACTATACCATCTGGGAAAAAGAGTTACTGGCTATCAAGGCTGCATTTTAGGCTTGGCGACATCATCTTGAGGGGCCTCGACACAAGGTGGAGGTCCGGACAGACCATCGGAATTTAGAACACTTGTCAACGGCGAGAAAGTTGAACCAGCAGCAGATCCGCTGGTCGTTGTTTTTTGCCCGGTTCAACTTTTCTGTGACCTATATCCCCAGTGGTCACAATCGGAGGGCAGATGCCCTGTCCCACAAACCCAAGTACCTTTTCCCCAATGACCCTTTTCCTCCACGGATGTTGCTGCCAGCAGAATCCTTGGCCACAGTCCAGGAACCAGTGGACTTGTGGACTCAGGTGCGAGAGGCATAGTGCCTAGACACTTGGTTGCAGCAGAGAATGGGGGAGATTGGACCTGAATCCCCATGGACTTTGGAGGAGGGTTTATTCAAGCATTGGAGCTGATTGTAGATACCTACGGGGCCGCTTCGAGCCCTTATTATGACTTGGTGTCATGACAACCCTGCAGCCAGCCATTTTGGGCTTTTTAAGACCCTTCATCTTGGAACGCAGACTTTTTGGTGGCCTCGAGTACAGCATGATATCCACGCCTATATCACGTCCTGTGTACCGTGCAGGCAAGCGAAAACCATGACGGGTACGCCTCCTGGTCTCCTCCAACCTCTGCTAACTCCAGAAAGACTATGGGGAGCGATTTCCATGGACTTCTTGACTCATTTACCACCATCCTCTGGATTTACAACTGTGCTGGTGGTGGTCGACATGTTGACAAAAATGGCCCACTTCATTCTGTGTCGTAAATTGCCAGTGGCCCATACAACTGCCCATTTGTTTTTGCAGCATGTTTTTCATCTCCATGGTCTGCCAGACCATGTTTCTGGCAGACCATGGAGTTTCTGATTGTGGTGTAAAATTTACAGACCGATTTTGGAAAAGCCTGATGACCACGTTACAGGTGCAGGTGTGTTTCTCGTAGGTGCACCATCCAGAGACTAATGGGGGGACGGAGAAGGTCATTGGCATTCTCAAGCATGTTTTGTACAATGTTTTGTAAACCAACGGCAGAACAACTGGTCTCCTCTGGCAGAACAACTCCTCTGGCAGAGTTTGCATTCAACAACTCCCAGCATACCTCCACCCAAATGACACCATTTTATGCGAATGTGGGGTACCATCCTCAGTTCTTCCCTTTGACACTATTAGATTCACCTGTTACCTAGACTCGGGAATTCCTTTCGGAACTTCATTCAGTTCAGCAGTTAGTTTAGCAGCAACTGATACAGACCAAGGAAGATTACAAGCGGTTCGCAGATCGCTCTTGACGGGCAACATCTCTGCTGGTTTTAGGAGACTGTGTGTGGTTATCTACAAAACATCTTCAGGTCCACCGCCCAATAAAGAAGCTGGACCATCAGTTCATCGGTCCATTTCCCATTGAGGCGGTCATCAACCCTGTAGCCTATCAACTGACTCTACCACGCTCCATGCGAATTCATCCAGTCTTCCACTGTTCCCTTTTGGTCCCTGATGCCTCTTCGTGTTATCTCCGACATCCCACAGCTGTGAATCCACCACCTGTGCCCGGTGAAGATGGTGCAGTAGAAGGCAAGGTGGCCAGCATCAGGGATTCCCGCTGGCTGAAAGGGCAGTTCCTGTATTTGATCCAGAGGCAGGGGGATGGGCCAAAGGTCCTCTCCTGGGTGGATGCTTCCACGATCCATGCCCCAGACCTTATACAGATGTTCCATGACCATTTCCCCTTGCGACCACATCCTAACCGTCAGACTCAGGGGAAGGGCCCTGCGGTGGGGGATAGAGTTGTGGCCCCAATTCCCAATCCTATGCTGTCAGAGGAAGAGGACCTGGAAGATGAGGAGGAGGAACTGGGAATGCCTTCCTCCCCAGGACCTTCCTCTCTGGCAATGCCTTCTTCCCCAGGACCTTCCTCCCTGATAATGCCTTAGGTTCCATCAGACAACCGAAAGGAACAGCCTGAGATTAATCAAAAGGAAGGCATATTGGAGCAGCCCGACAGGGAGCAAAGAGGAAAAATGTTGGCTCGATCCTAAGCAGCGTCGTTGGGAGAAACATGAGCAGCAATGTAGGAGGCGTGGGAGGGTCAGAGAGTGAGCTAAGTCATTGAGCCACACCCCACAGGGGATAAAAGTAGGTTTGTTTTCTCCTGAAACTTTGTACGGGACAAAGTTTAACCTTACTTCAAATTTTCTTTGTGAATGATTATTTTTATGGACTGCCTTGTGATTTTTTGTGTGTAAAACTTTATTTGTTATCAGTTTGGATTTGGCAGGCAGGACATGTTGGAATGCCAAGAATATTATCAGTTCCAAAGAATTAACTCTGTGAAGTCTGAGCCAGCTTGCCTGCCTGTGTTTGTGTGAATTTGTACTCTTTCATCTTTTGGGGTAGAGAAGAGGTGAGACAGAACACATATATACTTTTTTCTTTTTAGAATTTAGTGTGTATTTTTAAGGGAATGTACCAAGCAGAATTTGATTGAAAATATTATGTGTTATAAAATAGAGGTTAGAAAATGAATGTTATAACTGTAAAGGTGTAACTTAAATTTTTAAACAAGATTTGAAAAAAGATACAAATGTGTTACACTCCAGTCTAGTAATTACAGGGGAAAATTTGTTTTATGAGAAAAGATAACATGAAATTGTAAACAGGACAGATGAAAGTAGAAAAATATTGATTAGAAATATTTTAAAAATTAGGAAAAGATATGTAATTGAATTAAGAAAGGAATGAGATAATTTAAAATAAGGCTGTAGGAAATAAAGAAAGGGAAAAGCTATTAAAAATGCAAAAATAGTTATAAGATATGGATTGGAATGTATAAGATAAATATGTATTGAGTTTATGTCTGTATGGAGAAGTGGTAACCCGGGGCCATGCTGTTCTCAAAAAAAGATATTTTATTTGTATTTGTATGTTTTGTGAAAACTTAAATAAAACTTCTATTTAAAAAAAAGATTAAAAGATAAATTCAATAGAATATGTACAAAATAGGTGGCCACTTCAAGTTATGTATAACATGAAAAAAATAAAGCCCATGTCACACTGCACCAACGGATAGAAAGAGGATGTAAAATGGAGAGAAACACTTGCCATCCATTGGTTAACGTGATTCATCCGTTCTGTACTCACTGCCTCCGTTTTTCATCCTCTCTATCCGTCCAGCATCCGTCGACTGAGGTTCCATCCGCTCAAAAAGTTTTGAGCTGCTCAAAACTTTTTGAGCGGAAAATGTATCCAACGTGTCCGTTCTGCATCCGCAATGCATACGGGGAACATCCGTTCTACATCCGTCGTCATCTGTTACGCATCCGCTATATCTGCTAGGCATCTGCTGCGCATCCGCACAACTCAAATCTGCTCCAGTGGAAAATGGACACAGGGAGGAAGCAAAACGGATGCGGAACGGACGCGCAGTGTTAGTAGCATGGATGGAGAAAGGATGAAAGCGGATGCAGCCCGCATACAAAGCATTTAAAATGGAAAAAACGTTCGCAGAGAGGACCTATCCTGGATAGGTCCGATGTCTAGAGGATGTCTAGAGGATGCAAAAGGACACATAGTGGAAAACCTATATTGCCGATAAAAAGGGGGAGCAACTCACCTGGATCTCACTTTCAGTCCAGCAGCCCTGCTGTGCAGACCTCTGCAGCCTTCATCTGGCTCTTGCTCTTCCACAGCATCATCCATTGATGTCCACCATGGATCTTAACACACTCCTTTTGGTAACCACCATCGTTCTGCAACAGTGCGAAACCATCTACAGGCTCTTTCAACTGTTCTACGGGAAGAAAAGGAGGCGGCCAAGAAGTGTCTGGGTCCAAAGATGGATTGCGAGAAGAGCAGAGTATGGACTGTATAACAAGCTGATGGTGGAGCTGAGGAACGAAGACCCTCGTGCATTCCAGAACTTCATGAGGATGCCTCCAGCCATGTTTGACGAAGTTGTGGAGCGGCTGACACCCAGGTTGACTAAGCAGAGCACCAACTTCCGGCCCAGCCCCGACCCTGGGCTCAAGGTGGCACTGACTCTGCGCCACCTAGCCTCTGGAACTAAATTAAAAAACATGCAGTATGCCTGGAGGGTGCCACACAACAGCATCAGCATTGTGGTTAGAGAAGTGGTGCAGGCCATCATTGAATAATACCTGGAGGAGCTCCTCCAGTGCCCCCCCACTGAAGAAGGATGGAAGAAAGTTGCAGAGCAGTGGTATCAGAGGTGGAACTTCCACCACACCGTTGGAGCCATAGATGGCAAGCACGTGGCCTGCAAAGCTCCCGCCAAGTCGGGGTCCACTTATTTCAAGTACAAGGGCTTCTTCAGCATCATCCTCTTCGCCATGGTCGATGCTGACTACAAGTTCATGTACATCGATGTTTCAGGCAACGGGTCAGCTTCAGATGCCCAGGTATACAACGCCAGTGACCTCAAGGAGGGGCTGTAACGCAACCTCATCATGGGCTTCCCAGATCCAGACCCCCTGCCCAACAACACGGAAGATGTGCCCTACTTCATCGTGGGTGATGACGCCTTCTCCCTCAGAACCTACCTCATGAAGCCCTACACTTCCAGATGCCTCACCCGTGAAGAGAGGATCTTCAACTACAGGCTGTCCAAGGCAAGGCGGGTGGTGGAGAACGCCTTTGGCATCCTGGCCAACAAGTTCCAGGTACTTCTCACCACCATGCAGCATTGCCCAGAGACCATGAGCAACATCGTGGAAGCTTGCTGCATGCTGCACAATCTCATGCGCACTCGCTACCCAGTCTTGCAGAACAGGCTCGTGGACCTCCAACAAGGCAATGGGGACATGGAGCCTGGTGAATGGAGGCAAGGGCGAAACCTGATAGACACTAAGGATGTGCAAGGCCCCAACAGAGCTTCACGTGAAGGGAAGAAGCAGCGCAACCTCCTAAGACACTGGTGCAACTCCCCAGCTGGAGCAGTGGAGTGGCAAGACAGGATGATAGATGATTAATGGATGCTTCCTTCAGCCTGTCTCATCACACTGATGAGATTAGGCCATGTATGTTGGGTGGGCCTACAATGAACAGGGCATTTAATAAAGAGTTGTGTTTATGTTGACATATGTGGATGAATGAATACATTATTATTGATAATAAAAGGCCATAGGTGTGGCACCTGGGAGGGTGGACCATACAGTCCCACTATACTTGTACTGGAGGTTTATCTATCCCACAGCTATTACCCATCCCAAAGGTATCCCTGCCCATCCCATAGCTATTACCCATCCCAAAGGTATCCCTGCCCATCCCACAGCTATTACCTATACCACAGGTATCCCTGCCCATCCCACAGCTATTACCTATACCACAGGTATCCCTGCCCATCCCACAGCTATTACCCATTCCAAAGGTATCCCTGCCCATCCCACTGCTATCCTTACCTATCCCACAAGCATGCAAAGGCTTAAACCATTTCTAAAAGTTTCCACGAAGACTTTATTTAATAAAATAAATGAAGCAAGTGTGTGAAGCAAAGATAATCTTTATTAATAACAAGCTGTAAAAGAAAAATGACCCAAGTCAAGTGTCCAAAGCAAAAATAAAGTCAACAGGTAGCCACCCAGTCTCTGGCACTCTTCTTGGTCACTCGGAGGCATGCCCAGTATCAGGGGTGAAGGGTCCAGGTGCTGTGGAGGTGGCTGCTGCTGGAGTGCTGGTCTGAAGCACCACTGGGGTGCCTGGCCCAGAGAGGACAACAGAGGACGTTGTGTTGAGGAAGCTGGCTCAGCCAGCTGGCTCAGCCCCGTGATGTTGAGAGCCCCTTCCTCCATGACAAGGGGTGTCAGCCCCAGTACCGATGACAGATGTACTGAGGCCGGGCTTGGCTGTGGGGTGGAGGAAGGAACAGTGTAGTGGGGCTGTCTGGTCTGCAGCTGTGTGAGGACTGGTGTCGGCATCGTTGGTGTGTGTGGCATCAGTGGCACCGGTGGGGTCCGATGTACCTGTGCCTGGATTGGGAAGGGCTGCCTGTGCTGCTGGACCTCCTGGTAGCCATAGCCTTGGTAGGGTAGGGCCTGTGGAAAGCATTGGAAGGGCAGTGACATCACCTGGGGTGGAGGAACAGGCCTGGACTGGGTGAGAGCAGGTTCATCTTGGTCTGGAGGGTTGAGAAGAAGATCGGTGATCCTGTCCTTCACCACCTGGTACTGGGGTTCCGCCATGTTCATGAGGGTCTGGTTGACATAGGTGAGGAAGGGCTTGTGGTTTGAGGATGGTATGTCGGTGTGTACCAGCTGAGAGAGGAGATCTACACTGCTCCTGATGGTGTCTCTTATCTCCAGCAGGACAGTGTGGCTCTGCCCCTCTGGTTTTCCTCTCTGCCTTTCTGTGGAGGTGGAGCTGGGGGTGGATGTGGGTTGGGCTGTGGTGGAAGTGCCATCTCCTTTATGCCACTGCGTCAGGGGGTCCTCCACGCACTCCGCCACGGGTAGTGCAGCTGTCGGGGGGTCTCCATCATGGCACGCTCCACAGATACCTGCCTGGAGACAGGAGCTGACTCTCTGCCGGAAGAGGACTGGCTCTCAGCAGGCTGCCTGAGAGAAAGGGTTGTGAGAGGGGCTGCTCCTCGGTGGCAGATCTCCCCCTCCAGGAAGCTGCACCTGGCCATCACGTAGGTCTCTCTGTCCGTCAGCTTGACCGTGGCCTGGCCAGATTTCTTGAGGTGCAGCTTCCCGTACCAGGTGTGCATGTGCTTCCACCAGCCGAGGAGCATCTCCGAAGTGTAGCCCAGGCTCTCCGCCTTCTCTCTCCAAGCAGCCTGCTTCCTGTTGGTGTCCCTGTAGAGCCTGTGTCCCTTCCGCCATAGATAGTCATTCTCTCTCAGCCACTCCAGTACCTCATCCTCATGTTCCTCTTCTATGTTGTATTGCCTCCTCTCCCGTTCATGCGTCTGCCTCTTCCTCCCTTTGGCAGGGCCATATGGGCCCTCATCAGAGGGGCTTCGAGGTTGTAGGGGCTGCTCCTCCACACCACCAGCAGCAGCAGCAGCAGCAACAACAGTAGCAGCAAAAGCAGGACCAGCAGGACCAGCAGCAGCAACAGGACCAGCAGCACCAGGAGCAGGAGCACCAGCAGGACCAGGAGCACCAGCAGGAACAGGAGCACCAGCAGGACCAGCAGGACGAGGAGCAGCGCCAGCAGAGTAAGCACCAGGAGGACCAGGAGCAGCGCCAGCAGAGTAAGCCCCAGCAGAAGCCCCAGCACCAGGAGCAGTGCCAGCAGAGTAAGTACCAGCAGAAGCACCAGCACCAGGAGCAGTGCCAGCAGAGTAAGCACCAGCAGCAGCACAACCACCAGAAGCAGCATCAGCAGAGTAAGCACCAGCAGAAACACCACCTCCAGAAGCAGCATCAGCATCAGCAGAAGCACCAGAAGATCGAGCCTGGGCAGCAGAAGCCCCAGAGTCAGGGCCAGGGGGTGGGAGGGTAGCCCTGTCACTCTTGCCAGGGCTGGCAGCAGATGGCAGAAGCTTCCGTTTCTTCCCCATGGTTGTTGGGTTGCTGGCTGGCTGGCTGGCTGGCTGGCAAGCTGTGTCTGGAAGCAGGTCTTTCCTCTGAATGGTGACTTGCTTGGGAGCTGCTTCCCTTTATATCCGCGGGGCTGACACAATGCATCCTACCCGCATGCGCAGTAAATGCTAGGCATCCGCTAGGCTTCCGCTCTGCATCCGCTTCATCAGCTCTGCATCCGCTGTGCATCCGCTTCATCTGATTGGCGTCCGCTCTGCATCCACTCTTTCCGTTCTGCGTCCACTTTGCTGCGCTCCCCCGGAAGCCTTGCGGATATGCCATCCGCTCTCATCCGCTTCCATCCGCTAGGATTCCATGGAGCATCCGCTTTCCATCCGCCCTACATCCTCCCCCCGTCCGTTCCTTTCCGTGTTGTCCACTCTGGTTATGCAAATTTTTGCCCCTTTTGAGAGCAAATAACAACGGATGGAACATTTTTCTCATCCGCTGTGTCCTTTTTACAAACGTTTTGCATCTGTTGGCCAGTGTGACAGGGCCTTAAACATCCTCTTCTTAATCGCTTCGCCGGATCCATTGTATTATTTGATGCTTATTTTTTGCTTCTGCTAGACAGCAGACTAATCTTAGTTATACAAAAGAATTATTCTGTGTTGGTGGTTTATGGGAAGCCCCAGCTCTGTTAAGATCTGGGTGCATATTTTCCAAATTGTGGGCTGAATAGCTCATATGCTGACTACTTTCCTTGCACTGTGGTCACTATAAAAAGCCTACGTGTGAACTTTCAATATGGGTAATAAACATATTTTAGTCAACTAAATTAACCCATGCCCTGAGATCCTGGCTAGGGTAATACTGACAGCATAGGAGCCAAGCAAGGAATCCAGAAAATATGAAAACCACAGACCTTAATAAAAATGAGTGGTTAGTGTAAGTCACAGAGAATTTATGGCTAGAATTCAAGGACAGATGGTGGACATGAGCAAGCACCTCATTAGTAGTTAGCTGTCTTTAAGCAACCACAGCACATCCAGTACAACTTAAAACTCATCAAAAATTCAGTGTTATTTATGATTCTGTTCTCAACCATCAGAATAGCTGAACAGAGTACTTTGTGCTAGCTCCAATCCCATGTTAATCACCCATTTCTTTATTCATAATGGCACTGTTGTGTCTTAAAACTCCAGGACTTTAAACAGACTTAGAGGATGTGATTAATATCTAAATTGTAGTCCATCTTTGTCCAGGAATTAAAGACAGCTTTTAGCTGGTCTCCCTTCATTTTGTCCTCACATCCAAATTCCTGTGAGGTGGATTAGGTCAAGAGAGAGTAACTGATCCAAAGCTTTTGTGCCACAGGGTGGACTTGAACCGGGGTCTCCCAAGTGCAGATACAGATAGTCCTTGACTTACAACTAGTCATTAATGACTGTTCAAAGTTATGACAGCTCCCCCACAAGTAACAACCTGATTTCAAAGTTCCTAAAGCTGCGATTAACCATTCTGGCTCTTAGAAGATATTTCAAATATCCTACTGTGTTTTTGTCAAAGAAAACAAGTTGGCTGTAGATCAGTTTTTAAAGTATCTCATATGTTCCTTTGCATGTTCCCAGACTTATGGGATGGAATAGCATATGTGTACCAGACATCTGAATCCCTGTGGTTGGCATATTGTGAAAAATGTCTCTATCTCAATGAATTGAGATAGATCACTGGGGAGGGGGGGTTATATATTCAACTTCTTGCTACCTTATTAACTTTCCATATGGAAAGTGGTGTTATCATGAGACCTATAATAAGGTAATATTGAAAGCATGCTTGGCCATAGATATATTTACAGAAGAATTATATTACCTTCTCATCTTCTCAAGGATTGTTAGGTTGAGGAAGAAGCTGGGTCCTCATCTAGAATATTCTTAATCCAAACTGAATAGTATGGTTTGGATAATTTAAACATCTGGATATAGGTTATATAACTGACTTCAATGCAGCCACCTTCCTTTTCTAAATTTAGATCAGTAGCAGTCTTCACCCACTGGAAATACTCTAGAGCCTTCTTTAGAATGAGCATTCTAATTACAACTCTGAGCTGCCTTCTTCATTATATATTTAATTCCCGCAGGCTCAGTTATATTGTTATAAGTGCTAAATATCTAGCCCACTTAAAATACTTTAGCCCTA
>BLBF01000020.1:10381144-10397680 GCA_015471245.1 Laticauda colubrina | reverse complement strand
TGTTATAAGTGCTAAATATCTAGCCCACTTAAAATACTTTAGCCCTAATATTTACACTGACAACATCGCTATTTAGACAAGCCCATGCCTTATTAAGATGAAAATATATTTCCTTTTTAAGAATCTGAAGGAAGTTTGAAAGGATAGTTCTGGGCACGGATCTAAGTAAAAACCTCTGGCTACATAGTTCACCAGTCACAAGAAAAATTACATAATCATTTGATGGAATGAGTAGGCAGACAAACTTCTAAATGATTCCTGATGTTTGAATATCAGAAGAGATCATTGCGAACAATTTTCTCATGGATTTAGGAAAGTGGCTGGGGAAAAAAAATGGGGATATTTTTGAATGAAATGTATTCCCATCTAAATACTGAAATCAAAAGTACATTAACACCCACCCCACTTTCTGAAACAGCAATGAATTTCAACTGTGCAGGATTTATTTACTTAATTTTATCTCACCTTTATTATTTTTTATAAATAGCTCAAGGTGGCAAACATACCTAATGCTCCTCCGTCTTCTCATTTTTCCCACAACAATCTTGTGAGGTAGATTGAGTTGACTGGCTCAAAGTCACACATGGCATGAAAGCCGGCTTTCATGCCTAAAGTGAGAAAAAGCTGCCTTTCGTGCCTAAAGTGGAAATAGAATTCACCATCTCCTGGTTTCTATCTCGATGTCTTAACCACTAAGTCAAGTTATAAGGATTGACTCTTTTTTTAGATTTCAAGCACTGAGATTTAAAGTATTCTGTAATCTATTAGCTTATTTACAAATATCTATATTGATAACAGGCAAAAGCAGAGTCAGAACATTCTAGTCAAGCCAAATCCACTCTTTCATACTTAATAGCCACATAGTGACTATCAGAAAATGTTTTGAATTTATAATTCTGTGAGTCTCATCTGAAAATTACAGATTTCTCCAATTCCCTTCTCAGATAGCTAAGCCATTCTGTTTTTACTGTGTAGGCCCAATTTTGTCCCATTCAGAACTGAAGAAAGAAAGTTTCCGTACGCATATAATAGAAATAGCTATTCCAATTCCTTTGAGTCTAAAGTTCTGCCAAGATGCTGTCTAAGAACAATACAAAACATGAATGTAGTCCAGAAATAAAGCAGAAACACAATATTTAATAAAAAATCAGACTTCACCACACCAGACTTCGGTGCATAATTATGATGTCCACTTCAAGGTGGCCATCATAATTATGGACTGAATAGCTGCAGAATGATTTTTCTCCCTATATACTTACCTGGACCAAACAATCTCTGGAAATTAAAGAAACTCTGATAAACAGCACAATGCATTGATAAAAAGAAACAGCTCTTGGGAGATAGAGTCCAGACTATTTAATTCCGGAGATATGTTAATTTGGAGACCACCTACATCTCTTTCTAAGATACCCTATATTCCCTGGTCTTTTCATTTACCTTAACTTTGAATGGCTTATCCTTTCTGTTACATATGACCAAATATGGCCAAAGAGTGGACTCCTCTCATTGGCCCAGCCTCCGGCGGGAAAAATAAAGTCCTGTCAGTGGCTGAAACTTTGGACAGTGCCGGCTACAAAAGCCAGTGCCTGCCACCATTGAGTGGCTTTTTGGATTTAACTATAATAAAGACATCTTACCAGTTCCTGCCATGTCCTGCCTCTCGTTCATACATGGACACATCTAACACTTTCTGTTATCATTTATCAGCACTAGTATGTTTCATTTTAAAAAAAACACGTTATTTCTGCTATTATCTGTTTTAGACTTTTCTTATGGAAAATCTAAATACACAGTATAAAGTCAAATTAATAAATGAAGGAAATCCTTTTACTTAAAAAAAAAAAGGATTTGATTTCTACTGCAAGATCAGAAATAGAATGCCTCCATAAGACAATGAAGATAAGAGACACAATCATCCATTCTGGTAATTACAATACATCAGCACATTATATGCCCAGCCAAATAGTCTGAGATCTAAAGCAACTGGCAAAGCACAAAGCATTTTCAGTTCTGTTTTTTACAGAATCAAGGAAAAAGCATAAGCTAACCAACCCTTTACTTGAGTTACTTGCTCTATGCAAGACAGTTAATGCTGGTTTCTACTACCAGCAGAATCATACTACTAAAAATTAATCCTTTTTCTGCTTTTTTTTAACTGTGTAAGCAGTCTCTCATACTCAGGACTGGTGCACTTCATCAGCCACTTCCCCCCCCACACACACAAAAATTGTTTCCCATAAAAGTAGAGTAGTAATGTGGGGAACTGTTCCCATATCTGTAGTTGCTGCTTGAAATGTTTGGTGGTTTGAAATTAAAGCTAAACTCTTTATGATATATTGCACAACTGAGTGATTCAAACCCATCTGCAAGTAAGCCTCCCCCACAGAGTTATTTAGAAATCGAAACAGGCACAGTACTGTAGACAAATATACAAGCAAACAATACTCTGGGAAGCAAGGCAGAAAACTCAAGTCTGTCAGAAAATAAATCATTGTGCCATCTGACTCATGAAAAAGACAAAAATGGATGCAAGAGGGATTACATAAGGGATTATTCCAGAGGTGGGCTGCACATACTGTAACAATCGGTTCACCTAGTGCAAAACCGAAAATGTGAGCATGTACATGCACGCATGCCTCCTTCATAGCTCAGGTGAGTAGAGTTCTCAGCCAGTCCTTGAGTATTGAAGATTTGTCTTTAAATGGATCCAAACTCCAATTCCTCTTTAGGACAATGATGGTTTATTCAATATAGCATCAAATAACAAATACTCTAATCAGGCAAGAATGGCTAAAAGCCAGGCAAGGTTAGAGTTGGGTTTGAGTTTGCTCTCTTTCCTTTATCACCATTATCATGAGACAGTCCCCACCACACCCAGGCCTATAGGCAGTTCTAATTCTGGCCACACCTAACCCTCTATGCTATTAACCCTATAACATATCTACATCCCTTTCCTATTCTGACCCTCACTACCTGATCCCCATCTGGTGCACCTTCACCATGTTTTAATCTAAGTCCTAATTACCACCTATATGTGCCCCTACCCCCTTTAACAATATGCACCACATCAATAAAGAGCCAGTTCCAGCAGCCCCGCAGTTGTTGCAGAATCCATCCTCAGCTCTGCTGAGTCATTCCAAAGCCATCAGCCAGCACACAAGCAGAAATACAGATCCAGCAGCAGCAGAGATAAGGTGACATGGCCAGATGACTTGCTGTGAGGCATATTTGGAGCTGACAGGCTCTGTGTGAACTCGGAACCCGACAAGAGTGGGCAAGGCAGGGACAGCAGCTGGGCTGCATGGACGGGACGAGCGAGCAAAAATAGATATATAGGATGGGGTAGCACTGGGATATATAGGATATATAGGATGGGATAGCACTGGGACAGGTGGACAGGCCCAGTTAGTGGTCATAACTATCAGTATGGGCAAGCAGCCCACCACTGGATTATTCAGGAATACATGCCTAGCACATTAGTGAATGATACAGTCAGTTAAAGCATAAGTAGAATCAACCCTGTCTTCTTGGACCACATATAGTCTCCAGGAAGCTTTCTGAAATCTATATACATGATTTTTTTTGTTTTCTTATTTTCTTTTTTAATAGAAAAGGAAGTACTATAAGCAAGCCATAAAATATTTTGTTGCTTCCTGCCACTTTACCTTAATGTAGCTTATTTCCTTTTAGGTTTGTAATGCTGATGGAATTCCACATGAAGCTCCTGAATTGAAAGAAGCCCAGGCAGTCA
This sequence comes from Laticauda colubrina, assembly GCA_015471245.1. Classification (NCBI taxonomy): domain Eukaryota; kingdom Metazoa; phylum Chordata; class Lepidosauria; order Squamata; family Elapidae; genus Laticauda; species Laticauda colubrina. The sequence goes on along the minus strand of BLBF01000020.1, from coordinate 10,393,929 downwards.
AATCCAAAGGAGAGCAGCACTAATCTGAATCAGAAGGAAGCAGTGCTGTTGGGCAGCAGATCCTGTAGATTTCTTTATCGTGCTCAGCTTCTGAAAATATTTATAGAACTGAGAGGGGAGAAAAATTATATTTCTGAGAAACTTCTTCAATCAGCCACAAGAATTGAGTTTTGAACCTCTTAGGGTTCTGAGAGAAAATATGACCCGAACAATGTGTTTTGAAGGTGGAGGACATGAGGATGTTTATTTACCCACGATATCATCCTATGTCAGTTTTGCTAAAACCGAAAGCCAGACATAATACATGTTTGAAACATTTTATTGCCATGACATAAACCTCTTGATACTGTATTAGTCAGCTGTTGTGTAATTATCCAATTACTAAGCAATTAAGCATTAGAGGTTCATAGAGAACATAATTTGTCTTGTAATTTGAACAGTTGGTGATCTGCTAGCAGAAGAGAGGCAGAGCAAAAACGGTTATCAGTAAAAACTATGTTGGAGCGCCACAAAATCCCATGAGCTTGTCTGAATAATGGGACAAGGAGCAAGAGGGATAAGAATGCAGACCCAAAATCAGAGAGGCCGCTATTATTGTTGTTTTTCAACAGAGGGACAAGGTTCTGGAAGCTGTCCATATATAACACCATATGTTGGCATGTTTTTATTAGAGGCTTTGCTGTCTGCTTCAAAGAAATATGCAGATTGTCTTTGTTCAACGCAGCTATGTGCCTGTCAAAATCTGATCCCAATGTCTCACCTGCTCAACCTGATGTTGCTCTCGGTATGAGATGACATCTTGGATCTTTGGGGTCATCATCTGATTTGTCTCTTCAGCTTGGGTCTCAGAAAATTCAGAGGAGATCACAGTACACATTCTGAACTGACCGTATATTTCAGCTGTTCTGTCTATGAAATCCTACCCATCCAGTCTGCATATATATTGCAGACACTCATCCAATGGAAGGTAGATGGCCCCCACTCTGTCAAGGACCTTGGAGTACTCATCTCTAATGATCTAAGGGGTAGAGATAATTGTAATAACAAAGCCAAAAAACATAGCTCATTGTAACAACATAGCCAGTTAGAGTTGTAAACCTAATCTTGTGTAGCTTTTTCTCCAGTAATATTGTACTAAGTAGAGCATACAAAACATTTGCTAGACCAGTTCTTGAATACAGCTCATCTGTCTGGAATCCATGCTGCATATCAGACATTAAAACAATTGAGAGAGTCCAGAGATATTTCATGAGAAGAGTCCTCCACCTCTCTACTCATAACAGAATACTTTATGCCACCAGACTTGAAATTTTAGGCTTAGAAACTTAGAACCATGCCAACTTTGGTCCAACCTAAGCGTAGTACACAAAATTGTTCATTGCAATGTCCTACCCATCAATGACTACTTCAACTTCAACCACAACAATACACGAGCACATAATAGATACAAACTCAAGGTAAACCACACCAAACTCGATTGCAGGAAATATGACTTCAGCAACAGAGTGGTCAATACCTAGAATGCTCTACCTGACTCTGTGGTTTCTTCCAAAAACCCCAAAAACTTTAACCTTAGACTGTCTACTGTTGACCTCACACCATTCCTAAGAGGTCTTTAAGGGGCTTACATAAGCTCACCAATGTGTCTACCATCCCTCTCCTAATGTTCCCTTTTATTCTTATCCATTTCATTTTTAATAATCATGTTTATACTTAAATCTGTTATCTAATACATGCTCAATAAATAAATAAAAATAAATAAAGGTATTTGCCAGCACAACTCAGGAGATCGATTGGTGCCAACTGTTTACCTGCAGCCTCTATTCATCTCCTAAACCTCATCTTTGCCAGATCTCCAGACCCTGCAAGTGGGAGGTAGAATTCCTGAATAAAAAATGTCTTTTCCCATTGCAATCAGAGATAGCTTTTAATGCTGGGTAAGCATTTCTCTGAGATCTTTAGAGTAAATATAACCTGAATGTGGAGGTTGGAAGCTGGGCTCTGACCTCCCGATCCACGTTTCATGAGTGAACACACATTTTTTGAAAGTAAAGGGCTACAGAGACATTCTAGAATTCAAATATGTTCTCTGCTCTCACATAAAGTCATTAATATCAAAAGTACTAAGATATCTTTTAAAATAACAGACTTTTTTAAGGTGGGTGGTGGCAGGGAGAATAATGGTTTCTTGCTCTGGCATATATTTCCAATTTTAAATAGCTATACTAATATTTAAACTGAGAATTTTTGAGGTTTTATCTATTTATGCGGTTTCCACGTAAAACATTCAGGATGCCCACAAATAAGAATCACAGAGGACCATTACACTCTTAAAACCATCACTGAATAAATATACATAATGTGGAATAATTAAAAGTAAATAAAAAGCATAGGACTCCTGTAGAACATTTTGAATTCAAAACATTATTTTTATCCATTCTGTCTTTTACTAAGAATTGGTCATGTTCCTTTTGATTTCATGAGATATTATGCCGAATAACATTTAGTATTGAACTGCTCTTAAGGTAATGTTGGACTGGAATGATACATTTAGATTTACATTAATTTCATAATGCTAATTGAACTTTTAAAAATTATAAAAAGCAAGCCAATTTGTGAACTGGCGTGCAGTTAGACTGTGCAAGAGAAGCCTACTAAATAGTTCAGTCAGTAGACTGAATTCACATTGTAAGAGAATGAGTCACACCCTTGAGAGTCTTCTGTGAATGAATCGCCTATTAGATTTTTCTGGAGGGGAGTATCCTCAGAAGGGAAAATTCTCAGGACAACATGTTCTCTTAGTGTGTGTGTGTGTGTACTGAAGAGATGGCTTGGCTAGGATAAAATGTGAAGTCCTCCAGATGTGCACTTTTCCATCAGTCAGCCTCTTCTGTGAACACAGTCGAGTCACACTCCAAGACAGTATTATCCAAGGCTTTGCTAAGAGCGATAAATAAATTAGTTGCTATTAAAAATATTTCTAACTGTGTGAAAGGCTACTATGTTACTTTTCAAGATCATGCTTGACTCATGTACTGTAGCAATTTCTAGATTGAATACGGTAGATGGATGTTTTAATCTTGGGCCAACATATTGGCAAGTGCAAGACACTGCTATTTGGATTCTTTATTTCCTTAATTCCTTCATTTCACTATTAAATATCTTAGATATAAATCATGAATAGTTTAAGGTGGATTGAAGGATATCCAGATATCCAGGTAGTCCTCGACTTACAACACTTCGTTTAATGACCATTCAAAGTTACAACAGCACTGAAAAAAGTGACATGACTATTTTTCACATTTATGACCATTGCAGCATCCCCATGGTCACATGATTTACATTTGAATGCTTGCAACAGACTCACATTTATGGCAGTTGCAGTCTCCTGCGACCTTCTGACAAGCAAAGTCAATGAGGAAATCAGATTCACTTAAGAACCATGTTATTAATTTAAGAACTGCAATGATTCAATTAACAAATGTGGTGAGAAAAGTCATAAAATGGGGCTAAACTTAAGTTTCTCACTTAGCAACATACATTTTGGGCTCAATTGTGATTGTAGGTTGAGGACCACCTGAATGCTTCCATCTTGACTTGTATTCTATTTGTACACATTTAATCTCCCTTCCTTCTTTATTCCTATCTTCTTTAACTTTGGACCACTGAATTCATATTCTGAAGACCAAATTACATTGTTGGCAGGAGGACTTCAGCATAACAAAGCAGAGAGAGCTCTCTATTAAAGTGATATTTCTGAGTCCAGCTAGATTCATTCTAACTTTCGGGGAAGATGAGTAAGCCAATGAACTTTAGAAAGTGAGGAAATGAATCCCAACATCAGAAGAGAAAGAATGGATGCAACACCACCAATTTTAACTCTTGACATGGAAGCTTTGGATCTCAACCTGGAACCAACGCCCACTTTACTGGTGGTGGTATGCAGAGAGTCACATTGATGTAATTTTTGTTCTAGAATAGGAGTGTCAAACTCGCAGCATCACGTCGTCATGTGGTGTATCACGACTTTTCCCCCTTTGCTAAAACGGGGGTGGTTGTGGGCAGCATGTGCTGCATTCGGCTTGTGAACCATGAATTTGACATCCCTGTTCTAGAAACTAAGAGTTCATATTGAATTCTACAGTAGGTTACTGAATTAAACTGATAAGTTCAAATCTAATAAGTCATCATTATGATTAAAGATCACTGTATTAACAATAAAATAAAATTAGTGATGAGTCTAGACTGACAAATTTTGTCACATTTGCACCAGTTTTTTTTTTCAGCTTGCAGCTATACAAATTTGGCTATGTGGATAGTAGCACATTTGAGTCTCAAATAAAAAGATGAGTGTAATTATGTTTCTGTCCTTCCTGGAAGATGTTACAGCAGGGGTGATATATCATCGTTGCATAGATTCCTGTAAACATGACAGAGAAACTGCACCTGGACTATTTCCAGTTACCCAGAATCACATGGGCAGATGTGGTCTGTTAGTGCAGTTTTGCTGAATCTGCCCTATAATAAAGTAAAAAGACATAATGCCTAGCCCTAAAACACTCCTTTCTTAAACTGCAGGTGATTAATGTACAGTTTGCAAATCATGATATGTCTATCAGGATTCTGCTGTTGTAGAAAAGGATGCTGACTTCAGTAACTGAAGGCTTTGTTTATCAGCCTACCTTATGATTCAGAGTAAATTAATATATTGAATTTCTTAAAGAAATGAAAAACAGTGCTAATTAACATCCATAAATATATAATTTCAGTTATATTCTGTACATAAAGGCAATCAGTCATTATCATTAGCCATAATGAGAGAATAATTACTTTTGTATGTGGGGAAACATTAATGATGTATGTGAAATTGTTCATTTTCTAAAAATAGATGGTGCCAATTATAACTGAACTTAAAATGTTACTGTTACTACTACTACTAGTAGTAGTAGTTATTACTACTACTACTGTTACTACAGCTAATAATACTTGAAGTAAAACATGAATAGGATTTTTTTTTCAAAAAATGATCTTAAACATAATGTCTCTAAATGTCAGTATCCCCAGCATAGAAAACATGGAAAAAAAGAGTATGCCATTTATAAGAAATTTATTAATTAATTTCAGTTCTCTACAATTAAAGTATGTATAATGGAAATGTATATAGCAAGATGAATAGTTTTTTCTTATATTGCATTATAGGCTGCTCATATTTTTTACCTATAGAGTACAATCATTTTCAAAAAGCAGTAAGGTATCTTATTTATAACTAGTATTACAACTAGTAAATACCAGCAGCTAATATTTCCATTTCCATTAATACTTTTTAAATGTGCGTTTTTATGCAGATTCTAAAATATAACTATCTCTTTCTTTATGGGTGGCCAATAAAAAAGCTGATGTTTGACCAGCATACAAATATTTTTTTAATATAAACACAAATGGACAATATTATCAATTGGATGATATAAATATGTGTTAACTGCAGTCAGAAAACTACTCTCAAACAAAATATACACTATATCAGAAAGAACTGTAACTTGCCATGTTACACCTGTGCTATTTATAAACCACAAAGAAGTGTGATTGATCCAACCAACCAGTGTCTGGAAAGGAATAAAGTGGCTCTGAAAGAAAATATTTTCCTAACTTAAATCAGAAAATTGACAGTTAAGAAAAATTAAGTCTCCGTTCAGTGGCACAATCTTCTTCTTGTCATCAGGTACTATAGAGAAGCAGAACGAGAGTGCTCAAACAAGCAATGACTGTGAATTGTTGCCATTCCTAAGTGATTTTCCACCATGTGATAGAAGGGCCACAAACTGAGTGCTATAGAAAAAAAAAAGTGTTTTTTCCTGTTCCAGCAGGGTAATTTATATGGCAAATAGAAAAGTAAACAAATGAAGCTTATCAGGGCAACACTATAAGAACAATTTAAGCCAAGAACATAACAGCTAGCTTCAAAACGTCAATGTTGTTTCTTTAGGCAAATTTTAATTAAGAATTCAGAGTTTTCTTCCTAGCAGTAATTATATGAAGTACATTCCCAGTCCAAGATGGTTTATGAAACCCAAACCTAAAAGCCTTTTCCCACAGCAAAGCTGAAGTGGACTTCACCAATCCTTGATTGAGACAATCCTTACATTGCCTTGACTGTATCTACTCCTCCCTTCCCACACACACACATACACCTTGCTGCTGGTCACTTGATTTCTTTCCAAGACCAAACATGACGAAGCACAATAGATTTTATCTAGCTAGACTTTGGTGGTGTTGGAATAAACGGAAAATGCTACTTTGCCAGTGGTGTAGCTAAGGATGATTTAAGCCTATACAACTCTAGGGATGAGATCAAGTGGACATGTCAGGAAAAAAAATATGTTGTTGGGATGTGGTCTGGAATAAGCGGGAAATATTTTTAGAAGAAAATTGAGTCTTTCCACTCTGCTCTGCAAATTTTTAAAACAAGTTACAGGTCAAAGGTTATTTTCCTCATTTCCTAGAAAAGTAAAGCTTTCCAGTTAATGAAGATGGCATGTTTTGAATTCAAGTGGTATTTCTCTTTCCGATGAACTGGGTAGTGAGTATTGTTCTGTGATGGAATTAGAGTATAGACACACTTGTGGCTTTGCAAAGGCAACAGCTGATATACTGAACTCATTCACATCATTGCACCAGATAGCAATTCTGATTGTATTTCCTGAGTGATAAACTCATCTGCTTAGGAAACAGACTTTCCCCCCATTTTTCTCCTTTATGCATTCAGTCTTATTAAAGCCCTTGGATTAATATTGAACTAATATTGAACTAAGCTGCTACAAGATGGCATTGAATAGAGATATTGTACAAAAAAGTGTGGTTCGTCTTGAGTTTAAACAAAACATCGCATCCTGAAAGATTCACTGAACCTGTGGGTCATGGTGTAGCAGGACAAAATTTGTATCTTTTGAGGGCTGTAGGGTGAGCTATATTAAATTTGAATGGGTAGGTGAGGTAAGAAACACTCAACCCTATGGTTCACAGCTATGGCCACCTCACCATCTGTTCTATATGTAAAGTGGATGACTCCAAATCTACAAACCTGATTGGTTAATAAAACGAACACTGGATTGGTTCACTAGGAACCAATCCAAAGAGCTGCCAAAAAGGCGGCAGATCTAAACAACTGCCATTGGCTGCAAGCAGGCAAGCCAGCCTGTATAAAAGGCTGGCCCCGGCTTCAGCCAAGGGTTCCTATTTACTGACTAGTTTACAATAAAGTATTTGTTGTTGGAACCCGGTCTACCTCGTGTGTTTTCCGAACAAAACACTGGCGACGAGGATGGGATCGTCCTGAACGAAAAACCTGCACGCGATGATAAGAAGTCCAGATTACAACCAAAATGTCTGGAAACAACGCACCGCCCGCACCCTTCAATCCCAACGAAGAGGATTGGGATTCCTATGCTGATCGCTTCCAAATGTACTTGGAGAGCAATGAAATGGAAGGCATTTCGGAGCAACACAAGAGAGCTGTGTTCCTGACGCACTGCGGGCCAACAGTTTTTAAGATGGCAAAGGCCCTTGCGAAGCCCCGAGACGTTAAACAACTAACGTGGACAGAATTGCAAAGACTCCTCAAAGCACACTACGCTCCGATGGTGTCTAACTTAATAAAGCGACACGAATTTTACCGCAGAGACCAGAGAGAGGGAGAGACCGTCGCCGATTTCATCGCTGCCCTCAGACAAATAGGGGGTGAGTGTGAATTTTTGAACATAGACGAGGCAATGAGGGATCGTGTGGTGCTGGGCCTGAGAGACTCGACCGCACAGAGTAAATTGCTCAACAAGCCCAACATCACCGTTACCGAAGCCATCGCGGAAGCTACAGCCGCTGAAGCCACGAAAAAATCTGCGGTAGCCATTAAAAAGATGAACACACACAGCGAAGAAACACCAACCAAAGACAGAAAGCACCCTGCCACCACAACCCACTACGAAGAGTCGGGCGAAATAAATGAATCGAGCGAAGAGAACGACGAGGTCCACCGTTTGCTCACGAACAAAAAAGAGCGCGAAAGGAGAAATTGGCGGGAATGCGCTGGCTGCGGAGGAAACCATCCCCGAACCGAATGCAGATTTCTCGATGCTATCTGCCGACATTGCAAAAAACGAGGGCACATCGAGAAGGTCTGCAGAAACAAAAAATTCTACAGCCCGACGAGACGCAGAAATTCTCCAACACGAGCCGAGCCTAAACGAGCCGAAAGAAAATGGCAACAAGAGAAGCGAGCCAATACACACCAAACTGTCATTATACAGAGCGCTCAGACGGAAAGTGGGAGAAAAATTAAAGTCATCGTGAAAATCGAGGGAAAACACTGCAAGATGGAAGTGGACTCAGGGTCCTTCCTCTCCATGGTATCGTGGGACACAATAAAACAGCTGGTCCCAGGTATCAAACCCAAACAATTGAAGAAGCAGCACCTAACCCTCAAGGACTATCAGGGAAACAAAATCCCTGTGGTTGGCATGGGACAATTCCGAGTCGCCTACAAAAATCACGTCAAGGTGCTCCCGCTGACCATAGTTGACCAAGACAGACCAAGCCTCCTGGGCATCGAATGGTTCGCGCCATTGGGCATCGGGATGACCGGGGTCGATCGAGTGACTACAACCGGCTGGGAAGACGACCTCATCCGAGAATTCCAGGACGTTTTTGATGGCTCACTTGGCAAGTATCGGGGAAACCCCATTTCCTTCAATCTAAACCCCCAAATAGCCCCACGAAGAATAAAAGCCAGGCGAGTTCCTTTTGCACTAAAGGCAAAAATAGAGGAACAGCTGGACAAATTAGTAGCCCAAGGGGTGTTAGAACCTGTGGACCATGCCAAGTGGGAAACGCCTATTGTCACACCCATTAAACCTGACGGGTCCATCAGAATCTGTGGTGACTATAAGGCTACCCTGAACCACGCATTACAACCAAGCGCATACCCGGTGCCAGTAGTCCAGCATTTGCTGCATTCCCTGGGAAAAGGCAAAGTTTTCGCCAAACTCGACTTGGCACAAGCCTATAGTCACCCATAAGGGCGCATTCAAATGTCACCGGCTCCAATTTGGAGTAAGCGTGGCCCCTGGCGTCTTCCAGAGTCTGATGGAACGCCTTCTAAATGGCATACAAGGAGTCGTTCCCTATTTTGACGACGTCCTAATCTCGGCCAGAGATGAAACTCAATTAAGAAACAGACTGAAAGAAGTTCTAACTAAGTTTAGGGAATCTGGCCTCAAGGTAAAAAGAGAAAAGTGCTGTTTAGTTAAGAACAGCGTCGAATTCCTGGGCTACTCAATAGACGGAGAGGGTATCCACCCCACAGACAAAAAAGTTAAAGCGATCAAAGATGCTCCTGAACCAAGAAATAAAACCGAACTACAAGCATTCTTAGGATTAATTAATTTTTATAACGTGTTCCTGCCAAACAAAGTCACTATAGCAGAACCGTTACACCGTCTGCTAGACAAAAAGGCAACTTGGACTTGGGGTTACAAAGAAAAAAAAGCCTTCCAAAATATTAAAAGCTTGCTAACATCAACAAACGTCCTCATCCAATTTAGCGACACTCTGCCATTAACAGTGACCTGCGACGCCTCACCATATGGAGTAGGTGCCATCCTGAGCCACCAACTACCTGATGGCAGAGAAGCACCCGTCGCATATTACTCTAGGACTCTATCAAAAACCGAGCGGAATTATAGCCAATTGGACAGGGAAGCTCTAGCAATTGTCGCTGGAGTAAAACGATTCCACGAATACTTATATGGGCGGACTTTTCAAATCATAACGGATCACAAACCACTAATGGGGATTTTGGCGGGAAACAAGCCAACACCTAATATACTGTCTCCAAGAATGACGAGATGGTCAGAGTTCCTAGCAGCTTATTCCTACACTCTGACACATCGGCCAGGGAAACAAATTTCCCATGCGGACGCTTTGAGCAGAGCACTCTTACCAGCAACCGACGCAGACCCGGCACCAGCGATGACAACGCTACAAATCGAGACGTGCCCCGATCTACCCATATCGGCGTATGATGTCGCCAGAGCCACCGCGAAAGACTCATTGACTGCCCGCGTTCTTAGCTGGGTAGGTAAAGGCTGGCCGGAGAATCAAAAAACTGAAAACTTTAAACCTTTCCGGTCCAGACAGACTGAACTTTCTATCCAAAAGGGGTGTTTGTTGTGGGGTGATCGGGTAGTAATCCCTGCCAAATTACAGCCCAGGGTACTTAAGTTGTTACATGAAGGGCACCCGGGAATGGTTAAGATGAAAAGCCTTGCCAGAAGTTATGTTTGGTGGCCGGGTATTGATAAGGACATAGAGTATTGGGTAAGCTCATGCCACAAATGCCAGGCAATTAGACCATCCCCACCAAAAGCACCCGTTAAGGACTGGGAAACCCCTCGGGGACCGTGGTCAAGAATACACATTGACTTCGCGGGTCCTACCAAGGGGCATACCTTTCTGATTGTCGTTGATGCCTATTCAAATTGGCTGGAAGTAAAAGTTATGCCATCAATGACAACAGAAGCTGTAATAAAAAAACTGGACAACCTTTTTGCCACCCATGGCATACCGGACATTCTTGTCTCAGATAACGGGCCACAGCTAACCAGCATACCATTTGAGCAATACCTAGCCTCCCTAGGTATAAGACATGCCCTAACCGCGCCGGCTCACCCGGCTGCGAACGGCAGGGCTGAGAGAATGGTCCGGTTTACCAAAGAAGGGTTGGAACGAATGGACGCTGGAGATGTCCAACAGAAAGTAAACCGTTTGCTCACACTCCAGCACATAACGCCCAGTACTATAACAAATAAGTCCCCAGCAGAATTACTCATGGGGCGAAAATTAAGATCTCACCTTGATAGGTTACACCCAAATTTTACCCCAGAAAACCCCCCTGACTCCTCTACACGGTTCAGACAATTCGAAATAGACGATTTGGTATACGCCAAAAACTTCACCGGGGACCCGGTATGGCTACCAGGACAAATTATCCAAATTACAGGCCCCAAATCCTACCGATTAAAATTAGACGATGGCAGGGAATGGAAGCGGCACATAGACCAGCTTCGATCTCGAATTATAGAAAGAACCACAGACTTACAAACATTCGCCGAAAAAACCGGCGAAGTGCAAACCAAGGTGGGGGGGGAAAGGCGAGAAACAAATAAAGAACTGTTTAAAACCAAACCTAACAAACAATACGAACAAAAAGAGCAAATAAAAGACTCACTGTTTGAAGAGACTTGCGGAAAGAGCCCATCGGAAGGGGCCAGCCAAGCCAGCTCGACCTGCCCAGAGGAAACGGGAGGGAGCGGCAAAACCGCCGGCCTAAGAAACTCAGGCGGCGGTAAAATGGCTGACTCACCCTTCCAGACGGTTCCAGGGAGAAGGACGGACGACACAGCAGCCCCATCCGAACCGGTCGAAGTCTTCACTGAGAATGAACCACGCAAGTCAAGTCGAGTCCGGAAAAGCCCCGCCTACCTGCGAGACTACGTCACCACGTAGGACGGAACTAAGGGGGGAGGGGTGTTCTATATGTAAAGTGGATGACTCCAAATCTACAAACCTGATTGGTTAATAAAACGAACACTGGATTGGTTCACTAGGAACCAATCCAAAGAGCTGCCAAAAAGGCGGCAAATCTAAACAACTGCCATTGGCTGCAAGCAGGCAAGCCAGCCTGTATAAAAGGCTGGCCCCGGCTTCAGCCAAGGGTTCCTATTTACTGACTAGTTTACAATAAAGTATTTGTTGTTGGAACCCGGTCTACCTCGTGTGTTTTCCGAACAAAACACCATCCATTAAGGACTTACAGTAATATTGGTCAAAAGAAAAGGCAATAGATGTGTGTAAGAATATGCTTCTGTTCGATGGTAGCTGAGTTTATCAGTAAAATGTGTTAGTTGAATGCAGTGGGGAATGGGTTCCTTAAGAAATACTGTATGTATGGTATGATAGTAGAAATAAAAATGGGGTCAGGAGTAAATAAATGATAAATGAATGTCCACTGAATGCAAACATGAATACCAGTATAAAAGAAGTGTTTTGAGTTGAATTGGTCAGAAATAGAGAAAGAATGAGGACTAAATTACAAATATATGAAAGAAGAGTGAATGGGTTCAGAGAAACTGAAAGAAGAAGTAAGTCATGACTGAATCAAGTTGATTAGATCCTCAAAAAGAAAAGGGTAGTGAGTTTAAAAACAAAAGTCTGTGTATAAAATGGGTGGGTGAAAGCAAAAATGGTTATAAAACTGTTATGGAACAGTATAGAGAACGAAGTTGTTTTAAACTAAACATAGCTATATTTCCATTTTTTTCTTATCTGTTTTAAATTTCTTTTGCTTAGTATTTCTGAAATCATTTTCTTCACTTTGCAAAATTTTGCCTTCTCTGAAAAGGAATAGGGGGTAAAAGGCACGAGAGGCATATTTCTTATGGACTCTTTAATAAGAGGGAGGGTCAACTTATTTCCCAAAGCACTAGAAGGCAAGACTGTCAGTGGAAAAGGTTCATAAATTGGAATAGATATGGTAACAAGGCAGCCAATGGGGACTGTTTGGTAACCTAGACAGCTCAGAGCCTGGGCATGGCTTAGATTCACTGATCTGTATATAAAGTATATGAGTGCTTCCCTGCTTATATTGCTTCTGTGATTATGACTTCTGGATTCTTCTGGTTCTGACTTGTTTAGTTTAGTTTAGTTTAGTTTAGTTTAGTTTAGTTTAGTTTAGT
>BLBF01000020.1:10369283-10381134 GCA_015471245.1 Laticauda colubrina | reverse complement strand
GTTTAGTTTAGTTTAGTTTAGTTTAGTTTAGTTTAGTTTAGTTTAGTTTAGTTTAGTTTAGTTTAGTTTAGTTTAGTTTAGTTTAGTTTAGTTTAGTTTAGCTTAGCTTAGCTTAGTGTCATTGCACCTCATACAACAAAATCACACACCATCTTCAGTGCACATCATGACTATGAAAATAAACACAAACACACATCCTTCACCCTTCACACATTGAACCAGAAATCCCCGACAACACTACACTATACAGCAGAATTCAAAAGAGCTACTGCCTTGGGATAGAAGCTGTTTTTCAGCCTTTTTGTCCTTATTTTTATTATTCTGTACCATCTCCCAGATGGTAATAGTTCAAAAAAAGGGTTCCCAGGTTGAAATAGATCTTTGAGAATGTTTTGAACTTTCTTAAGGCAGCGGGAGCTATAAAACTCTTCCAAAGAGGGGAAAGGGCAACCAATGACCTTCTGGGCAATGACATTAACCCTCTGGAGTGCTGTCCTATCTGCCACTGTGCAATTGGCAAACCATACAGAGGTGCAGTATGTTAAAATGCTCTCTATGGTGCAGCGGTAGAAAGTCACCAGCAGTTTTTCTTTCAGTTGTTGTTTTCTGAAAAGTCTCAGGTAGTATAATCTCTGATGGGCCCTTTTGATCAGGGCTGCAATGTGGGCACCCCAGGTCAGGTCCTCTTTTAGGGTAACACCCAGAAACTTAAAACTGGCCACTTGCTCCACTCAGTCTCCATTGATAAGCAAGGGCTGGATGTTTGATCTATGATATGCACAGCATCAGGATACTTATTCTGCTGATTACTAACAATGTTATACAAGAATCCCAAAGCTATGGTAATGCTGGCATCAGGTGGGACATAGACTGCAGTAATCAAAACGATGCCGAATTCCTGCAGAAGATATATGGGTCTACATTTAAGAGTCATATACTCCAGATCCATGGAGCAGTGGCTGTCTAGTCTTTGTATTGATACACTAGCTTTTGTTCACATAAAGGCTTAAACCTCCCCCTTTGATCTTATCAGAATCTCTACTCCTGTCCTGCCGGTGAGCTATGTAGACTTCCAGCTCAACAGCTGCATCTGGAATGAGTGAATGAAGCCAAGTTTCTGTGATTTGCAAAACACAGCAGTTCTTGATAAATTTAGTTTTTGCTATCTGTAGCCTTAATTCATCCATTTTGTTAGTCAGAGATCTTGCATTGGTAAGAAATATACTTGGAATTGAAGGCTTATGTGGAAACTTACTCAGCCTAAAGAAAACCCCAGCATGGCATCCTCTCTTTCTCCACAGCTTCCTCCTTCCTACAGGGATAGTGATCCATGGCTCCCCCAGGGGCCTAACTGCCTCTTTGGTATGTTATGAGAATGTACAAAATCATTTGTAATAGCCCTTTCACATTTCAGTCCAATTTGTAACAAGGCTTGCTGTTACAACAGGGTGTTGGAGTAGAAGACCCGCAGATCCCTTCCAGCTCTATTCTGATTGATTGATTGAGTGACTCCTTCTATTGGCAACTATTACAATGCCTAGAAACCTTGTCTGATTATTTCCTCATATCCTGCTGCGGGAAAGTACATATGACTATTTCCTCATATCCTGCAATAATAGAACGTATCAAAAGGCATATTTCAAAATGTAGCACTTTGCCAGAGATGACATATTTCAAAATGTAGCACTTTGCCAGGGATACTAGTATCTCAAGCAAAGGGTCCCATTTAGACCAATTGCTGGCAAACATATTCCTATCTACTTGCATGAGATCAATTCTTGATCATTATAGGTGAGTAAATACATAGAGATGTAGAAGCCTGATTTTAAAGCTTGACTAAATTATATCTGACTGCACACTTCATGTGAGCGTGCCATTTAGCAGTTTGTCTTGAAAAATACAATTTGATGAACTACTTGTGGGAAGTCAGTGACTCCATTTCCTTTTGGAAATTTACATATTTTAAAACAAAGAGGAAATGTTTTTATTAGTCATGATGTCATCATCACTGTTGGATTTTTTAAAAATAGAAAATATTTCCTAGATGTGTTAACTATTTTAGGGAGCTACAAAGCAATTCTACATAAAAAAAAAAAAAAACCACAACAACACATGGACACGGACACACTTGTACACATTTGGCAATTTGGAAAATAAATACAAGTCAAAAACTTCTGGAATTAACTCGAGGTTGAATCCAAAGCAAAATAGAAGAGTCAAAAACTTTGCATCTCACTTCAACTGTCATGCAAAATATTTAATAAGCTGGACCTTTGTTGTTGATTTACTTATTGTTTACTTTTAATAGGTTTATATAAGGTTTCCAGGAACATTTGACCTTTCTAGGAAAATACAAATAGTCCTTGATTTAAGGCAGGTCACTTCTTATGACCTGGATTCCAAGTCCCTCCCCCGGTCACATGATTACATTTTGCAATCTCAGCAACCAACTCCCATTTACAGCTGTTTGCATCATGTAACCACAATTTATGACTTTTTTTTCCCCAGAAACCAATGTTTACTTACAGTTTCTAGCAAAAAATGCAAATTGCAGGCAATGGATTTGCTTAACAACCATAGCATTTGATTAATGACTGCTGCAAAAAAGAGGTAGTAAAATCAGGCAAAGTCATGGTCACCCACTTAACAAATGGCACAACCTACAACCATAAATTGGGCTTAATGACAGTCATAAGTCAACCTGTATAACATTTCACAGATATATTATTACTATGTTGGAAGTTCCCTTAAATGTCTAATTTTTTTCAATACATAAATAAAAATAGCTTTCACTGTATTTTAACCAAACAGCATTAAGGTATTTTTGTAAAATGTCATAACATGCATTGTTGGAATAGATATGGGGGATGGGTACCCCTTGCCAAATTATACCTGTTTTTGGTGCTGCTACTGCAAGTCAAAATGTTGCTGCCATTGACAGTGTTCTTCAAAACGTTTGTGGCCACATTATTACTTAGGTTTCCACAGCCTGATGCAAATCCTGTTGAAATCAAATCCCCTTTACTCATTCCTTTAGGCCAAAGAACACGACAATAGAAATATACAAACCTATAATTATTGATAAGGCTCAAAAGGAGACATAAAATAGAATAACATTACATACAAATAAATTAATACAGTGACAATAATACAGATGATAGTGGCAATCATCAAGATTTGTACTAACCTTCAGGTATAGATACATGGTACCAAATCAGGCAACCTGGGAAAGTGATGTCAAGATCCTGATCAAGTAGGAAAAACTATCAAAAATAAGCATTGCACTTTCTACCAGAGAAGTTCTTTTAAATCAGATAATGTATATCTTCTAAAGGGCCTGTCACATAGGTCGACGGATGCAAAACGTATGTAAAAAGGACACAGCGGACGAGAAAATGTTCCATCCGTTGTTATCCGCTCTCAAAAGTGCCCCAAATTTGCATAAGCAGAGCGGACAACAACGGAAAGGAACGGATGTGGGCAGGATGTAGGGGGGATGTAAAGCAGATGCTCCACGGAAGCCTAGCGGATGGAAGCAGATGGAAGTGGATGGCACATACGCAGGGCTTCCGGGGGAGCACAGCAAAGCGGACTCGCAGCGGAAGGAAAGGATGCAGAGCAGATCCCTAGCAGATGAAGCAGATGCAGAGCGGATGCCTAGCAGATGCCTAGTGGATGCAAAGCGTTCACTGCGCATGCGGGGAGGATGCATTGTGTCAGCCCCGCAGATATAAAGGGATGCAGCTCACAAGCAGGTCACCATTCAGAGGAAAGACCTGCTGCCAGACACAGCTCCAGCCAACAACCATGGGGAAGAAGAGGAAGCCTGTGCCATCTGCTGCCAGCCCTGGAAAGAAGGACACGGCCACCATTCCACCCCCTGGCCCTGACTCAGCTTCTTCTGGGGCTTCTGCTGCTCGGGCTGACTCTTCTGGTGCTGGGGCTATTGCTGGGGCTTACTCTGCTGGTGCTGCTCCTGGTGCTGCTGGTGCTGCTGGTGCTGCTGGTCCTGCTGGTGCTTACTCTGCTGCTGCTGATCCTGGTCCTGCTGGTGCTGTTGGTGCTGCTGGTGCTGCTGGTCCTGCTTTTGCTGCTACTGTTGTTGTTGTTGCTGCTGCTGCTGGTGGTGGTGTGGTGGAGCAGCCCCTAGAACCTCAAAACCCCTCTGATGAGTGCCCAGATGGCCCTGCCAGAGGGAGGGAGAGGCATATGCAAGAACGGGAGAGGAGGCAATACTTCATTGAAGAGGAACATGAGGATGGCTGAGGGAGAACGAGTATCTATGGAGGAAGGGACACAGGCTCTATCGAGACACCAAAAGGAAGCAAGCTGCTTGGAGAGAGAAGACGGAGAGCCTGGGCTACACTTCAGAGGTCCTCCTCGGGTGGTGGAAGCACATGCACACCTGGTACGGGAAGCTGCACCTCAAGAAATCTGGCCAGGCCACGGTCAAGCTGACGGACCGGGAGACCTACATGATGGCCAAGTGCAGCTTCTTGGAGGATGAGGTCTGCCACCGAGGAGCAGCCCCTCTGACAACCCTCTCCCTCAGGCAGCCCACAGAGAGCCAGTCCTCTTCTGGCCAAGAATCATCTCCTGTATCCAGGCAGGTATCTGTGGAGCATGCCACGACGGAGAACCCCCCGACAGCTGCACTCCCCATGGCGGAGCGTGTGGAGGACCCCCTGATGCAGTGGAAGCAAGGAGAGGGCACTTACACCAGAGACCAACCCATATCCACCCCCAGCTCCACCTCCACAGAAAGCAGGCAGAGAGCCAGACCGGAGGGACAGAGCCACACTGTCCTGCTGGAGATCAGGGACACCATCAAAAGCAGCGTAGATCTCCTCTCTCAGCTGGTACACACCGACATACCATCCTCAAACCGCAAGCCCTTCCTCACCTACGTCAACCAGACCCTCATGGACATGTCCAAATCACAGTACCAGGTGATCAAGGACAGGATCACCGGTCTTCTGCACAACCCTCCAGGCCCAGCTGAACCTGATCCGATCCAGTCCAGGTCTGCTCCTCCACCTCAG
Source organism: Laticauda colubrina (assembly GCA_015471245.1). NCBI lineage: Eukaryota > Metazoa > Chordata > Lepidosauria > Squamata > Elapidae > Laticauda > Laticauda colubrina. The sequence goes on along the minus strand of BLBF01000020.1, from coordinate 10,376,092 downwards.
GTGATGACACAGCCCTTCCAAGGCTTTCCACAGGGCCTTACCTACCAAGGCTATGGCTACCAGGAGTTCCAGCAGCACAGGCAGCCCTACCCAGTCCAGGCACAGGTACATCGTACGCTACCAGTGCCACCGATGCCACCGACGCCACCGATGCCACAGATGCCACCCACACCTCACCTCGCTCAGCTGCAGATCAGACAGCCCCACTACACTCCTCCTTTCTCCACCCCACAGCCAAGCCCAGCCTCAGAAGATCTGTCATCGGTATTGGGACTGACACCCCATGTCCTGGAGGAAGGGGCTCTCAACATCACAGGACTGAGCCAGCTCTCTGAGAGCTTCCTCCACAAACCATCCCCTGTTGTCCTCTCGGGGCCAGGCACCCCAATGGCACCTCAGACCAGCACTCCAGCAGCAGCCACCTCCACAGCACCTGGACCCTTCACCCCTGAGACTGTGTGCATGCCTCAGAGTGATTGAGAAGAGTGCCAGAGACTGGGTTGCTACCTGTTGACTTTATCTTTGCTTGGGACACTTTTCTTGGGTCATTTTGCTTTTACAACTTGTTATTAATAAAGATTATCTTTGCTCCACCCACTTGCTTCAGTTCTTTTAGTCAATAAAGTCTTGGTGGAAACTTTTAGAAATGGTTTAAGTCTTTGCATGCTTCTGGGATGGGTATGGATAGCAGTGGGATGGGCAGGGATACCTGTGAGATGGGTAATAGCTGTGGGATGGGCAGGGATACCTTTGCGATGGGCAGGGATACCTGTGCGATGGACAGGGATACTTGTGGGATGGGTACATTGTACGCTACCGGTGCCCTGGACAGCCTGTAGTTGAAGATCCTCTCTTCACCGGTGAGGCATCTGGAGGTGTAGGGCTTCATGAGGTAGGTTCTGAGGGACAAGGCGTCATCCCCCATGATGAAGTAGGGCACATCTTCCGTGTCGTTGGGCAGGGGGTCTGGATCTCAGAAGCCAATGATGAGGTTGCGTTCCAGCCCCTCCTTGAGGTCACTGGCGTTGTATACCTGGGCATCTGAAGCTGACCCGTTGCCTGAAGCATCGATGTAAATGAACTTGTAGTCAGCATCGACCATGGCGAAGAGGATGATGCTGAAGAAGCCCTTGTAGTTGAAATAAGTGGACCCCGACTTGGCTGGAGCTTTGCAGGCCACGTGCTTCCCATCTATGGCTCCAACGGTGTGAGGGAAGTTCCACTTCTGATACCACTGCTCTGCAAATTTCTTCCAGCCTTCTTCAGTGGAGGGGCACTGGAGGAGCTCCTCCAGGTATTCTTCGATGATGGCCTGCACCACTTCTCTGACCACAATGCTGATGGTGTTGTGTGGCACCCTCCAGCTGTACTGCATGCTCCTGTACGTGGTCCCTTAGGCCAGGTGGTGCAGAGTCAGTGCCACCTTGAGCCCAGGGTCCAGGCTGGGCCAGAAGTTCGTGCTCTGCTTGGTCAACCTGGGTGTCAGCCGCTCCACAACTTCGTCAAAGATGGCTGGAGGCATCCTCATGAAGTTCTGGAATGCACGAGGGTCTTCGTTCCTAAGCTCCACCATCAGCTTGTGGTGCAGTCCGTACTCTGCTCTTCTCCCAATCCATCTTCAGACCCAGACACTTCTTGGCCGCCTCCTTTTCTTCCCGTAGAACAGTTGAAAGAGCCTGTGGATGGCTTCGCACTGTTGCAGAAGGATGGTGGCTACCAAAAGGAGTGTGTGACGATCCATGGTGGAGATGACTGAATGCTGTGGAAGAGCAAGAGCCAGATGAAGGCTGCAGAGGTCTGCACAGCAGGGATGCTGGACTGAAAGTGAGATCCAGGTGAGTTGCTCCCCCTTTTTATAGGCAATATAGGTTTTCCACTAGGTGTCCTTTTGCATCCTCTAGGTATCCTCTAGACATCCTTAATATCCGAGATAGGTCCCCTCTGCGAACGTTTTTTCCATTTTAAATGCATTCTTTGCGAGCTGCATCCGCTTTCATCCTTTCTCCGTCTGTGCTACTAACGCTGCGCGTCCGTTCCGCGTCCGTTTCTCTTCCTCCCTGTGTCCGCTTTCCGCTGCAGTGGATTTGAGTTGCGCGGATGCGCAGCGGATGTCTAGCAGATGTAGTGGACGCATAACGGATGACGACGGATGCAGAACAGATGTTCACCGTATGCGTTGCGGATGCAGAACGGACGCGTTGGATACATTTTCCGCTCAAAAAGTTTTGAGCAGCTCAAAACTTTTTGAGTGGATGGAACCTCAGTCGACGGATGCTGGACCGATAGAGAGGAAGAAAAACGGACAAAGTGAGTACAGAATGGATGCATCGCATTAACCAATGGATGGCAAGTGTTTCTCTCCGTTTTACATCCTCTTTCCATCCGTTGGTGCAGTGTGACATGGGCTTAAGGGCCGGTCCCACTGCACTTACGGATGCAAAGAAGATGTAAACATTAAAAAAAGCTTGCCATCCGTTGGAAAACGCTATGCATCCGTTGTGTACTCATTGCATACGTGTTTCATATGCTCTATCCATCGAGCATCCGTCCACTGCGATTTCATCTGCGGAAAAAGTTTTGAGCTGCACAAAAGTTTGTGAACAGATGAACTTTCCGCCGTGTACGATGTACATCTGCGACATATACAAGCAACAAACATTCTATGTCTATTATCATCCATTAAATATCTGCTGTATCCTCTCTGCATCCTCTGGCCATCCCCTCAACTCACATCTGCTGCAGCTGAAAATGGAAAGAGGGAGGAAACAAAAGGTACACGGAACGTCTACACAGCATTAGTAGCACGAAAATAGAAAGGATGTAAGCATATACATCTCGTATATAAAGTATTAAAAATGGACAAAGCGTTTATATCTGGGATGTATCTCATATATTTTGGATGTCTGCAGTATGTCTAGAATATGTAGAAGGCCGCATAGCGGACAACCGATATTTTCTATAAAAAGGGGGAGAAAATCATCTGGATCGCTGGGATGGTGGACCATACAGTCCCACTATGCTTGCACTGGAGGTTTATCTATTCCACAACTATCCTTATCTATTCCACAAGCATGCAAAGGCTTAACCATTTTTTCAAAGTTTTCACCAAGACTTTATTAAGTAAACAAAATGACCCAAGTAAACTAAGTGTTTTAAGCAAAGATAACCTTTATTAACTTTCTGAGGTAAACTTTATGACTTTATTAAATAAGCAAAATGAACCAAGTAAACTGTTTTCAGTGCCTTCAGCAAAGATAAACTTTCGTAGGTAAACTTTATAACTTTATTAAATAAGCAAAATGAACCAAGTAAACTATATTAAGTGTCTTAAGCAAAGATAAACTTTCTTAGGTAAACTTTATGACTGTATTAAATAAGCAAAATGAACCAAGTAAAGTGTCTTCAGCAAAGATAAACTTAACAAGTAAAGAACTCAGTCTCTGACATTATTCTCAGTCACTCTGAGTCATGTCCATGGTCTCAGCTGTTAAGTGGAGGTGGCTGTGGCTTGAGTGCTGGTCTGAGGCACCATTGGGGTGCTTGGCCCTGAGGGTACAACAGGTGGTGGTGTGTTCAGGAAGCTATCCGAGAGCTGACTCAGTCCTGTGAGGTTGAGAGGCCCTTCATCAAGGACTTGAGATGACAGGCCCAATACTAATGACAGATTGTCCGTTGATGGGCTTGGCTGTGGGGTGGAGAAAGGGTTGGGAGGAGTGTAGTCGGGCTGTCTGGTCTACAGCTGGGTGAGGACTGGAGTCTGTGGTGTCCGATGAATCTGGGCCTGGACTGGGAAGTTCTGCTTGTGCTGTGGGAAGTCCTGGTAGTCATAGCCTTGGTAGGTGAGGGGCTGTTGAAAGCTGTGGAAGGGCTGCGTCATCGCCTGGGGTGGAGGAGCAGACCTGGACTGGGTAGGAGCAGCTTCAGCAGGGCCTTGAGGGTTGTGCAGAAGTGCTGTGATCTTCTGCTTCATCACCTGGTACTGGGCTTCGGGAAGGTCCCTCAGGGTCTGGCTCACATAGGTGATGAAGGTGTTCTGGCCCAAGGATGCTCTGTCCAAGTGGACCAGCTGAGAGAGAAGTTCTGTGCTGGTCTTCATTGTGTCCCTGATCTCAACAGCACACTGTGGTCCTGGCCCTCCAGTCTGCCTCTCTGCCTGCATCCTGTGGAGCTGGGGGTGGGGGTGGGGGCAGGTTGGCCTCTGGTGGCTGCCGCTTCTTCCTCCATTTGTGACAGCAGGGCATCATCATCCACGGGATCCTCCAAGTCTGCCAGCATGGGGAGTGCAGCTGTCGGGGGGATCTCTGCTGTGGGGGCCTCTGAAGACACCTGCCTGGACAGGCTCGCTGGTTCCTCGCTGGAAGAGGACTGGCTGTCTGTGGGCTGTCTGAGGGAGAGGGGTGTCAGAGGGGCTGCTCCTCAGTGGCAGATCTCACCCTCCAGGAAACTGCACTTGACCATGACGTACATCTCCTGGTCAGTGAGCTTGACAGTGGCCTGCCTGGATTTCTTGAGGTGTAGCTTGTCATACCAGGTGTGCATGTGCTTCCACCATGCAAGGAGTACTTCTGCAGTGTACCCCAGGCTCTCTGCCATGCCTCTCCAAGCTGCCTGCTTATTCTTGGTGTCCCGATACAGTCTGTGGCCCTTTCTCCACAGGTACTTGTTTTCCCTCAGCCATTCCAGCACCTCATCCTCATGCTCCTCGGAAATGGTGTACTGTTTCCTCTCTTCCTTCTCCTTCCCTTGCCTCTTCCTCCCTCTGGCAGAGGCTTCAGCAGGGCCTTCAGGGGCTTGAACAGCAGGGCCTTCAGCAGCAGGGCTTTGAGGGCCTTGGGGCTGGTCCACAGCAGCAGCAGCAGCAGCAGCAGCAGCAGCAGCTTCAGAGTCAGTGCCAGGGGGTGGGATGCTGGTTCTGGCTTTCTTCACCTTGCCAGGGCTTGAACGAGTAGGCACGGGCTTCCTCTTCTTGCCTGACTGACGAACCATGGTGTTCCTGCTAGGTGTATGTGGCAGCACGTCTTTCCCCTATATGCTGACTGCGTGCGTGCTGCATCCTTTTATATCCATGGAGCTGACGCAATTCATACTTCCCGCATGCGCAGTGAACGCTTTGCATCCAATATACATCCACGTGGCATCCCCTTTGTTTCCTATAGGTGTCCATGATGCATCTGCTTCATCTGCTATGCATCCATCCCTTCCGCTTTGCATCCGCTTCATAATTCTCCTCCGGAACCCCTTCGGAGGTGTCATCTGCTTCTATCTGCTTTCATCTGCTAAGCTTCCTATGAACATCCGTTTAACATCCCCGCTACATACTCCCCATGTCTGTTCTTTTCTGTTCTTTTCCGTTCTGTTTATGCAAATTTTCACCACTTTTTGGAGCAGATGACAACGGATAGAGCCACCCCCCAAATTTTGCTTGTCTGCTGTGTCCTTTATGCATACGTTTTGCGTCCGTCGGCCAGTGGGACTGGGCCTTTAATGACACACTGACACAATGTCATTTTCTGACATTTTTACAGTGAAAAATTTAATACTCACTTTAAGTTTTCACCGGAAAAGTGTTTGTCAGAAAATTGGCTCTACCATTTGAAAAACCAATTTATATGGGTCATATAAATTCAGATCTTTATTTAGAAGAAGATGTATCAAGTATTGTAGAAAGCTTCTATTTTAGTTGCCGTGATCTATGTAAAACTGCTCTTCGGTGTAATTCCTTTAATTGCTGCTCTGAAAAAAAAAAACACTTGGAATTCAGCTCCAATATATTTATTTGGAACTGCAAAAGATCTGTTTTACCTATTTTTTCTTCTGGCAGGGAAAACTAGAGAGGCTTGAAGCATTTACTCGCTACATGGCCTTCTTTCGTATCAGCAGTTCAGAAATAGGTTCATAGTCATGGTCTTATTCCAAAACATTGCCCATGATGGTTTTAAAGTACAGTTTGTAAATTGCAGATTATGCACACCCAATAGTGGGTAGGTTTTTCAAAAAGCCATGGATAAAGATTTTGACTTGCTGTAACATGCAAACCTAATCTATATTAAAAGGGAGCATCAACTATAATAAATGTGTACCCCAGCAAAAGCCACTCCTAAGAAGTAAAGAGATTGGTGCCGGGCCACTAATGTAGAGGACAGGAGGAGTGGCTTTGAAGGATAGGAGGAAGAGTGACTACCAGTGATCAGATGAGAGAGGTTGAGCTTAGAATAGAATAAAATAGACTTGAATTCTTTATTGGCCAAGTGTGATTGGACACAGAAGGAATTTGTCTTGGTGCAAATGCTCTCAATGTACATAAAAGAAAAGATACATTCATCAAGAGTCAAGAATCATCAGATACAACAATAATAGTCATAGGGTACAATAAGCATTTTAGTTTACCCAGGATTTAGCATGGATAACTTTAAATAACAGCTGTCCCTTCTGACCCCTTTTTAAATAGAAGACAAACCTTTTAAAATAAACCATGTGATTTCCTCTGGTAGCATAGAAATCACAGAAGTTCAACATCCTCATTTACAGAAGTCTCATCACAATATTAGAATTATTGCACATACTGTATACACACACACACAAACACACATACACTCACTGTGAATTAGGACCCAGAGAATTCAGTGGGAAAATAAAAACTATTGGGTTCTTAGATGCTCGCTTTATACAGCTATTAAAAACAAGCTTTGATGAATATTTTTAAAACTAAGATTAAATCTAAAAACTAAGGTTTTCTAAAGAGGCTTTTATTTCATCATCATCATTATTATTATTATTATTATTATTATTATTATTATTATTATTATTAT
>BLBF01000020.1:10302252-10362293 GCA_015471245.1 Laticauda colubrina | reverse complement strand
TCCCAAAGGTATCCCTGCCCATCCCACTGCTATCCTTACCCATCCCACAGGTATCCCTGCCCATCCCACTGCTATCCTTACCCATCCCAGAAGCATGCAAAGGCTTAAACCATTTCTAAAAGTTTCCACCAAGACTTTATTGACTAAAATAACTGAAGCAAGTGTGTGGAGCAAAGATAATCTTTATTAATAACAAGCTGTAAAAGCAAAATGACCCAAGAAAAGTGTCCCAAGCAAAGATAAAGTCAACAGGTAGCAACCCAGTCTCTGGCACTCTTCTCAGTCACTCTGAGGTGTGCACATAGTCTCAGGGGTGAAGGGTCCAGGTGCTGTGGAGGTGGCTGCTGCTGGAGTGCTGGTCTGAGGTGCCATTGGGGTGCCTGGCCCCGAGAGGACAACAGGGGATGGTGTGTTGAGGAAGCTCTCAGACAGCTGGCTCAGCCCCGTGATGTTGAGAGCCCCTTCCTCCATGACATGGGGTGTCAGCCCCAGTACCGATGACAGATGTACTGAGGCCGGGCTTGGCTGTGGGGTGGAGGAAGGAGTGTAGTGTAGTGTAGTGGGGCTGTCTGGTCTGCAGCTGGGTGAGGACTGGCGTTGGTGGCATCTGTGGCGTGGATGGCATCAGTGGCGTGGGTGGCATCAGTGGCATCAGTGGCACCGGTGGCATCCAATGAACATGTGCTTGGACTGGGAAGGGCTGCTGCCTGTGCTGCTGGACCTTCTGGTAGCCGTAGCCTTGGTAGGTGAGGGCCTGTGGAAAGCCTTGGAAGGGGAGTGACATCACCTGGGGTAGAGGAGCAGACCTGGACTGGGTGGAGCAGGTTCATCTGGGTCTGGAGGGTTGTGAAGCAGATCGGTGATCCTGTCCTTTACCACCCGGTACTGGGGTTCCCCCATGTCCATGAGGGTCTGGTTGACGTAGGTGAGGAAGGGTTTGCGGTTTGAGGATGGTATGTCGGTGTGTACCAGCTGAGAGAGGAGATCTACGCTACTTTTGATGGTGTCTCTTATCTCCAGCAGGACAGTGTGGCTCTGCCCTTCCTGTCTGGCTTTCTGCCTTTCTGTGGAGGTGGAGCTGGGGGTGGATGTGGGTTGGGCTGTGGTGGAAATGCCGTCTCCTTTCTCCCACTGCATCAGGGGGGTCCTCCACGCGCTCCGCCACGGGTACTACAGCTGTCAGGGGGGTCTCCATCGGGGCATGCTCCACAGATACCTTCCTGGAGACAGGAGCTGACTCTCTGCCGGAAGAGGACTGGCTCTCAGCAGGCTGCCTGAGAGAGAGAGTTGCGAGAGGGGCTGCTCCTCGGTGGCAGATCTCACCCTCCAGGAAGCTGCACTTGGCCATCACATAGGTCTCTCTGTCCATCAGCTTGACCGCGGCCTGGCCATATTTCCTGAGGTGCAGCTTCCTGTACCAGGTGTGCATGTGCTTCCACCAGCCGAGGAGCACCTCCAAAGTGTAGCCCAGGCTCTCTGCCCTCTCTCTCCAAGCAGCCTGCTTTCTTTTGGTGTCCCTATAGAGCCTGTGTCCCTTCCGCCATAGATACTCGTTCTCTCTCAGCCACTCCAGCACCTCATCCTCATGTTCCTCTTCTATGTTGTATTGCCTCCTCTCCTGTTCTCGCGTCTGCCTCTTCCTCCCTTTGGCAGGACCACATGGGCCCTCATCAGAGGGGCTTCCAGGTTGTAGGGGCTGCTCCTCCACACCACCACCACCACCAGCAGCAGCAACAGTAGCAGCAAAAGCAGAATCAGCAGCAACAGCAGCAACAGCAGCAACAGCAGGACCAGGATCAGCAGCAGCAGAGTAAGCACCAGCAGGACCAGCAGGACCAGGAGCACCAGCAAGACCAGGAGCACCAGCAGGACCAGGAGCACCAGCAGGACCAGGAGCAGTGCCAGCAAAGTAAGCACCAGCAGAAGCACCAGCACCAGGAGCAGTGCCAGCAGAGTAAGCACCAGCAGAAGCCCCAGCACCAGGAGAAGTGCCAGCAGAGTACGCACCAGCAGAAGCACCACCGCCAGAAGCAACTTCAGCAGAGTAAGCACCAGCAGAAGCACCACCGCCAGAAGCAACATCAGCAGAGTAAGCACCAGCAGAAGCACCACCGCCATAAGCATCATCATCAGCTCCTCCAGAAGCATCAGCAGAAGCCCCAGCCCCAGAAGAGCAAGCCCAGGCTGCAGACCCCCCAGCAGAAGCAGAGTGAGGGCCAGGGGGTGGGAGGGTGGCCTTGTCTGTCTTGCCAGGGCTGGCAGCAGATGGCTGAGGCTTTCTCTTCTTCCCCATGGTTGTGGGGCTGCTGGCTGGCAGGTAGGCAGGCAGGCAGGCAGGCTGGCAGGCTTGCAGGCTGGCAGGCAGGCTGGCAAGCTGTGTCTGGAAGCAGGTCTTTCCTCTGAATGGTGACCTGCTTGGGAGCTGCTTCCCTTTATATCTGCGGGGCTGATGCAATGCATCCTCCCCGCATGCGCAGTGAACGCTAGGCATCTGCTAGGCATCTGCTAGGCTTCCGCTAGGCATCTGCTAGGCTTCTGCTCTGCATCCGCTTCATCTGCTCGGCTTCCGCTCTGCATCCGCTTCATCCGCTCGGCATCCGCTCGGCATCCGCTCTTTCCGTTCCGCGTCTGCTTTGCTGTGCTCCCCCAGAAGCCTTGCGGATGTGCCATCCGCTGCCATCCACTTCCATCCGCAATGCTTCCGTGGAGCATCCGCTTTCCATCCGCCCTACGTCCTCCCCCCGTCCTTTCCTTTCCGTGTTGTCCACTCTGGTTATGCAAATTTTTGCCCCTTTTGAGAGCGGATAATAACGGATGGAACATTTTTCTCGTCCGCTGTGTCCTTTTTACAAACGTTTTGCATCCGTCGGCCAGTGTGACAGGGCCTTTAATAATAATGTAGCATTTATTACACTTTGTTCCCAAAGCTTTCAAATTCTTCCTCATGACCCATATACAGTCATAAGAGCCTCACAGATCTTATGGAATATCAGATGGAGCGCATAACTTTTTTTTTAATCTAGCACTTAGTGAGATGTGAACCCAATCTGAATATTAGCTCAGAGATTCTGAAATATGATATGATCATTATTTTTGGTTTCAATGTTTCAGCATATTATTTAATCACTCTGAGCCAAACAAAACTGTCATCTATAGAATGGCATAATTACAAGGGTGGCTTTTTAAAAGCAAGGCTTGCAGGTAAGGAGGAATGGATCCAGATAGTTCAAATTAGTAATTTGCTTGGAAGACCACGAGGTCATCCTTGGCTCACTGAGAAATAGAAAAATCATTCCAGAAGGTGGCTATAGAAAACAGATAGGACTGCCAAAAACCAAAGCAAAACTACATGGATATGTCTGCGTAATAAGCAGAAGTTGAACTCAATTCAAAGGACTCTTTATGTTTAAATACATTTTTATTTTCTTGTCAGTGAGATACTTTTTTAATTCAGTAAAAATAACAGGTACAGGACTTCACTCACAGCCACACTACATCAAAGCCTATCTCTGCAAATCAGGAATGTTGGAATTTGTCATTGGCTTCCATGCAATTGTTAATTACATTGTTGACGTTTCGGCCAGTTTTACTTTGAAAACTCATGTTGAAAATCCCCTTTGGAGAACCAACCTTAAGACTATTTTATTCTAACTCAATGATCTGATGGTAAATTTCTATGGACCAATCAATGCCCCTCAATAGATTGGAGACCCCTTACCATTTCACATTATTGCAGAATTTAAGCTCTGTTTCTGCATAACAGAAAGACATATTTAAAAAGATACTAACAAATACATGACAGAGAGGGGTTTGTAGGCAAGATATACAAGGGGTACAGTAATATGGAAATAGATTTGGAGATTAGCCTGTACCAATCAACAATCAGGTTACACTACAGCAAATAGCAAAGAAGCTATTTAAGCTTTAAACTGGGCAGGTTTCTAAACATGAAGGTATTAAATCGATATGAAAGTTCATTTTCCCCCCCAAAAAGTACTTTTTAAAGACTTTTTAAAACACTTTTTGAAGACTCAAAGTAAATATTTTTGCATTACTATTGGACTCCATCTAGGTAGTTCATGTATCACATGGTTCAGTCTTCAAGCCCCATTCTAGGCTAGTTAAAATGTCAAATTTTTTTTTAAGTTTTTTTTTTTTTAGACAAACATACACAAACAAAACATAAAAACATAAAGCCATCTTCCAATTATGAACATCCAGTGTGTCGGTTGGTTATAAATGTTTTAGTGCTCCCTCTCCATAGTCCTCACTTACAATTATTTGTATATATTCTCATATTATCAATCAAATATTTCTAAACACATTATTATCATTGTTAATCATTCATTTGACTGTACTATTGTTCCTTCACATTATGTGAGATGTTCCATATTTTTAAATTGGTTTAATAACAATTCATATTTTCACCCTAAATCCATCCAATAATAATCCATCTTTATAATTATATTCTATATAATTCTATTCTCCTTATATTGTAAAATTCTACATATTTCATTTCCTTATTTTATTTTTTAATCATTGATAAAATAGATCCCAAATTTTATAAAATTGTTTATCTTCTTGTTCTCTAATTTCAAATGTCAATTTACTCATTTCAACACATTCAATTATTTTCTTTATAACTTCTACCTGCATTGGTATTTTCTCATTTTTCCAATTTTTAGCAAATACAATCCTAGCCACTGTTAATACATTTACAATCAAATATTTCAATTCCCTACTGTATAATTCAGGTAAAATTCCCAATAAAAATATCTCTGTTTTCAAGTTTATGTGTTTCTTTTCCCAACCATGTGTGGATTATGGTAATATGAGCCCTGTGTCTGATGACATTTCCAACATTTTTCAGATTTGTTTTTGAACATTCTTGCTATTCTTGTTGGGAGTAAGTACCACCTGTAAAACATCTTATACAAGTTTTCTTTATATGCTGTTGACATTGTCATTTTATAATTTTGAGACCACAATTTTTACCATTTCGCTAAATCAATCCCATTTCCAAAACTTGTCCCCCAAGCAATCATTGTTTCTTTAACTTGTTCTTCTTCTAGCTTAATTTCTAATAAATGTTCAAATATCAGTACCTGTCAAAATCTTATTTAAGTCAGTCAGTTTATCATAAAAAAACTTTTGTTTTAAATTTTTTATCATATCTAGAGCATATTTGCATGTATGAAAACCAGTTCATCTTTATACCTTGTTCTTCTAATTCTTGCATAGATTTAAGTTCACCCCTTTCATTCAATATTTCACCATATCTGTTTGTTCCTTTTTATATATTATAGGATAAGAAAATGCTTCAATAATCTATAACCAGACTGGAATTTTTAAATAGCATTGCTTTTTAGTCTTCTCCCAGCTTAATAACAAAGCCTCACGTATATAATGTCTTCTAAAATATCCCTGTGTTTTAGTTCCCTTGTACCATAGGAAGGCATGTCACCCCAACAACAAATCATGTCCTTCTAATGTCAATAATCTAGTATTTCTTAGTGTTATCCATTCCTTAGCCCACATCAGGTTAGTTGCTTGATAATATAACTCCCAGTTAGGCAGGCCAAATCCTCTTCTTATTCTGGCATCTTGCAACAGTTTTAATTTTATTCTCGCTTTCTTTCCCTGCCATTTATACTTCAACACTATTTTATTTAAATCTTCAAAGTGGTCTTTCCCTAGCCTAATTGGAATTGTCTGAAACAAATATAAAATTCTAGGAAGTATATTCATCATAATTGTCAATATTCTCTCTATTAGTGACAATTGTAATTTTCCCATTTTGCCAAATCTGTCGCAATCTGTTGTTTGAGTTTAATATAGTTATTCTCTTTAAGTGTACTACATCTTGCTGTCAAATGTATCCCCAGGTACTTAACCTCATTTGTGACCTGGATTTTCAAAACATCCGCCAATTCTTCCTTTTGTCTTACCAACATATTCTTTTGTCAAGATCTTCATTTTATCTTTGTTTATTTTCAAACCAGTTACTTTTCCATGTGCCTCTGTCTTTTCTATCAATTTAAATGCTGTTTCTAATGGATACTCTAAAATGAAAACCAGGTCATCTGCAAATGCTTGCAGTTTAAATTCTTCCTTTTTAATTTTCATCCCTTTTATATCTTTTTCTTCTCTCATATTTCTATTGAACACTTCCAAGGTTAACACAAACAACAGAGGTGACAGTGGGCAGCCTTGTCTTGTCCCTTTCCTTATCTCATTAGAATCTGTCAATTCTCCCTCTATCATTACCTTTGCTGTTTGTTTATGATATATAGCTTCAATGGCTTGAGTAAATTTCTTACCAAAGCCCATCTGCTCCAGCTGTAATAACATAAATCGCCAGTTCACATTGTCGAAGGCTTTCTGTGCATCTAAAAATATCAAAGCCATTTGTTTTTCAGGATGTGCTTCATAGCATTCCAAAGTGTCCAGAATTATACTCATATTAACATTAATTAGTCTCTTTGGCAGAAACCTATTTTGATCAGGATAAATAAAATTATTCAAATATCTTTTAATTCTTTCTTTCAATATTGAAGAGAAGATTTTATCATCTGAGTTTAGTAGGGAAATAGTCTATAATTCTTAATTTGTTGTGGGTCGGCATCCTCCTTAGTGACAACAGTGATATATGCTTCTGACAACGATTTGGGTATCCTCTTCTTTGACATGACTTCATTCATAACTTCTAACAATGGAAAATTCAAGGATTCCTGTTATATCTTATAAAATTCCACTGAAAGTCCACCCGGACCTGGTGCCTTTCCATTGTTTTGTTTTGTAAGTACCTCAGTTAACTCCATCATCATTATGTTACTTTCTAGCATTATTTCAGTCTCTTTAGGTATCTGGGGTAGATTGGCATTCTGTAAATATTATTTAACTCTTTCATCATCTATATTCTCTTGTTCATACAATTTTCCATAATAGTCTTGTATAATTTTTTTCTTCTCTTTGTTTCTATAACAAACTTAGCCTTGATCATCTATTAGTTGCAATATTTTTCTTGATTCTCTTTCCTTTGTCAATTTATATGCTAACCATCTGCCTGGTTTATTTGCATCTTCAAAATAGTTCTGTTTCGCACTCCTAATTTTTTGTGCTAGTTCTTCTTTTTCCACTAAGCCCATTTTGTGTTTAATTGTATCAATGTATAATTTAACGTCCTTTTCTGTGGCAGTTTCTGTAACTCTTTTTTAAGTCTTTTATACTCATCCTCTAATATCTTAGAGATTTTTCTTTTCATAATATTTCTTTTCCTTTTATAGTCTATTATCAAGCCTCTGGCATAAGCCTTCATTGTATCCCATAGATTCTGCATTGAAGTATCCTCTTTTTTATTTTGTTTGAAAAAAAATCCCGAATTCTTTCTCCATTTTCTGTATAAAGTCTTTTTCTTTTAATATGATATTATTTAAAGTCCATCTGGATCTTCTTCTTTGTCCTTTCCATTTAATTGTCATTGGATTATGATCTGCCCAGGTACTTGTTTCTATGTCAATTTCTTGTACATTAGAAATGAATTCCATTGACATCCATATCATATCTATTCTAGACCATGATGAGTGCCTGTTTGAATAAAAAGTGTATTGTTTAGTTTTCTCATTTCTTTCTCTTCATGCATCTTTTAAATTTATTCCATCTGTCATTTAAAAAAAAGATTTAGGGAGAGTCTTTCTACTTTGCTTTGTTGTTTTCTGTGTTGTATAGTCCAGTTTATCATCTACTATTCTACTGAAATCTCCCATCATGCAAATATTAACATAGTCCAATTCAATTATTTTCATATGTAATTTCTAAAGAATTCTTCTTGATTATCATTTGGAACATAAATTGCTATCAGGAGTGTTTTCATATTATTGTCCATTATTTCCACCATTAAAATTCTTCCATCATTATCTGTATAAATCAATTCTGCTGGGATAGTACCTTTAATATATAAGACCACTCTTTTCTTACATCATGTCAACACAGTAAATATTTTCCCTAGCTTTGGCTGTGTCAATATTTATTCGTGTTGCTTTTTTATATGTACTTCTTATAGACAGATTATATAAAATTTTAATTTCTCTAATTTATGGAAAGTTTTCCTTCTTTTAATAGCTGAGTTAAATCCATTTATATTAATTGTATTCAGTTTTTTCTCTTCCATGGTTATACTTTATAAGTAGGTTTTGCAGGCCTAGTAGATCTTGGTTCTCATTGTTCTCTAACTTCCGCCTACTACGCCTCCCTCTTTTTCAATCACTGCTTGACAGTCCTCTTGGAATTCAATTAGTGACACTTCTCTTTCTGTCTCCTTCTCTTTCCCTCTGAAGTATTTTGCATAAAATAATTCTGCTTTCTCAATTGAATCAATTCTGTGTCTTTGCTCCTGCCATGTAAACATTAAGCCTTCTGGTATCATCCATCTGTAATTCACCTCTTTTTAAAGTAATATTTTAGTCAAGAATCTATACTCTTTTCTCATCTCTCTCACTCTTCTGAGTACTTGCTTCAGGACTACAATCTCCTTTTCTTTATATTTCAGAGTTTTCTCTTATGCTGCCTGTAATATTTGCATTTTAATAGCTTTCTTTGTAAATCTAATGAGAACTTCTCTTGGCAATTTATTTCTTATTGCATATCTTGTAAAAACTCGAAAGACCTCATCTATTCCATCCATCATCTTCTCTTTGGTTATTTCCAATGCCTCAGCCAGAATTTCTATCATTATTTCTTCCAAATTTTGTCCCTTTTCTTCCTCTATATTTTGGAATCTAAGATAGAATTCTGATCTGTCAATCTCCCATCCTAGCATCCTGCTCTTGTCTTGTTCGACCATGCTTAATCTTATCTCCAATCTTATCTCTTTGTTTATCTTCTTCAATTTTTTGGAGTCTATCCTCATCATCATTTGTTGAATGTTCTCCACCTTTTCATCTGTTTTTCCTGTTCTTGCTTGTATGTTTTGAATTCCTTGCATAATCATCTGCAGTGTCACATGTTCTTTTTCTTGTTGTAGCATTGTCTGTATTGATCATTGTCCTCCAGATGGTGAAGAGGAAGAAGTAGGGATTGAAGAACCAGCCACCATTAGTTTCCTGCTCATTTCACAAAAAACTTAAAAGGCTGCAAAAAATTCAAAATCTTCAGGTTCTTCTAGACCTTAATCCACTCGTATGTTGAACAATTGTAATTCCAAGAAAAAATAGCAAAAGAAAAAGGAAAGCAAAGTAAAAGAAAAATTTATTCAGGTTCTCCAACACCTTAATCCAATCAATTAATTAATTGTCAACAAAAAAGCCCAAAAAAACAAAAAAGAAAAAGGAAAATAGTCAATATAAAAAGTGGAAGAAAAAATAAATTTCTTCAGGTTCTCCAACACCTTAATCCAATTGGTCAAAATAGAATAGGGCCAAAAAATTCCATTGTTTCAGCAATAGAAAACAAAAACAAAAAACCAGAAATGGAGCCACAAATAAATTCAATATAAAAAAGGAAAAAAATGGAAGAGAAAAGGGAAAAAAGTACTATTCCCTTGAAAAGAAAAAGAAAACTAATACTAATAACAATAAAAAGAAAGGTAGAGAAAAAGAAGTTTAAAAAAATAGACTTAAAAAAAAGGAGACAAAAGTAAATTTCAAAAGTCCTAAATCCCAAATGTTCATCAAGAATAAATAGCTAATAGGGAAGGGGGTAAGTAGAGGATAAGCCTAAAGTAAAAAAAAACCACAACTTTCAATAAGAGAAAAGAGAAAAACACACTGCACCTGTATTATATCTAAGGCTTTTGTTAAGTTCCAAACAATTTTTATTACTCTCTTCTCTAGGGTTTTGTAATCTTCTTTCTGTAAATTCCAAACTTTCTTTCAACACCCGACTCCAGCCACTGGTAGAAACCCAGAAGAGCACCTGTAATAACACTCTTCCTTGCTCTTCCCTCTATCTTATCAAACAGGCTCAAAGTCCTTGAAGAAAAGCCTCAGTTCTTTCTCAGCTTTGTCTGGTCTTAGAAAGTGAACGAAAAACAATGTTTTCAAGCCTCTGGATAGCAGTGTCACATATTTTCCTCTACTTTCACTTTCCCTCTCCTTTTCCAAAACAAAAGAATTAAAAGTATTTTAAAGAGCAAAAAATCAATTAAAAAAAATTAAGAGAAAAACTAAAAAGGAATCTCTAACATAAACTAATATGAGAGCAAAAAAGAAAAAAGAGAAAGAGAAAAAAAAGATTAAAAAAACAGTCCAGTTTCAGATTTAAAAAGCATACATAAACAATCCAACAATGGAAAAAACCCCCCCCCCACTAATTTTGACTTCCTGTTTAAAATCACCGTTTAGCCACTTCTGTCTTCAATTTTACAATTTATTTCTTTTTCTTAGGTGTTCTCTTAAATCATAAAGTTAAAAAAAAATCATTTCATCAAACCGACACACTTTCTCTTTCCGTTCTCTTCCGTTCTGAGCTGTCCCAGCTTCAGCAGCTTTAATGGCTGCCTCTTTGCCACTGGCAAAAAGAGCTTCTCCTGGATTTACCAGGGACTTTGTGGTGTCCCTGGGATCAACAGAATGCACTCTTCACTGTCACCATCTGTTCAGGACAGTTTAGGTCCAAAAGGACCATCCAACAACGAAAATATTGATGGCAACTTGCAGCTTCAACATCGCACGTCATACCGCCACACCAGCCCCGCCTCCCTCTGGGATTGGTTCTGTAATATACAGATTAGATTTCAAAGACTTTCAGCAGAAATATTAACAGAGTTCAAATATATTGAATCAATCTAAAGCTGCAAACCCCTAGATCATTTACTGAATCCTATAGCGAATTTCTCTTGTATCAAAACTTGGGTAACTATGTCATAATGAGTCTCCTGACTCTGGAGGGCAATGTTCATGCGGATTCTTTATACTCCTTCCTTTACTACCGTGTTTCTCATATAATAAGGCCATATAATATTTTTTTTGAGCATCGAAAAAACAGCTAGGATGTCTTTTCGGGGGTGAATTAATTTCTCCCCCCCCCCATGCACCATCACCTAGGGCACCCCGTAGGCAGCCACGCCTCACCACCAGCCACTCCTAACAGCCAATCATGGTGGAGCACGGAGGGCTCCCTATCCCCGCCAAGCGCCTTTGCTGCAGACCCAGGTCAGCGGGAGGGCAGCATCAGTGTGGAAGTCTGCCGGCAGCATTTCAGCAGCTTCTCAGGCCTCTGTAGCTTCCACAGTTCCCACCGGTGCTGGCGTCTCTCACCAGCACAGTCTCCAACAACAGCATCTAAGTCACTCCCGCTTTTCTCCCATCCCCGTTCCCGCAACAACAGGGAAAAAAAACATTTTGAGGTATCTGGGAGTGCCGTGCACTGTGTTTTGGTTTAATCCCAAGTGGCTGGGTGGGCATGAGAAGAGCTGAGCAAGCGTCTCTGCTGCTGCTACTTTTGGTGCTCCAGCCTCGGACTCTGCAAGTTTTCAAAAGTCCTGGTGTTCCAAGCGTGTCCAGGCTGAGCTGCAGCTGTCCCTCTCTCACCAGCACTGTCTCCAACAACAGAGGCAGCAGTGGTGGGAACCATGGAAGCATTTCAGCTGCTTCTCGGATGGGAGAACCACCTCCGTAACTTCCACGGTTCCTGCTGCTGCTCCCATTAGGAGTGGCTGATGGCAAGGCGTAGCTGCCCATGGGGTGCTCCTAACAGCAAGTTCCCCCGCCTTCTCCCCCAATTTCATATGTTTTAAAATAGGCCTAAATTTGGGGGAAGGGTCTTAATTACATTTTAGGCTTAGAAAACATGCTGGGTCTTCCTACTGGGGAGGTCATGTTGCTGGAGAAACATGGTACTTCAAAAATTCAGCAGTCTTTTCAATTACTTCTCCTAGAGCAGAAAGGACATTTACTTCTCCTAGAGCAGAAAGGACATTAATAGTCACCTCTACAAACCAATGCCAGGTAAGACAGTAATATTTTCATTGCAACAGCTACAGTAATAGACCCTCCCCTACCAATATCTCCATGTGAACTGGACAGGGGCTTGTCTGAGGGTTTTTCTCAGGTGACTTTCTTGGCGCAAACTAAACCAGCTAGCGGTACCTGAACACACTTGTAAGTGGATCATAAGCTTCCTAACAGACAGGAAGCAGCAGGTGAAGCTAGGCAGAATCACATTTGATACCTGTACAGGCTCCCCCCTCCATGAGGCTGTGTGTTTTCTCCACTTTTCCCTATGTACAAATGATTGCATCTCAAATTATCCATCTGTTAAAATACTGAAGTTTGCAGATGATATAACAGTGATTGGTCTCATTCAAGACAACGACAAATCCACATACAGATAGGAGGTTGAACAACTTGCCTTCTGGTGTGACCAGAACAATCTGGAACTGAACACACCCAAAACCATAGAAACAGTGATAGACTTTAGAAGAAACCCTCCCACCTCTTACAATACTAGACAACACAATATCAACAGTAGAGTCCTTCAAATTTTTAGGTTCTATCATATCTCAAGACCTAAAATGGACACCTAACATCAAAAATGTCATCAAAAAAGCACAACAAAGAATATTCTTTCTGCACCAACTCAGAAAGCTCAAACTGTACAAGGAGCTGCTGATACAGTTCTACAGATAAATTATTGAGTCTGTCATCTGCACCTCTATAACTGTCTGGTTGGGTTGCAGACACAGATTCCAGAGTATAATTAGGACTGCAGAAAAAACAATTACTAACATTTACTACCAACCTGCCTTCCATTGAGAACCTATTTACTGCACGAGTCAAAAAGAGGGCTATGAAAATATTTACAGACCCCTCACATCCCAGACATAAACTGTTTCAATTCCCATCCTCAAAATGACACAATAGAGCACTGCACACCAGAACAACTAGACACAAGGACAGCTTTTTTTCTAAACACCGTCAATTTACTAAACAAATAATTCTCTCAACACTGTCCAACTATTTACAAAATCCGCATTACTATTAATCTTCTCATCACTCCTTATCGCCTATCCCCTCCCACTTGAGACAGTATGACTGTAATTGTGTCACTTATATCCTAATGATTTATATCGACTGTTTCCTGGTATGATTTGATTGCTTATTGTACCCTATGACTATTATTAAATGTTGTATCTGATGATTCTTGACTCTTGATGATGTATCTTTTGTTTTATGTACATTGAGAGCATTTGCACCAAGACAAATTCCTTCTGTGTCCAATCACACTTGGCCAATAAAGAATTCAAGACTATTCTATTCTATTCTAAGCTCAACCCCTGACAAACACTTTTCCAGTGAAAACTTAAACAGTGTGTGATTAACTAATAAGGTAGCATTGATTATATTGTGTTCCCAGAGCTTTCAGATTCTTCCTCATGACCCATATACAGTCATACGAAACTCACAGATCTTATGCAATATTAAATGGAGCGCATAACTTTTATTTTTAATCTAGCACTTAGTGAGATATGAACTCAATCTGAATACTAGCTCAGAGATGCTGAAATATGATAGGATCATTATTTTTGGTTTCAATGTTTCATCATATTGTTTGAATACTCTGAGCCAAATGAAATTGTCATCTATAGAATTACATAATTACAAGGGTGGCTTTTTAAAAGCAAGGCTTGCAGGTAAGGAGGAATGGATCCAGATTGGATCCTGGTAGTTCAAATTAGTAATTTGCTTGGAAGACCACTAGATCATCCTTGGCTCACTGAAAAATAGAAAAATCAATCCAGAAAGTGGCCATAGAAAACAAATAGGACTGCCAAAAACCAAAGCAAAACTACACGGATATGTCTGCGTAATAAGCAGAAGTTGAACTCAATTCAAAGGATTATTTACATTTAAATATATTTTTATTTTCTTGTCAGTGAGATACTTTTTTTTTTTATTCAGTGAAAACAACAGGTATAGGACTTCACTCACACTCACAATACATCAAAGCCTATCCCAACCTTAAGACTATTTTATTCTAACTCAATGATCTGATGGTAAATTTCTATGGACCAATCAATGCCCCTCAATAGATTGGAGACCCCTTACCATTTCACATTACTGCAGAATTTAAGCTCTGTTTCTGGATAACAGAAAGACATGTTTAAAAAGATTCTAATAAATACATGACAGAGAGGGGTTTGTAGGCAAGATATACAAGGAGTACAGTAATGTGGAAATAGATTCGGAGAGTAGCCTGTACCAATCAACAATTGGGTTATACTACAGCAAATAGCAAAGAAGCTGTTTAAGCCTTAAACTGGGCAAGCTTCTGAACATGAAGGTATGAAAGTACATTTTCCCCCAAAAAAGTATTTCTTTCATTATATTTTTAAAGACTCAAAGTAGATATTTTTGCATTACTATTGGACTCCAACTTGGTAGTTCATATATCACATGGTTCAGTCTTCAAGCCCCATTCTAAGCTAGTTATAATGTCAAATATTTTTTTGTTACATATATTTAGAAATTTTTTATGTTTGCAATCTCATCTATTACAATAAAGACATTAAGTTTTGTGCGTACTGAACATCATCTTTTTAAAAACACATTTCAGATATAATGTGATCAGCAGACTTGTGTGCAGGTTTCAAGAACTCAACTAATGAAAGAAAATTATTTAAATTGTAATCATAAATCATTTTAAAGAGCATGGGAAAATTCTGTAATTAATTTACTTGCCAAGTAAAATTTCTCAAGGGGAAGAAAAATGGTGGGAAGAGAGAGAAGAAGGAATGTGACCAGGGTCAATTTTAACTGCCCAAAAGAAATGGATTGATGTTCTATCCCATTCTAAACCATTTCAAATATGGATTATATAGTAATAGCAAGGAGTCCAGGCAAAATTAAAGATGAGCATGTGAGAATGGAATAAAAGAAAAACAAAGTATAATTAATTTATTGTTGCACATGAACACGAAATTGTTTCCCACTCACCCAACATATTTATTTTTACTAGCTATTCTCAAATTGACTTATAGCTGCTACTTAAAAATGTAGAAAATGTCAGTGAAGATTTGCAGCAATTATGATTCTTATATAAGAAAATTATTTTAGAAGTTTTTAATATATTTATGAGCACCCTAAGAGTACAGAAGCAGCAGCTGGGCAGTAATCACAAATATAACAAATATGCATGCATTACACAAAAATCACATCATTTGGGCCACAGAGTTCAATTCACAGGTGGTATTCAGCAGGTTCTGACCAGTTCTGGAGAACCGGTAGTGGAAATTTTGAGTAGTTTGGAGAACCAGAAAATACCACCTCTGACTGGAGATTTTACAGTATCTTTTCTTTGCCATGGCCACAGGACAGGCAGGAAAAAAAATCTGAATCCCATCACTGGCTCAACTCCATGACCATCCAAATTAAAGCATCATTAACAAATTGGTGTCTAATCTCACTTTCCCAAAAGAAAGCTCCACTTATCTAGGTATCTAGTTTCAGTTTTGTACTTAGTGTTGGAAAGTTTTTTTTAAAATATTTAATGAAAATCTCTAAGTTGAATTCATTATTCTATGTCCTGCAGTTTGGAATAATGAGTAATAGTTCTTGCCAAAACGTTCCATGGTATCACCGACTCAGTCTTCTCAATACTAAATCATTCCCAGTTCCTTCAATGTTTGACCATACAACTTAGTTTCGAGGCTCTAACCATCTTTTTTTCTCTTCCCTTAATTTGTTCCAATTTGTCTTAATCTTTTATTAAATGTGCTACCCATTGCCTGACCAATTCAAAATAAAATAAACCATACTTCTCATTATTTAGAAACAATAGACTTTGCATTTGTTTGGTTTTTTCATCAAAAAAATAACATCATATTTCTGTCTCACTCTGCAATCCACTACTATTCTCAGATTTTTTTCCACAAGTACTACTGAAAAACCAGGTATCGCCATCCAATAACTACAGTATGTATTTATTTTTTTGTGAATAACTTCGCATTGACTTTGTCAAATTTGTTATTTTCAGCTCACATAATTTATCAAAAAAAGTTTTGAATTTTATTTCTTTCCTAGGTTATTAACTAACCTACCTATCTAAATATATGCCATCTGAAAATTTGATTTAAGTATTCTTTGCCATCTTTATACACATTGTGGAAGAATAAAAAATGCTGAAAAATCCCAAAGTGAACATTGTGGCATTAGTTGAGAAACAGTTAATAGATACTCCTGATTATGATTTTTGAGTGAACTAGATAGCCACATAAACATCATTCCATTCAATCCATATTAGCTTGCTATTCAAAATATGTGATAGCATATCTTGTTAATTCTTTGCTTGCCATCATTTTATCTACAATATTCCCACAATCTACTGGAAAAATTACTAAGTGAAAAATAAGGTAAAGTTAGTCTGGCAACATGTGCTCTTCAATATACCTAAGTTTTGACAAACCCATGCTGACTTTCCACATTCTTTTCAAGCTTTGTTGCAAATAAATCCTTTTTATTAATTGCTTTAGAATTTTCCCATGCATTTATGTCATGCTTGACTGATTCTCCCACCCCACCCCAAATTTTTTGAAGATCTGGATAATATTCGATCTTTTCCCATCATCTGTTTGCCGGGATTTCACAAAGGTAGTATTTAACATTATACTATATATTAATATGATAATATTACACAGAGAGAATCAATTTGTAGTGGTTAAGGTATCAGACTCGAAACCAGGAGAGTGTTAAGTTCTAGTCCCACCTCAGGCATAAAGCCAGTTTGGGATCTCGCCAAATTTTTGCTAATCATGACTCTATCAATCTCAGTCTTCAGTTCCATCATTCTGCTGTCCACAGTTGAATGATACATAACATATCCTCTTGTAGGAGAGTATTGAGAAAAAATAGGAGTTGAGTAACTCTGCCTTTTTTTTTTTTTTTGTTACCTATTAGTGCAGGGGTGCCAAACTTATGGCCTGTAGGCTGGATGCATCACATCTTGGTCCGTCCAACCCCCAGTTTAGTGAAAGAGGGGCATCATAATACGTTACGTGACAGCAACATGACGCTGCAAGTTTGACACCCCTGTGTATAATAAATTACTACAGCAACATAATTATTTATACTATGCACACATTTATACTATGCACATGACACATACACCAGGGCTATCAATTTAATATATTTTATGCCATACTTCATTTTTGGGCACCTTGCTTTTCCTTGAAGAATCCCAGATCAAAAGAGGATATGTTCCGATACATATAACTTGAAAAATCTACCTAGCTGATACAAAATGAGCAACTGCTATCTGATCTGTAAATATCTGTATTTATACCTATACAGACCTGTATTTATATTTATACCTGTAAATATACCTACAGAAAGTTTTTACTAACAATTTTTTCATTGGGGAAAGGGGGAAGTTTTGATAGTCAAAAACATTCTAGTGGAAGGGAAGGATCTGCTAAGCATCACTTCTAACAAGAAACTGTCTATTTTGTAATTCTGTATATCACAAATAAGTTTAAATATATACATAAGCCCGTAAAATAAAATGGAATTTTTAAAGCTAGCTGTTCTCATTTATGAGATGTTATCCTTCACAGTTGAATCCCATAAAAGACAAGTGGAAGAATCTGTCAATGGTTGCATTATTTCCTAAAGCCACAGTACAGAAAATCAGAGTCAAAACTTGGCAGAATGAGAGTCACACAAATACTGTAGACTCTCACTCTCTATCTCACAGCGAGAGATCTTCCCTCAACTCCCGGATTATCAGCAATTAAAACTGAAAAGGCTTAGCATTGAAACTGCTTTGCCATCTAAATGGTTTCTTGCCGAGTTTCAACAAACATAGAAACAAAAGAAGAGCTCTTGCAGGGCCCATTTCAATCCAATATTTTGTTTCTTGCAGTGTTCATATGAACAGTTTTAAGATTCTCTTAATGTATACAAGCTTAAATGTAGTCTTATGCCTTTAAAAGGATTTGGAAAGAAAATGTTTATTTTATTTGCAGTCAATGGTTACCACACCTTGATTTATCTAACCAAACAGGATCTGCCTTCTTTCTGAATCTTTAAAATAGTTCAGCCTTCTTAAGAAACACTTGATCCTAGTAAAACCAGTTGAATAATGCAGGTTTTGTTTGTTTCTCCTCTTTGATGGAGAATGGATTAGAAGTGGATTTAATGGGTCTAGCAAGAAGAATATTTAAAAGTCAACTCAGTTTTTTAAACATAAAAAACAGTTTTAAGTTGAATTCCAGAACCTATGAGTTATGATATCACAAACTAAGAAAATTATGCTGTAGACTTAAACATAACAACCCCAGAAATATATTCATCAACTGCATCTATACTGCAATCAAGGTTTAAGACTTCAATCCTGAAAAGTTGTTCCAGGCCTATGAATGTTTTTTAGTGAAACCAGATGCTCAATCACATCAAAATAACATTTCAAAGTAATCTTGTTTAAATTATGGTGTAGGGTTATTTTACAATACCTGTTGGAAACAAAGATTTAATACACCACAAAGTTCATCTTAGTAAGAAAATGAAATATATGTACACTTACAACACACCAAAATATGAGCTGAATAAATTGAACTGGTAGGCAACTAAGAAACATTAATTTTACAGAAAGGAAAACATATGGCTACCAAATCTGGGCTGAAAAAAAGTAAATAACTATTAGCTGGAAGCAGTGAAATTCAATAATTTTAACTGCTTGCGGTTTGGATTTTCACAGCTCAGGTTTGATAATGAAAATAGCTTTTGTTTATAAATTGTTTCAAATTGTTATTGTTATCTAACTTTGCTGTTTTTGTTAAATACTCAATTTCAGATCTTTGTGATTATTTTTATAGGTCAGCATTTAGATTAAATTACTTATGAAAAATACCACTTAATATTTCATTACTTTCAATGGAACTGTCTAACCGGCCATGAAATCTAGAGACAAGTTCCTCAGAAAAGCAATCTTTAAATATGCTGATTAAATGCATTTATTTCTGTATAATATAGACTAAAAGTAAGATAATTGTATTCTACTGTAATAATATATTAAAGTCTGAAAAGGCAACCCCTATGATGGAATTTTCTCAGGTAGCAAATCCAGATAATTTACATTTATTATAGAGACTTTACAAAATCAATTTCTTACAGTTTTGTCTCTAGCTCAGTAGCTGCAGTGATGCAAATTCTTACATCAACTTTTCCATAATATCTTCTCCACAATGTGATTGATCTAGACAGATAAAAAGTCAATATCCAAACAATCTCAAATTATTGGTTTAACTTCTATATGAGTATTTGCAATTTTCCATATAATCAAACAAAAATGTCTCTAGTTACTGTGCTAACTTTCTGATTCAAAGTTTTGATGCAATAAAACTCTGTTAACTATTTATTCTTTGCTCCTTGAATGAAGAGCTGAAGAAGTTTCTTGGATGAGAAGAGAAATGTCTTCAAAGAAAAAACAGAATGTCCAGTTGCCTCTTGAAAAAGCACCTTTGGGATAATCTTAGTTATAATAGTTTCATTCTAAGATCATTCATTCGTTTTTTAAAATCTTTGGTCATGTGTGTGTTTCTGAGACTTGAATAGACTTAAGTTAAAATAGGTAAATTAGCCAAGCCTAGCTTTAACAAATTTATTTTACCCTTTATTTCAATAAATTACCCTGCTCGGGCGAACTTGAAAGACACAAAACTGGATCAGTTCATCGTATGCCACCAGTGCTAAAAATTGCTCCTATTTTTATAGGATAAAGAAAAGAATATATGGGTTAATTATTGCATTGTTCATTGAATTATTGTTATGATCATTCTCATCATTATTACAGAAAGCATTGACCCAGGGCTATAGGTGAATTTGGAGTAGAATCCAACAGTTAAGGTGCTTATTCATCAGAATGTTCTCTTCTTCCCTGTTCCTCCAACAGATTTCTAAATGCCCTCAAAATCCACAGTAAAGAGATCATCCAAAGATCCTCTGAGGTTGCATATATCCATATACCATCAATGGAAACTGCTTTCAGAGGGAAAATTATAGCACAGGTAAACTTTGATTTACAATCATTTGTTTAGTGACCATTCAAAGTTACAACAGAACTGAAAACAGTGACTTATGACTATTTTTCACACGACCACTGCAGCATTTCTATGGTCACGTGATCAAAATTCAGGCAATTGGTTCATATTTATGACAGTTGCAGTATCCAGGGGTCATGTGATCACCTTTTGTGATAGTCTGGCAAGCAAGTCAATGAAGAAGCCATATTCACTTAACAACTGTGTTACTAACTTAACATGGTAAAATGGGGCAAGACTCACTTAACAACTATCTCGTTTAGCAAGATAAATTTTGTACTCAGTTGTGATAGTAAATCAAGGACTACCTGTATTGAACTGCTTCATTTATCTCAGAGTCAAACTCACATCATCATGGTGGCATCATGTGATGTATCACAACTTTTCCACCATTTGCTAAACCGGGCATGGGTGTGGCCAGTGCATGATGCATCCGGCCCACGGGCTGCAAGTTTGATATCCCTAATTTATCTTTATTTTACAAATCCATGCAATAATTGAATGTGTCTTTGTTCAAATCCTGATTTTTTAATATAAAAACAAGGTACCATAGATTAAACAGTATATTACATATTCATTTTATAAGTTTAGGTACTTTTGACACCGGGGTGCTTTAAAACCTATTTTCAACCTTACATCAATCCCTCCATAAGTCAAATTCTTGATTTAAAATTAATTTAACATAATTCTGAGTTTATATTTGAGTCCTAAAATGAGGGCACCAACCAGTCGTTTTTCAATGAAACGATGGGTAAACATTACTTGACATTTAAGCATCAAATCAAATCCAGTTCACTAGTTACTTCACCGGCTGCTGAAAACTTTCCATGAGAAATTCCTAAAGCGTTATATTGCTCTGATTTATATCAACATAATTTCAACAAGATGCCTGAAGGCATATTAGTATTGATAACAGGTACCAGTATCAACTTTCTCAAATTCTTAAGCAACAGCATTTTTCAACTAGTTTCAACTTAACATACTTGTTCAAGTAGAGTATGCTTATGAGAAGTTCAAAAGAAAATACTCAACATTTGTCATAAAAGTACATCACCTAGGAAACACATATAACTCACTGTTTTGTAACTTTATGGCTATACTGCCTATATACATTCTAAATGTATGGGGACCATAATTCCCAGGAAGCCTGGCTCCTAAAATCTGGAAGTCACCAGGCTAGGAAACCTATTCTATCTGTTATCAAATGTGCAACTGATTTCTTTTGGTTCAGGCAACGGGTCAGCTTCAGATGCCCAGATATACAATGCCAGTGACCTCAAGGGTGGGCTGGAACGCAACCTCATCATGGGTTTCCCAGATCCAGACCCCCTATCCAATGACACACAATATGTGCCCCACTTCATCATGGGTGATGACGCCTTCTCCCTCAGAACCTACCTCATGAAGCCCTACAGTTCCAGATACCTCACCCGTGAAGAGAGGATCTTCAACTACAGGCTGTCCAGGGCAACGCGGGTGGTGGAGAATGCCTTTGGCATCCTGGCCAATAGGTTACAGGTACTTCTCACCACCATGCAGCATCGCTCACAGACCATGAGGAGCATTGTGGAAGCTTGCTGCATCCTGCACAATCTCATGCGCACCCACCACCCAGTGTTGCAGAACAGACTTGTGGACTGTCAGCAAGGCAATGGGGACATGGAGCCTGGTGAATGGAGGCAAGGACTAAACCTGATAAGACACTGTGGATGTCTTAGGCCAACAGAGCTTCACGTGGAGGGAAGAAGCAGTGCAACCTCCTGAAACACAGGTGCAATTCCCCAGCTGAAGCAGTGGAGTGGCAAGACAGAATGGTAGATGCTTAATGGATGCTTCCTTCAGCCTGTCTCATCACACTGATGAGATTGTGCCATGTATGTTGAGTGGCCTTACAATGAATAGGGCAGTAATAAAGAGTTTTGTTTATGTTGAAATGTGTGGATCAATGATTCAATTGTTATTGATAATAAAGGACCATATGTATGGCAGCTGGGAGGGTGGACCATACAGTCCCACTATGCTTGCACTGGAGGTTTATTTATCCCACAACTATCCTTATCCCACAGCTATCCTTACTCATCCCTCAGCTATCATTACCCATCCCACAGCTATCCATCTCACAGCTATCCTTACCCATCCCACAGCTATCCATCCCACAGCTATCCTTACAAATCCCACAAGCATGCATAGGCTTAACCCTTTTTTCAAAGTTTTCCCCAACACTTTATTAAGTAAAAAAAATGAACCAAGTGTGTGAAGCAAAGATAACCTTTATTAATAACAAACTGTATGACTATATTAAAAAAGAAAATGACCCAAGTAAAGTGTCATAAGCAAAGATAAGGTGAGCAGGTAACAACTCAGTCTCTGGCAGTCTTCTCAGTCACTCTGAGGCGTGCCCTTGGTCTCAGATGTAAAGGGGCCAGGAACTGTGGAGGTGGCTGTTGCTGGAGTGCTGGTCTGAGGCGCCATTGGGGTGCCTGGCCCAGAGAGTACAACAGGGGATGGTGTGTGGAGGAAGCTCTCAGAGAGCTGATTCAGTCCCATGAGGTTGAGAGGCACTTCCTCAAGGACCTGGGATGTGAGGCCCAACACTGATGACAGATGTTCTGAGGAAGGGCTTGGCTGTGGGGTGGAGGAAGGAGGAGTGTAGTGGGGCTGTCTGGTCTGCAGCTGGGTCAGCTGAGGCGTCTGTGGTGTCTGTGGCATCCGAGGAACCTGAGTCTGGACTGGGAAGGGCTGCCTCTGCTGTGGGAAGTCCTGGTAATGGTAGGCTTGGTAGGCGAGAGACTGCTGAAATCCATGGAAGGGCTGTGACATCAGCTGGGGTGGAGGAGCAGACCTGGAGAGGGTAGCAGCAGGTTCAGCTGGGCCTGGAGGGTGGTGCAGAAGAGCTGTGATCCTCTCAATCATCGCCTGGTACTGGGCCTCGGGCATGTCCATGAGTGTCTGGCTCACGTACGTGATGAAGGGCTTGCGGTTGGAGGATGGTATGTCAAAGTGGACCAGCTGGGAGAGGAGATCTGTGCTGGCTTTGATTGTGTCCCTGATCTCCAAGAGGACAGTGTGGCTCTGTCCCTCCAATCTGCCTCTCTGCCTGCTTTCTGTGGAGGTGGAGCTGGGGGTGGGTGTTGGTTGGTCTCTGGTGGCTGCCTCTTTTTGCTCCATCTGAGACAGGGAATCCTCCATGTGCTCTGGCACGGGGAGTGCAGCTGTGGGGGGGGGTCTCTGTCGTGGGACCCTCCAAAGACACCTGCCTGGACACTGTAGCTGTTTCCTGGCTGGAAGAGGAGTAGCTCTCTGTGGGCTGTCTGAGGAGAGGGTTGACAGAGGGGCTGCTCCTTGGTGGCGGATCTTCCCCTCCAGGAAGCTACATCTGGCCATGACATAGGTCTCCCGGTCAGTTAGCTTGACAGCGGCCTGTCCGGATTTCTTCAGGTGCAGCTTGCCATACCTGGTGTGCATATGCTTCCACCACCCCAGGAGGACATCTGAAGTGTAGCCCAGTCTCTCCACCTTCTCTCTCCACAATGCTTGCTTCCACTTGGTGTCACGATAGAGCCTGTGGCCCTTCCTCCACAGGTACTCGTTCTCCCTCAGCCATTC
Source organism: Laticauda colubrina (assembly GCA_015471245.1). Classification (NCBI taxonomy): domain Eukaryota; kingdom Metazoa; phylum Chordata; class Lepidosauria; order Squamata; family Elapidae; genus Laticauda; species Laticauda colubrina. The sequence continues at coordinate 10,338,655 of BLBF01000020.1, read as the reverse complement.
CAGCACCTCCTCCTCATGGTCCTCAGAAATGGAGTACTGTTTCCTCTCCCCCTTCTCCTTGCCTTGCCTCTTCCTCCCTCTGGCAGGGGCTTCAGGGCCTTCAGCAGCAGGGCTTTGAGGGCCTTGGGACTGGTCCACCACAGCAGCAGCAGCAGGAGAAGTACCAGCAGCACCAGCAGCACCAGCAACACCACCAGCAGGAGAAGCACCACCAGCAGCAACACCAGGAGCACCAGGAGCACCAGCACCAGCAGCACCAGCAGCTTCAGAGTCAGCACCAGGGGGTGGGATGGTGGTTCTGTCCTTCTTGCCAGGGCTGGCAGGAGTAGGCACAGGCTTCCTCTTCTTCCCCATGGTGTTCTCTCAAGATGTATCTAGCAGCAGGTCTTTCCTCTGAATGCTGACTGCTTGCAAGCTGCATCCTTTTATATCCGCGGAACTTCCACAATTCATCCTCCCCGCATGCGCAGTGAACGTTTTGCATCCGCTAGGCATCCGCTATGCATTCTATAGGCGTCCGTGATGCATCCGCATCATCCACTACGCATCCACTATGCATCCGTTCCTTCCACTACGCGTCCGCTTCGCTGTTCTCCCCCGGAAGCCCTGCGGATGTATCATCCGCTTCCATCCGCTAGGCTTCCTACGAACATCCGCTTTACATCCCCGCTACATCCTCCCCACGTCCGTTCCTTTCCGTTGTTGTCCGCTCTGTTTATGCACATTTGGGGCACTTTTGAGTGCGGATAACAATGGATGGAAAATTTGCTCATCCGCTGTGTCGTTTTTACATACGTTTTGCATCCATTGGCCAGTGTGACCTAGCCTTTCGCCCTTGCTATCTTTAAGCTGATCTCAGCATCTATTATAGGTTCTGCTTTCATAAGAACTGAGAATGAGCAGATATTGAAGTGGAAAAAAGATCTTCATTACTAATCTCTACAAAAACATTTGGTCCCTATTTCTCTGATTTGTAAGCAAACAGCAAGGCCTTCTATCTATTTAAGAAATGGATGGAGCAGCTGACAATTTTATGATAGTGTATGCAGAAACCATATGATGCAGGCTTGATTAAATGTGGGCACCCTAGAATGAAATGCTACTTTTTATGATGGTTGACTTTGTCTTCTCACCTTGTCAACTGACAGTAATGCTGTGAGATAGTTTTAGCTCAATTTTTAAAAAAGTGTGTTTCCCCAAGGGTGGTGCTGATCCTTGTGTTTCTCCAGCCTTATCCAGCATCTCAACTATTAGATCATTCTGGCTTTCAGTTCAGTTGAAAGCCAGATAAGTGCAACAATTAATAACATTACTAACACCAGTAGTAATTTGGTAACAACACAACCATCATGTAAGGGGAAAGGAATCCAGGATCTCTATACATGCAATGAAGTCATATACTGTATATAGAATAGAATTCTTTATTGGCCGAGTGTGACTGGACACAGAAGGTATTTGTCTTGGTGCAAATGCTCTCAGTATACATAAAAGAAAAGATACATTTGTCAAGAATCATAAGGTACAACATTTATGATTCAAGAGTCAAGAATCATAAGTGGTGTACCTTATGATTCTTATACATAGATATATCTATGTATAGAAAAAGCTACCGGAAGTCATGTGGCAAAGGGAATCAGGGCTAGAACTCACACATGCAATTGAATAAAATTTATCAATTAAAAATAATTAAACTGACCAAATTAATTAATTAAAATGTATTAAATCAACAAAATTAAAATTTATTAAATCATGAACATTAACAAAATAAAATAAATTAAAATATCCTACATTAGATTGACACTTTATCTTAGAGGCAATTTTAATTAACACACTCTTCCCATTCTCTGAAATATATACACAAATCCTGGTCATATGTCCTTTACATACATATTTCTTCCCTTGTTTCAATAAAGAAGAGGCAGAAAGTATTTTTAATTGGGAAGGGCCTCTTCTCACAAGTGCAGAGTCTGATTTTTTCCACATCAAGAAAGAAATTTCAGAAAGAAAATGAAAGGAACAAAATTAGACACAGATGTGAGCAAAGGAAATGAAATCAGGGGGAATGGATGAAAATAAAAAAGAAAAAGCCCTATTTAGATCAGCAAGTGGATGAAAGTTAATCTTCAAAAGCATCTATGCTTCAGGGGTTTACAACCATTTACACCTCTTACTAGTACATATTCTTACATTTTCAACCATTCCAGAGACACCCTTTCAATCTCATAATTCACAGTACACATGTGGGAAGAAACCTTTCTATAGGAAGGTTTTATACATTAAGGCAATTGGGGAGAGGGGGGTTGCTATAGTGATAGATATAAAACTCTCAAAAATTTTATATTTATCACTATAAATTACCATCCATTATTTCCTCAATAAGTGAGACAATGTATTTGATTTTAGAGATGAACAATTCATTATTTTGACCTTTTTAAAAAATCCTACATCATTTCTATGCAGATGTAGCTCTACCAATCATCCAACTAAATGCAAACATCATGTTTTCCCTTTCTCATTCTTCAAATTCTGGTTGCAAACTAAGCTTAATGAGGAAAATATCCTTTCTTAGTTTTAGTACTAAACTAAATCATAGGAACTTTAGAAAGAGGCCCAAGAGAAAAGAGAAAAAGAAATGCCTAAATTTGAAGTCTTCTCAGAGTATCTTAACTGAGAATAGGAGATTATGAATGGGCTCAACTAGACATACTCACTCTTAGGGCTTTAATTTTCCATTGAATTATTTATTTTCTCCCCTATTAATCTAGAATTCCCTCCTCTTGATTTGCTCCAGTGAAGAAATGAAAAATTATACCCAATTCCTGCTGGCTTTGCTAAAAACTCTACTTTCATACAAAAAATACAGAACTGTTACCAAATTAGTCCATGTAGCCCAAGACATATTTAATCATTTCACTATGACTCCATAATTATTAGTCAATTGACAAAAAATTATTACTTTACTTTTATGAAATTTGATCACAAAGATGGAACTAAAACTTGCTGTTATAATGTCTAATCTAAGTACTTCACTTCAATCTTTCTTCCTGCCAGACAGGATAAACTGTTCTATATGTGTGAGGACATAATTTCTAATATTGGGAATGTTGGAAGTTTTCTGAAATATATTTCTGCACAAATATATTTTTCTAATTACTCTTCTTTCCTCTCTAGTTCTAGCTTATATCAGTGCCTTATTCTAGTAAACACATTTTAAAGTTTTAAAGGAAGATTTATTTGTTAATTTGCTCAACAAGAATAAGCAAAGCATCTTCAACTAATGTGGTTTCAATGTATGTTTAGTAAATTATTATTTTTATTGAAAAGATAATAATAAAAATAAATAAAAAGATAATAAAAAGATAAAACATCCTAATTCTCTTTCTGTAGTGTGTATGTGTGTGTGTGTGTGTGTATTATATGTGTATATATATCAGGAGCCATGGAATTCTTTTTGTTGTTTAAAACTGTTTAGAACTTGAGAACACTCAAGGAATGTTTGTGTCAGCAAAAATATTGTCAGAGGAAGTGTATCTAAGTCCCAGAAAAAATTACTGTGAAGCAGTAAGCTTTTATGAAAAAATCAGGATGACAAAGTCATGAGCATGATTAAAAGCACAGGAATCACCAAATGCAGAGACAGAAACAATTGTTCCCAAAAATAAAAGTGATGAATATGCCATTCCATAAGTATTTGGACTTGACAGAATTAATACAGGGAAAGATTCCTCCAAGTTGACCTCAACTCCTATTGACTAATGAATATCTCACTTTCTTGGCAACAGACTGGAAGTAGTTTGCCTTCCCTTTCTTCCCAGATACTTTTTTGATTTTCTGATTTAGTTAAAAGCCCCAAAATACAATGATGTTCTCTTATGTAAATACTAACTAGAGTGAATTCTGTTCATTTTTTTAAAAAATCAAGTTTGGAGGGCAGTACTTGATCTCGTTAAAAGCTAGGTCCTACCACCCAAACAAAACTTTTCAGAATGTAGAAGAGGAACGTTGCAAGTTTCAAATTGTTTTGCTAATGCAAAACTAATTAAACTAAGCCATGTGTTCTGAATTCTACATTGTAGAGGATATGGGTCAAAGTGATAATGTTGAATATAATTTTAATTTTTTTAGTTCCTTCATAACAAACTTATGTTTATTTTCATTTCTCCAGTTCAGAAATATTTCCCTGTAGCTTTTCTACACTGTTCACTGATTTCTCTAATTGCTTTTTAGTGGGGGAAATCAAATACTTGGTATGTTACTTTGACACTTCAGTGTATAGGTAAACATAAGCCAAAACACACACAGCAGAAGGGACTTTTCCTCGAATGGCGGAGGAGAAAAATAGAGATTACAGGAAACAGATTGAAATCCCAGCTGAAAATCCTGGCAATCCTAATATTATTATAGTATTACAACCAATCAAAATTCAGTCTGGGAGAATCTATTCTGAGTTCAGAATAAATATGCAGTTATCAAAGATAATACATCAGTGCAATATAATGAAAAACACAGCAACAGTTATGTTCCTCAGTGTGAGCACAATTGTTCATCCAAATTTAGTTTGTGAACTATTAAAGAAAAAGAGAAAAGTGCAATGTTTAATGAAGAAGACTCGGAAGTTTGGAAAGACGTGGGAACTCAAAATAAGTATTATGAAAATCTGGTTGAACAATGAAGGGAACAGAAGCAAAGTACACAAAATTGATTCTGGTTCACATGCTTACTGATGTTATATTGAAGCTTATTATGTCATTTGAACTTGCCGTTTGAACATGGCTTGCTGTATTTATTCATTGATTCATTGTTTGTTTGTACTTATATACCATTAAATCTGCCAGGGACATCCTGCAGGTTCAAGCTATCAATTTAATTCAACAATTCAGTTTCTCTATCGAAGTTATTGGTATCTTATTTAAATTTAAATATATCATTTCATAGATGCTTACTTATTTCTTTATTTAAACCAGTTTGGTCTAGTGGTTAAGGTACCAAGCTAGAGACCAAGACACTGTGAGTTCTAGAACCCTCTTAGGTATGAAAGCTGCTGGTTGGGTGACTTTGGATCAAATACTGTCTCTAAATAATTGATGTAGGCTCAGATGACAAGCCAGTCAGTCAATTCCTATCACAACCAATGGATCAACATTTGGTTCCCCCACCCACCCACCCCCTCCAAAAGGCAGAGCCTGCACTTATGGGAGAACACTGGGAAAGAAAAAAAAACCCAACTTCAATGGAACAATTCTGGTACAACATCATAATAACAACATCAATGTCATAAGCAATGACAGAACTCCTTTCTAAATCTCCCAGGAAGAAGCTCCATTTCTACAATTTTCCAGAATTATATTAAGGAAAGGACAAGCCTGTTTTCTGAGGAAAAGCCATTTCATTTATTTTATTTGTTTATTTTTGTCTATTGCTTACAAGATAATAGGTATAAGTAAAAACATAGTTATGGATACATATAAGAAAAATAAAAATATATATAAAAGAAACAATAGGACAGGGACGGTAGGCACGTTGGTGCGCTTATGCACGCCCCCTACAGACCTCTTAGGAAAGGGGTGAGGTCAATAGTAGACAGTCTAAGGTTAAAGTTTTTGGGCTTGGGGAAGAAACCACAGAGACCGAGAGAGTATTCCAGACATTCACCACTCTGTTGCTGAAGTCATATTTCCCGCAATCAAGTTTGGTGCGGTTAACCTTGAGTTTGTATCTATTGTTTGCTCTTGTGTTGTTATGGTTGAAGCTGAAGTATTAATTGATAGGTAGGACATTGCAATGTATGATTTTATATACTATACCAGTGGTTCCCAAACTTTTTCGGTCCACTGCCCCCTTGGTGCTACAAACTCATCCTCGGTGCCCCCCACCCAGGGGTGGGATTCAAATTTCTGTGGGTGTGGTCTAATTTGAGGGTGTGGTTTGCTGGTCACATGACTGGGTGGGCATGGCTTGCTGGTCATGTGACTGGATGGGCGTGGCCAGGTGACTGGCAAACCAAATACAACTGGTCCTCATTTAATGACCCATTGTTTAGCAAGTGTTCTAATTTATGACTGGCCTCCAGATGAACAGTTTTTGGAGTTTTGACAGCTTTAGATCAGGGGTCTAAATCTCACCCCTGATTGTGTGTGTGAGAGAGAGGGAGAGAGAGAGGATGGATCAGATCTCTCTCCCTCTCTCTCTCTCTCTTTCTCCTTCTCTCTCTCTCTCACCAATGCCAGAAAGCCACCATCAGTCAAAATTCATATTAGTGGTCTCCGGGATTTAAAATTATGAGTTTGGTGGTCCCTGAGGTCCAAAGGTTTGGCAACCCCTGATCCAAAAGGATGAGCCTGAGAGAGGGAATGAGAGAGAGAAAAGAAAGAGGAAGAAAATAAAGAGAAAAGGGAAAGAAAGAAAAGGGACAAAGAAAGAGGGAGGATGGAAGGAAGGAAGGGACAGAAAGAAAAAGAAATAAGGACAGAGGGAGGGAGGGGGAAAAAAGATAATGAGATATCTATTCTAGTCCAATCATTTGCTCCAGCAGGGTTAGAAGGGAGTGTGTGTGTTTGTGTTTTCCTTGTAATTTATCAGTACATTTTGGTTTTGCCTTCTTCAGAATTGGCAGTGTAATACATTGGGGAAAAGTAATTTTTAGGGTGAAGATCTGGTTCAATGGATCCTGTTTAAAGCCTCAACAAAATGTGAGAGCTTCCTGATAGTCTTGACCATGTTTCGTCCACAAAACCTTTAATAGAAGCCAAAGAGGTTTCATTGTGCTGGCAAAGAGGTTTCAGTGTGGAAAAGGGCCTCCGTTTAAACTAGGCCTCCTTCAGTCTGATGCATCAGGCCTCTCTCTTTCTCTCTCTCCCTCCCTCCTTCCGTCCCTCCCTTCCTCCATCTCACTCAGACTGGCTTTGCTCTAGTTTCCTGGTGTGCCTGTGGGGCTGGCACTTTGAACATGGATGGATGGATGGATGGATGGATAGAGAGACAGAGAGAGAGAGAGAGAGAGAGAGAGAGAGACAGGCAGGCAGGCAGACAGGCAGGCAAACAGACAGACCTTTTGGATAGATGGATGGACGGAGGGACAGACAGAAAGAATGCAACAGCAGCGGCACTTTTGGAAAGCGATGGCAGTGGCTTATCCCAATGTGCTGCCGCATTTGAGGCACTGGTTCTGGAGCATTACCACAAGTCAATGGGTGAACCTCCAGGATGGGGGACAGCAAAGGGGAGCTAAGAGGCGGCAGAGGGGCGTTTGATGCACCAGCTGGCCCTGCAGTTTCACCCATTGACTAGCACTGCTCCAGAGCCAGCACCTCCAATGCGGAAGCAGTGGCACGTTACATGCCACCATGGCCGTGTTCAACACGCCGCCCCCCTGCCACCTCTTAGTGCTCTTCTGCTGGCCTCTTTGGGGATGCTAAGAGGTGGCAGGGGGATGTTCGAGGCGCCAGCCCTGCAGGTTCACCCATTGACTGTAGCACCGTTCCAGAGCCGGTGCCTCAATGGGTGAACCTGCAGAGCTGGCTGGCATCTTGAACACCCCCCTGCCGCCTCTTAGTGCCCCTCTGCCGGCCCCCTTGGGGACACTAAGAGGTGGCAGGGAGATGGTGCATTGAATGCTGCTACGGCAGCACATAACGTGCTGCCGCTTTTACATTGAAGATGCTGGCTCTGGAGTGGTGCTACAGTCAATGAGTGAACCTGCAGGGCCGGCACCTCAAATGCCCCCCTGCTACCTCTTAACGCCCCCTGCCAGCCCCCTTGCCTCTTAGCACACCCCTAAGGCATCCCACTGCCCCCCAGGGGGTGGTACAGCTCACTTTGGGAACCACTGTACTATACTTAGATCGGACCGAAGGTAGCGTAGTTCTAGGTTTTCTAGGTCTAGAATTTTGAATCTGGTGGCATAAGGTATTCTGTAACGAGTAGAGGAGTGGAGAACTCTTCTTGTGAAATATTTCTGGACTTTCTCAACTGTGTTAATATCAGATACATAATATGGGTTCGAGGCTGATGAGCTGTATTCAAGTATTGGTCTAGCAAATGTTTTCTTTGCTCTAGTTATTAGTGTAATATTACCAGAGAAAAAGCTACATAAGATTAGGTTAACAACTCTTCACACCTTTTTGGCTATATAGTTACAATGGGCTGCAGCACTTAGGTCATTAGAGATGTGTACTCCAAGATCCTTGACAGAGTTTGGATCATCAACAAGGTCTTGACTATTCAACCTATATTTTATTTTCTGATTTTTTTTGCCAACATGTAGCACAGAGCATTTATTTGTTGAGATTTGAAGTTGCCATTTGACCATTCTGATACATAGTTGAGGTCTTTTTGAAAGGTAGCAGTATTGTCTGTGGTGTTGAATAGCTTTACATCATCAGAGAAGAGAACGCAGTTGCTCTTGATATGATTGATATGATTAGACCAGAATCACATCAAAAAACAAAACCCAGTGATTCTGGCTTTGGGTCTCCAGCCATCCCAAAAGGGAAGAAGAACCAAAAGTCTATCCTGGGATATTTATATGAGATAGTCTAATTGTTGTATCTGGAGAATATAATCCTGCAAGTACTCCATATGTCAAGCCACTTCGGGACTTGTATGTAAACATCAGCCCTTTGAATTACACCCAGAAGCAAAAATCAGTGCATTGCCTGAAGCATGGGTATAATATACTTGTGGTGCTGGGTTAGTACCAGACCATTGCATTTTGCACCAGCTAAAACTTACCAGGAGCTTTCAAAGGGTGTGATTTGAAAGAGATAACATATCCCCAATATTTTGCTAACTAGCTATGATGGCATGAATTACCACTTCAAGACCTTTCTGTTTCAGGTAAGACCATAACTTGTCTAGAGCCAAAGTTGAGCAAAGGTCCCACCCACTCCTCCGGTCACTGTCTTCATTTGCCATAAAGAAAAAGCCACGAATCTGCCAAAGTTGCAGATCTGGTCCTTCAAAGTAGTTTATCTTATCAGAAGACATAACTGGAAGTGTTAGAAATTGCCCAGATACAAACAGCATCCCTGCTTTGTAGGGATTTAGCCTCAAACCATTTTATCCCCTTCAACCTTAGTAGCATCCAGATCCTGAGTCAAGGCAAGAGCATTTCTTCATGGGCCAGGAAAAATATAAAACGGTATCTTTTTTTATGCCCTGATAATAATATATCCCAACTAATAAATTGTCTGTCCTGGAATCTTCATATATCTGTTAAGAAGCAAGGAAGAAAAGGCTAAACTCTATGGCATCCCACAAGGAAGCAATTGTCCGGTCAACCTCTTCTATTCTCACAAAGCAGAAGAACCATTGTAAAAACATAAAAGGGGGTCCATCAAATCCTCAATGGTGGTAATCTAGGTGGTAAGCTGCCTAGATTCACCTCTTGGTGAGCTGGGCAGAAAACAAGTCCAATAAACAAACTCCCGCAGGCAGTCCAGAAAGACACCATAGTTAATGGAATCAAATGCAAATGGGCTTAGAAAGAACAGGAATTGTGCTTGCATGGCAGTGGAATAGATATAAAATTAAAAGCATACTTGATCTGATCTTTTACAATTCAAAGACTGAGAGAATTAAAGAAGCTTATGAAGATGTTCTAAATATGTTCTGAATAGGGGATAGATTCTATGGATGCTAGAAAAAAACAGTAAAAAAGTTAAAGAAATTAAGTTTAAAGGGTAAGAAAGATGACCTTGACATAGATATATACAGCAGGGCTGTCAAACACGCAGCCTGCCGGGCTGGATGCATCACGCGCTGGCCACACCCACACCAGATTTAGCAAAGGGGAAAAAGTCACGATATGCCACGTGACTCTGCCATGATGCCACAAGTTTGACACCCCTGATATACACAAACGGGCCTGAAATATTTTTTAAGTCCAGAGCAACAAGATAATTTTTAGAAGCAACTCAAGCAGAAACCTCCCTAATACATTTAAGTATAAGAAGGAGGAAGAGGTGTAGCAAAATCAGAGTTGCAGGATTCTGTTTTATAGCCAATCTCAATAAAAATAGTTTTAGCCTTCCTGTAAAGTTGATTTCCTGGTCTGGTTTACCTGGTGAGGCTGACCAAGTAAAATGACTAGAGAAAAAGAAAGTGCCAGTAAAGAAAAAGAAAGTGCCAGTCCTTTCCCAATATAATGAACAGAAAAAGAATGTGGCAGAAAGAGAATGTGGAAACTTCTTGGAAATTGCAAAAAGAATTATATAAGTGTGTCAAAGAATTGTGTGATGCTAGAAATGGAACATTTGAGAAAAGAGGTTCATTAGGTGAAATTGGCTGTGGTTAAGAAACCAAAACTGTAGAAGAGAACAATTTCTGAAGCAAATTATGAAATAAATAGATTGCATAATGCATATAGAAAGGAAAATATTTGCAAACAATAGAGGAAAAATATTAAGATTCAAAGAGGTAGAAAAAATGCAGAACAATTTTGATAGAAGAAAAAACTTTTGAAAATGGATGAACAGAATTGATTTCAGAAACTATTGAAGTTAAAAATAATCACCATAAAATTATTTGGGATGAAGCTGCAATGAATGAATGCCAGAAGGAGCACTATAGAGATTTGTATAGGAATTGATATGGTATAGCAAAAAGTGTAATTGAAACTAAGACTATTAATGGTAGCATCCAAGAAAAACCTCTGATAGAAAATAAATGCCCTGAGAATATTGAAAATGGTAATTCTGCAGGTGTGGATGACATAACTAAAGAAACTTTAAAATGTAGGTAACTTTACCTACAGAATGATTGTGCAATTTGATTGATGTATTATGGAGGATATAACCATGCCTATTATTGGGAATATGCAATTGCTGTTCTCTTGCACAAAAGGAATAGCAACAAAAAGGAATGTGAATGGTTTAGTTTATTAAATGTACCTGGAAAGATATTTGGAAGAATTCTGATTGAAAGGATACAAGATGTGACAATGAACAAAACCTGGGAGGTGCTATTTGGCTTTATGCCAGGCAGGGAGTGCCCTGAACCAATGTTTGCTTTTCAGCAAGGCATTGGGAAATGCGTGAACGTGGGAAAGTTAATTGCATACAGTATTTGTTGTTTTAGAAAAAGCTTATGATAAAATGAACAGGTCTGAAGCATGGAATGTTTTGTGTGACTATGTAGTTGAATGGTTGATCTAAATGTAGTCAGGATGGTATATTTCAGTCTTATTGTTGGCTAAGAATATCACAGGGAATTAACTCTATTGAATTCTACTGTATAGTGCAATATTAATGCAATATCAAGGGTTTTCAATTCAATGTATAGAATGTGAAGGATGTGTATTTTGTGTTTATTCTCATAGTCATAATGTACACTGGAGATGATATTTAATTTCATTGTATGAGGCGTGATGATAATCAAGTAAACTAAGCTAAAAACTAAACTTCCCACAGATAGATTTTAGGATGCAACAAGTACAAATAATACATGAATGGCAGAGTAGTTGCAAGTAATAGATAAATGAAGGAAAACTACAGCAAAATATGTAAATGTGGAAAATGTTCACTAAGAGGGAGAAATAATTGGAGACAGTTGCAATTTTTTTTAATTTTAATTTTGTAATTTATAAAGTATGTTATGCTTTTATTTACATTCTTAGTTTATATCTTTATGGGGTGTGCTATTTTCTTACACCTTTCTTGAATTCTGCATAATGTTACTTACATCAAAGAGATACATTTGCAGGTATGTATGCATAATGGCTAGCTACAGCTAGGAAGTAACAAATGGAATGGAACATAAGAGGAGGTAAGAAAGTAGAAGAGATAGTAGTTTGTGATACTCACACTGTACCATGAGTATCATAAACTATTATCTCTTCTATTTTCTTACCTCCTCTTTAATATTTTGTTTGAACTGACCAGGTATCTTTAATTGATACATACTACAAACCCTTCCATATTTTCCCAGGGTGGCTTTCAATCATTTCAATGATCATTCAATTTAAAACTTTTTGCAATCCTGTCTAAAGTTATAAACTGGGGAAGATTGACTTGCAAAAATAAGCAGGGATGTGACCATGCTGAGAAGAGTGATTTCATCGTTTAGCAGATCTTCCCCCTGGGATAAACAATTTTGTAGGACAACATGCAACAGTAACAACAATAAATTGTCAGTTATGTAATCTATTTAGAGAAAGTGTGTATCATTAAAAATTGAGCAGCATGACAGGAAAAAAATACAATAAAAGTCAGCTTGTATTTATTCTTGGCAGGAGGATTTTTTGGACACAAATTCATTCTGCAACTTTTTTTTTTCCTTCTGGGCTGCAATATTTATACTTCTAAAAAACCGTGTCCTCACAGTTCTGTCTTAAAAACAGATTATATGGAACACCACTGGTACTAATACAGATCAGAATGCACAGGTCATTTTTCATATACAGAGTTTCTGCATTCTCCAATAGCCAAACTTGATTTTGGGAACTACTCTATAAGCAAGTTAAACATTAATCTACATAATTTTGTAAGACATTACTCTGAAGTATTTTAACACAAAGAATCTTGACTTTTGTTTTTGTACAGAAAAACTTTCAGTAAAGTGCAGTTGACAGAAACCTGTTTGGAAGGGTAACTAAGCAAAAAATAAAAAATCCTTGAATTTTTAAACTAAATGCCTCCTGCAAAGAATCAAACAACCATCCTCCTCTAAAGCAGGGGTGTCCAAACCTTGGCAATTTTAAGACATGGGGACTTCAACTTGCTGGTTGAGGAACTCTGGGAGTTGAAGTCTACAAGTCTTAAAGTTGCCAAGGTTGGAGATTCTTGCTCTACACCAGTGGTCACCAACCAGTGGGCCAGGGACTGCTGGTGGTCCGTGAGAAAATTTTGGTGGTCCACAGAGAAATCCCTAAAGCAATTAATCCAGGCTGTGCGGGAACACAAGGCTGCGATGCCCACATGGCCCACAGGAACACAAGGCTTGTGTCGCTTGCATTGTAAACAACATGAGTTAGTGAGGGGAGGGGGGAATGGGCGCAGGGGGGGGACTTGCCCCATTCACCCCATGCGCCTAGCCTGGCCTCCAGGCTGCTTCTTTCCGCTTCTTTCTTCTGCTTTTGCCTGCAAAAGTCTTTCTTTCTCTCCCCCAAACTCCACCAGAAATGAGTCTTTGGGACCCTGCAAGGCCTCCTGTTCCAAGAGGCTGCATCAGCAAAGACTCATTTCTGGCGGAGTTTGGGGGAAAGAAAGAAAGACTTCTGCTGCTTCTGCTGCTTTCCTTGCATGAAGCCAAAAATCTCTCCCCCCCCCCCCCCCCCCCCGAATGGAGCTGGAGACAGTATCCTGCAATCCCAAATAAATATGATCGATCGGTAGGAAAATGAGGTGGGGAATTTTCCTGCAGACTTTTTTGGGGATTTTCCCAGGGTCTCTGGTCTGCAGTATTTAAAACTATGAGTTGGGTGGTCCCTGAGGTCCAAAAGGTTGGCGATCCCTGCTCTAAACAACAACAACAGGAAAGACATACAAAGCTAACAGACAGGATTTAAATCAAAAGCTGTCAGTTTCAAGCACTGAATGTACTTTCAGTCAAAATTATGACCAATCTAGACATGAAGAGGTGGTAGATTACAAACTCTCCTTCAAAACACACCCTGGTAGTTATGATGGTGGCAGTGAGCATTTAAGTTAAAATTTAACTTAATAATGAGACTACACTGTTTCCCAATGTTTTATTTTTCCTTAAACTGCACCTTATTTCTGACAATTGAAATTGTCTTATTTCTGAGAACTTTACAGCTACTGAAATTAAGCAATGATATTTATAGTTCCAAAAAACCTATTGTGTTTTTTACTTTCAAGATATGTCACCTTAACAATTTTTAAAAGAAAAATATGGCACATCAGGACATTGGGGGGGTGTATATGTGAAAGAGACCTGCTGCCTATAATTTGCAAATCTTTGATTTTGCTATTTAGCTATTTGGATATTTCTATATTTGAACAATAAGTTGAATCCAATATTTTAAGAGTTGCATTCTAAATTCTCCAATGTATTTCCAGAAACTCTGTACGATTAAAGTGATGTGTAATGTACATTTGCTGCCCAGAATCACTTTTGATAGGGAGATAGGTGATATATAAATATAATAAATAAATAAATTTGAGTATGATTTCATTTGTCCAATTTATACTGGATACAGGGTTCCCATCTTAATATTTGGCTTACTGGCTTCAGTAAATATTTTTGACAAGTTTCCTTGGTAGCCCAGATAGGAAAGGAAGTCTTTCATATTTCTTGGGGAAGTTTTTGCTTGAATCTTGAAAAATAAGATAAAAATTAGGTAGTAGAAGTTGAATACAGACCACCAAAATAATAATCTGTGTATAATCCATACTCTTTTATGGAAAGTAATTAAGAAAATATTAGGTGTGGTTTTTTACTCCAGCTGAAGGCCTGTCCTCTAGATTTGGAAGAGAAATATAGCAAGATACCAAACTGAAACAAATCTAAGTGAAATTCAGAAAATAGAGAAAATTATGCATGTGCTACTGTCGTTTCCACTTTTTATTGGTTACTCTCTGATATACTCTTCTAACCAAATGTTGCAATAAAACAGAGGATTACACAATTCATCTGTTCTACAAACAATTCCCATTTATGTTATATTTACTGACTTCTAGATGTGTTAACATGTTAAACATGTTTTGTTTTATTTTTTTTACTGCTGCCATTTTGATTCCCTGTGGATGATAAGGTATGGATTGTCCTAATCTGTGCTGAAGATTAGGTAGTTATTTCATGTTAAATAAATTGGTCTTATATAGGAACCGTAAGTAAAGAATATGAATATATCTTATACTGGGTATTTAATATATTCATTACAACATAGTATATTAGTATACATATTAATGTTTATATGCATATGGTGTGCAATATATAGAGAATATATGCATACACAGATGTTCAGGTACAAACCAAGTAAAATACAATCCAAAATGGTGAAATGCTATTATATTTTTCATGGCTAAAACAGAAGTGAGTTAAAATATTATACTTCTTAATAATTAACAGTAAACAAATATAAATAAATAATTAATAATTTCATTAAAAGATTTATATTTTCCACTTCGATGCATTCACCTTTTATTCCCATTCAAAATTTTATTATGATTGTCTCTCTGTATGCTCCCATGCATATTTAATCTTGAATGGAACAAGATTAGACTTGGTGATAAAAATTGCTTGGTGGAATAGTAACAATCTTTTAGTAAGAATAAAAATAGCTAATAATCAGGCTGTGTGTGTCAATAGCAATGCAGACTTGTTTAGAAAGTTTTTAGATATTTCATTTTCATTTTGGTAAAAGCATAAGAGTATTTTCTCATAATCCCAGAAAAGTTTACTTATATCCAAGAACCCACAATTTGGGGTGGATTATTTCCTTTAAAGAGTAAACTTCCTCTGCTGCTCCTTGGTAGCTCACTGAATATCGACTAATTTGGGGCAGTCCCTCTTCCAGTGTCACACTGATGTATTCCACTATTAATGTCCCTTTGACTTTCTTATCAGAATGCTGGAATGGGCTGTTACTTCCTTCTCCAATGGACCATATTGAGTCTGATCCCTTATCTATGGCCTGCCCACCATGAGTTATTTCTAGGAGTATAGGTTTAATGTTACTGGAATGTGCAAGCAATTAAAGGATCACTATTGATAGTTGCAATGCATTTAAATAATAATTTTGAATACCGGAACAATAATATGTACAAAGAAGACTCAAAATGTTATAAAATGCACATTACGGTAGTTGGTATCTGTCATCATTCATTTGTTTAATTTATAGGATGACAAGACACATCTTAACTAAACAACATTAAGAATGTTGATTTACCTAAGAAAAGTAAGTAGCAATGTAGCAAGTATATAGCTTAGTTAATTATAATTATCCTGCTATGATTCTCTGCTGATTTAACAAGGTAATTCTTTTCTATTCTTTACAAGGTAAATCAGTAACCACTACCTACCTGAACACCTTCTGGTTGTCAGGGGAGCAATAACAATTACAGATGGCCAGCACAACTGATTTGATATTTGCCAACTATAGTCCAATATTTCTGGAGAGCATCCGATTATGGAAATCTGGGCATGTATCTATAGTTATAAGGATGTAATTAAACTAAGATGCAAGTTGTCTGCATCAAAGATAACACAATTATAAATAACTGCATCCTCTTTGCAGATGATGTAAAACTATTCAATACCACCAACAATGCTACTGTTCTTCAAAGTGACCTTAATTATGTGTCTGAATGGTCAACAATTTGACAATTCCAAATCTCGACCACCAAATGCTTTGTCCTACACATTGGTAAAAAAGATCAGTACACCAAATACAAGCTAGGCGGATATGACCTCGTTGACAACCCTCAGTCTGTCAAGGACCGTGGAGTACTCATATCAAATGACCTAAGTGCCAGAGCTCACTGTAACAGCATTGCCAAAAAGGCATTAAGAATTGTAAATCTAATCTTAAGAAACTTCTCCTCTGCTAATATTGAATTGCTAACTAGGGCATACAAAACCTTTGCTAGACCAATACTCGAATACAGCTCATCTGTCTGGAATCCTCATTGTATATCGGACATTAATACAATTGAACGAGTCCAGAAGTATTTCACAAGAAGAGTACTATACTCCTCTACTCGCAACAGAATACCCTATATCACCAGGCTTGAAATATTGGGCTTGGGCAACCTTAAACTACGCTGCCTACAGTTAGACTTAAGCATAGTACACAAAATTATCTGCTACAATGTCCTACCAGTCAATGACTACTTCAGCTTCAACTGCAACAATACAATACACAACAGATTACAAACTCAGTTTAAACCGCTCCAAACTTGATTGCAGAAAGTATGACTTCAGCAACAGAGTGGTCAATGCCTGGAATGCACTACCTGATTCTGTTGTTACATCCTCTAACTCCCACTTCTTTAACCTTAAACTATCCATGATTGACCTCACCCCATTCCTAAGAGTCTGTAAGGGGTGTGCATAAGTGCACAATTGTGCCTACCGTCCCTGTCCTATTGTCCCCATTTATTCATACCTATTTCCTGTATTCTACTCATGTTTATATTTATACCTATTATCTTGTAGGCGATCAACAAATCAAATAAATAAATAAATTAGAAGAAACTAATACAGTATTTGAAAGAAAGAACATATTGTAGAAAAATCAGTTTTGTAGATCTTTATGTAATGAATGATGGCAGGAAACATGATTTGCTGCACGTAATTCCACTGCTAAAAGTACTGCAGTAATACTTCATTCTTAACCTGATTTTGTTCCTATCAGTTCCAAAAGAGAAAGCAGAGTTTAGAGTTCTATAATTCCTAAGACAGTCATTTTGTTGACACAAAACCCACGAACTGAGTTTTTCTCTTGCAATTTCTTTAGAAAAGAAACAAGGTGAGCCTTAAACACACAAGCAAGCCATGCTCTGTTTTAAAGATAAATTACAATACGTGTCATTGCACACAGGAATCATAATATCCCACCTTCTCACAATATGATTACTATCGGAGATGTTGGGCTATAATTCCATTTATTGTCTTCTAATATTGTATTGTATGAGAGATGAGTGCTATAATCCAATATCCTGTGTTTCCCTGAAAATAAGACCTACCCCCAAAACAAGCCCTAGCCCAATTTTCACATTTGAGCCCTACCCCCCCCCCCAAAGCCCTAGTTAAGCCACCACCCACCATCTGGTTGTACAAGGTGGGGTGAGGCACAGGTGCAATGGCACAATGCACAAGCAGAGGCACTGGTGTGATGACCCTTGGCCACAGAAGAAGTCAGGCAGTGGCGTAACAGGTGTTGGAGGCATGGCTGTGATGGTCCTAAGGTAAATGGGTAAGTCGTCCCCTGAAAATTTGATGCTTATTTTGGGGTTGAAAATAAGACCGGGTCTTATTTTGGGGAAAATACTATGTATAAGTAAGGATTAGGTGGGAACATTGGCATAATATACACAGTTATTCTCTGTATTCATAATAATATTTCATAAAACCTGTATCTATGTGACTTTTTTGCACTTAGAAATGGAAGAAACCACGATATTTACAACTTAAACCTCCTGAAAGAAATGATACAAAGGAAAAGAAATGACAGCACTGTTTCATTATAAAGAGCTACATCTGCTTTCCAGAGAAGTGGAGCTTAGTATCTGCCAGCATGAAAAATGCAATCTCATTTCTGTCAAATAAATCTATTGTGCTTGAAGAAAATCATCATGAATCTGGTGAAAGTCATTACATACAAATATCTACTAGATGGAAAAGAAGAACTAAAATCCAGACATAAACTGAAAGAAGGATACTAATTGAATGATGGGCATACCTACAAATCCAATCAAGATACAAGAAGAACAAGAAAGAATGGGACATATAGAGAGAATTGATGGCATTGAATAAGATACTATTAGGAAGGGAGGAGAAAACAATCAAGAGAGTATACAACTATCTACTAGAATATAAAATGGAGGAGGAGCAAGTCAAAGAAGTAATAATAAAATGGGCTCAAAATTTTGGTTATAATATTGAGTTACACACAATTGGCAAAACTTATGGGAAAGAAATAGAAAATTAACATTGGCAACTTTGTATAAAGATAACCAATATAAAATGCTTTACAGATGGCATCTTCCTCCAACTAGATTGGCCAAAATTAGTAAAAGTGTATCACCACATTGTTGGAAATGTAACATAGAGATAGGGACCTATTATCATATGTGGTGGAAATGTATAAAAGCAAAAAAATACTGGTGGAAAATAAAGGATAGAAGAGGTGGTTAAACAGAAAGTAGAGTTCAGACCAGAAATGTTCTTACTGGGAATTATTAATCAGAAATACAGTAAAGGAATAATATATTTAATGATACATATAATAACAGATGCGAGATTGGTGTATGCCCAAAACTGAAAGAATGAAAATACCTCTACAGAAAGTGAAATAATAAAGAAAATCTTAGTCTGTGCAGAGATGGATAGACTAACTTTAGAAATCAAAGATAAGGGTGAGACAGAGTATTATGAAGTCTGGAGTAAAATGTATCAATGGCTAGAGATAAGGAAAAAGAAAGGGTTAACACTTTATAGGAATGAAAGCTAAAGTTTTGTAAACTAAAGAGAATGGAATGTAATGGACAAATATGAGATTATACGAATGCATGTAAATAGAAATAATATGTAGCTAGCACTATACTAATAATATAAAGAAAAAAGGAAATTAACTGTTATGTATTTCTATACTATAGCTTGTGTTGTAACTATGTATCATTCATGTGTTTGCAACTGTGTATCATTGCAACTATGTATCATTCAGGCATTTGCAACATTGTATCATTCACGTGTAATCATTGAGCTTCTGTCTCCTCAGTGACCTTTTACAGGGCACGTACAGAGACAAGGAGCTAAACCTCTGTAGAAATAGCCTATTTACATTGAGATTACATTGTCTGGCATGCAGCTTTGTGAAGAAGGAATATCCTGATCAAATTATAAATCTTGCCATCCTGTCTGACCTGGTATCTTACCTTGTTTGAGCTATTGTAAATCCTGTGTATCCTGTCTGACCTGGGCTTGACCTAGGCTCTGAATAAACAATCACCCCCTTTTGAATGAGCAAAATAAAAGAGCGTGTGCCAAGACATTCTGGGCGCACTCATCCCGAGGAACTTCGTCTCCTGTCGTTTCTTTCTCCTTCGCTCCCTATCATGAGACGCCCATCTAATGCGAGATAGCAGATACCGCAGCTTGTATGGCCAAAATGATGGCCAAGAAAGTCACATTGTATTCAATTGTTTGTAATGTTTGTTCAATAAAATTAAAAAAGAAAGAAAGAAAATCATCTTGAATCTGTCTTGGAATTAGACAACCTGAAAAACCAACTTTATGACCAAATCTTGTGACGATGCTGTTTGGAATCCCTCTTTAGCATTTTCACCTCACAATATGAAATCAGTTAGACACTAAGACTGTACATGTAGGCAACATGTATTTTCCCAATTTAAATGAGAACATAGATGAACTTCGACCCTTAAGCCTTACTCAATAAGTTCAAGAGTAAGATATAGTGATATCATGAAAATACAAGTTATCATCTTGTTGGTTGCTGTTTTAAAAGAAGAGCAAGTCCAAACTTCAATAACTGTACAAGTGCCTAAACTTCAATACTTGTGCAAGTGCCTACATTCAGATGACTAATACAATACATTGCTGAATAATACTTAACCATTTTCCAGGCCAGCATTTTATTCCCATAAATAAATGCTTGTACAAAATTAGATAGCATCCTACTGGTCATCATCCCAAGAGATAAATGGTCTCTGATACTAATATATGTTCTTACTTTCTAGAGATCAACACATTCTAATGGCAGAAATTTGGGGAAGGGAAGGAAAGAGCATGATGTAATCAATGCGATGTTTATCAAGTAATTGTGCATGATATTTACCACCTATTTTAATATCCTCTGCATTCAACAGGATATACTTTTATAAAAGACTATTAGCTCTGGATTAGAAACAGGATGCTGTCACAAACTCCTGTTTAAAACTATTTATGCCCTGACATAGACAGAACAGTACTTAAGCCAGTATTTGTAATTGTAGTTAACTAAATTAATTAAGCTGCAATTTTTATGTGTGTATATACTAAACTAAAGCAGATAGATTAATGCATTGTTCTTAAATTAAAACCCAAAGCAACTTTGTCAGACCGCAATGATTTTAATGCCTAACGCATGAGCCTCCATGGTGAACACTACTTAGGATTGCACAAAGATCTAATAAGTTTTGGGCTGTACACTTAAACCAAATAATACAATCTAGATCTATTTAATAATACTGTATATTGAATTATGCCTCCAACCTCAATGTTGCAGGAACTCTGGGTGGCTTGAAAAGAAAGATAAAAGAAAATACAAAACAATTAAAAGTTTAGAAAGTTTAAATAAAGGCTAAAAACCAAGAGGAAAGGGGATCTTCTCTCTATCCTGTCAGCTACCTCCAGCATAAAGCACCCCTGTCGGGGGCCCAGGCCAGCTGGTAGAGCAGGCTTTAAGGTCCTTCCATAAGGCCAGGAATGTGAACACCAACCTTATTTTCAATGGGAAAATATTCCAAAGAGGGGGGCCACAGCAGGAAAGGCTCTTCTGCTGGATCCTCCCAGCTGGAATTCTTGGGCAGATGTAATCCAGAGTAGACTTCTTCCATTGGAGTAAGTGGGACAAGCTAATCCCACTGGCGTAAGATGGCTCTTCAGGTAACCTACACCCACGCCATAATGTAAAGGACTTGAAAGGTCCTTGAATCAGACCTGGAAGCAGACTGGCAACCAGTGCAGCTCATAACATGGCAGTGTTACATGGTCCCATGTAGGAGCCTCCAGAACAGGGGTGGGATTCTACCAGTTCTGCCTAGTTCTATAGAACCCCTTGTTAACTTTCTAAGCAGTTCGGAGAACCAGTAATTAGAAGCAATCTCCTTTTGTTTTTCTCTACCCTTATTACATTCTTTTTTTTTTAAATAAAGTTTTATTTGGGTTTTCACACATGCAAATACAAGTAAAACATCTTTTTTGAAAATAACATGGTCCCAGGTTGAACTTCTTTATACAGATACAAAGCTCAATTTCATGCTCCTTTTTGTGTTCTATTCCATGTCTTATACTATTCTACATTTTCTATACAGTTTTTCCCCTCTTTTAATTTTCTCAATTTTATTTTGATTATCTCATTTCAATTCAAATCATTCTATTTATACTTTTGTCTGTTCTGTTTCAATTTCAGATTATCTTTTCTCATGAAACAAATTTTCTCCTGTAGTTACTAATTGGAGTATGACACCTTTATATCTTTTAATTACATCCATTCAACTCTTATTTAAACTTCAATATATACCTTAAGATTTTGACCTTCAATATAATACATAACTTGCAATCAAATTCTGCTTGGTACATTCTTATAATTCACACTATATTATTTTTAAAAAAGGATTATAAATATATGTAATTATATACCCTCATTCCATTCCAATTCAGTTCTATCATTAATAATCATCAAAATCTTAACATCTTTAACACTTCTTTTCAATTAAATATCATACTTCCTTAAAAACACATATATCTACTATGAATTTGTAGGTATACCCACTGATCTATTTTAAATCCCCGCTCTTGGAGTTCTTGATTTCAAATTTCCTTGTATGTCCAATAAATCTTTGTATTTAATCATTCTAGAAATATCCAAATTGTTTGGGTGGATCATTGCCTCCATTGTTGATAGCCAGATCAGTACTTTTAAGTAGTGTTTTTTGCGTATTTTTTCCAATTAATTAATAATGAATCTCTAATTAAGTGTCTGTGGAAATATTTCTGATTAACTTTTCCTACATCCCATAAAAAGGCGTGGCACCCCCTTTGTAAATCATGGCCTTCTAAGAATAAAATTCTCTTATTATTTAAATTCACCCAATATTTTAACCATAGTAGAGTGGCAGCTATATAATACAATTCCCAATTTGGAAATGCCAACCCTCCCCTGCTCCTCATATCCTGCATTGCTTTTAAATTTATTCTGGGTTTTTTCCCTTGCCAAATAAATTTAGCGGTAATTTTATGAAGTTCTTCAAAAAAAAATTTGTGTAATTTAATTGGAATCATCTGAAACAAATATTAGGGAGAATATTCATTTTGATGGTAGCAATCCTGTCCAATAGTGAGAGTTGCAATCTGCCCCATAATTCTAAATCTTCTTTACCTGTAGCAACAACTTATCAAAATTGTTTTCTTTGAGTGCCTTACAATGTGCTGTCAACCATATTCCTAAATATTTAACTTTCTTTGTCACTTGTATTCCTATAACTTCTAATTCTTTTTTCTGTTTTTCTGTTAAATTAATTTTGTTAATTTACGTCATTAAAAATGTCATTAATTTTTTTTCCTATTAATTTTGAGTCCTGCTACTGCTCCAAATTGTTCTAATTCATTAATCAATTTTTGTCCTCTTTCAATTGGTTCAATAAAAAAAAAACATATCATCAGCAAATGCTTGCAATTTGTATTCTTCTGCTTTAACCTTTAATCCTTTTATCTCTGAATTCTGTCTAATTCGTATTAATAGTGTTTCTAATGAGAATATGAAGAGCAGGGGCAAGAGCGGGCAACCTTGTCTGACTCCCATTTCTATTTTTATTGGGCGGGTATATTCCCCATTTACTATAATATTGGCCTGTTGTGTATCATAAATGGTTGTTATAATATTTTCAAATTTGGTGCCTAATTTCATATTATATATTTTTTGTATTAAAAATTGCCAATTTAAATTATCAAAGGCCTTTTCAGCATCTAAGAACATAAGTGCGATTTGTTTCTCGGGGTGGGCTTCATAAAATTCTAAAATATCTCATACTGTTCTTGAGTTATTACTAATCTGTCTAGTCGGGAGGAATCCATTTTGATCTTCATGTATATATAAATTTAATATTCTTTTTAGTATATTTGCTATAATGGAGGTAAATATTTTATAATCAGTATCTAATAATGAAATTGGTCTATAATTATTAATATATCTGGATTCATATTCCTCCTTCGGGATCAATGAAATCAGTGCTCCCCTCCATGAGTCCGGCATCTTGGCTGCCAATAATACATCATTAAAAATTTCCATCATAAAAGGTCCAATTTATTCTGCAATTATTTTATATAGCTCTCCCGGAATCCCATCTGGGCCCGGGGCTTTATTATTTTTTTGGTTCTCTATTGCCAATTTCAGTTCAGACCAAGATATATCTTTATTAAGTGATTCTATCATTTCTTCCTCAATTTCTTTATCTTTAATTTCATCTAAGTAATTTCTTATTCTGTCCTCGTTAATTTTTTTCCTTTTTATATAACTCTTCAAAGTATTTATGTACCATTTCTTTTTTTTTTTTTTTGTTCTATCTCTTGGGTATGTTGCCATTCCCATCTATTAATTGATATATCAGTCTCTTTTCTTTCTTTTTTTTTAATTTATGAGCTAACCATCTTTCTGGCTTATTAGCATTCTCAAAGTAGGTTTGTTTAGTCATATTCAAATTGATAATCATTTTCTCTTGTTCAATTAAATTCAATTTGTGTTTAGTTATTATTATCTGATTTTGCAATGTTGAATTCTTTGGGGTCTTCTGTAATTGCATTTCTAATTCCTTAATTTGTTGTTGCAATTTTGTTGAGCATGTTTTTCTTTATTCCTCTTGGCATTGTAAGAAATTGTTATACCTCTTATTACTGCCTTCATTGTATCCCAAATGTTTTGTTTCGTAGTTACGCCATTGTTATTTTCTTTTAAAAAATAATTTAATTCCTCCTTAAGTTTATCAGTATATTCTTTTTCTCTTATTAATTGAGTATTTAGTGTCCATCTTTTCTTTGGTTTCTTCCTGCCTTTTCATATTATCTGAATTGGATTATGGTCTGCCCATTCATTCGGTAATATTTCAATTTCTTTTATTTCATTTGCTATTTCCCCATTCATCCATGCCATATCAATTCCCGTCCATATTTGATGTGGATTAGAATAAAATGTAAATTGTTTTTTTTCGGGATATAATTTTCTCCATAAATCCACCAAATTTAATTCTTTCCTCATTTCCTTACATATCTTAGGGAACTCTCTTTTCCCTTTTGTATTCTCCCCCCCCTTACTATGGTCTTTCTGATAATCGGCAAGAGAGTTAAAATCTCCTGTAATGCAGATATTCCTTTTTTCAAATCCTATTATTTTTCGATATAGGTATTTGAAAAATTCTTTCTGATCATCATTTGGGGCATAAATTTCTACTAACAAAATTGAAATATCATTAATCCAGATCTGCAAAACCAAAGTTCTTCCTTCAGGGTCTGACCATACTAATTCTGATTTCAAATCCTCTTTAATATATATTGTGATTCCTTTCTTTTTTCCTGTATCTGCTGGCGCAGTAAATAACTTCCCTAGTTTCGGGCAGTTTAAATATCTTTCGTCTGTGGGTTTCTTGTAAGCAAGTGATATCAGCATCTTGTTTAATTAGTTTTGTTAATATCCTTTTTCTTTTTAATGTTGAATTTAAACCATTTATGTTAATTGATAGAATTGACAGAAGTTTCTTTTCTTCTTCCATTTACTTAATTCTGTTTCGCTCTTTGTCTCGTGATAACTCCGGTCTCTCCTTGTGTTTACTGGCTTAAAGTTCCTTCTTTTTTGTTTCTGTAGTAGTTCTGGTCTTCTTGTAGGTTTATTTCCAATTCCTCCTTACTACTCAAGTCTTCTGAACTAACTAGTTGTTCATAGAATTCTTGATCTCTTTCTATAGTATCAATTTTAATTTTCCTTTCTTTCCATGAAACTAACATCCCCTCTGGGATTAACCATTTGAATACAATTCTTTTTTTATTTAAGTAAGCAGCTAAAAATTTGTAATCTCGTCTTGTTTCTCTTACTCTTCTTGGGACTTGTTTGAGAATCAAAATTTCTTTACCTTTATACGTAATTGTTCCGTCCCTGGACATCCTAAATATAATATTATGAACACCCCTTCTCGTAAAACGTATATGGACTTCTCTCGGGCATTTGTGGCATCTCGCATAGTTGGTACTGACCCTGTAAACTTCGTAGAACTCTCTTAAAATATCATCTTTATCTTTATCTAATAATCCAGCCAGTATTTCCGCCATCAGTTTTTCTAGGTCTTCTTCCTTGGATTCCTCTACAATCTGGAATCTCAGGTATGTAGCTGCCTTGTCCATCTCTAGATAGACCAATGAGTCTTCCATTTCTTTGCTTACATTTTTTAATTCCTCGTCTACCCTTTCAAGTTTCCTTTCGGTTCATTCAGTCCTTTTCTCTACTTCTTTTATTGTTGCTTCATTTTTCTCCAGGGCTGAAGTATTCAATTTTATTTTCTACTTTGGAGATGTCCGCTTTCATTTCTAATTTCAATTTCCCACCTCTTCCTTTACTTCATTAATATCTGCTCTTGTTTCATTGTGGTTTTTTATCATTGTTTCTTGTAGTTTCTCCATCAATTCTTGTGGTGTTAGTAAAATTGATTTAATATTAACATTCGATATATTCGTTTGTTTTTCTCCTGGTAATGTTTCTTCTATAGTTTTTTGAGCCATAGGGGAAGCTGTTGCCAATGTTGTTGTTAGTGTTGGAGTAGCCTTCCTGCCGATTTTCAGGGCTGTGGTAGTTGTCGAGGTCATTTCTTTTAATACTTGTTTCTGTTGTTGGATTATATTAATTATGTTGTCCCAAATTACCATTCAATATTATGACCTCTATGTTAGAATTAACCTATGTATAATTAATTAATCTACTATCTATATTTTTCCAAATCTTAAATCTAAATCAAATAAGTAGTTTTATGAGCTTTACATTCAATTTCTATACAGCACTATACGTTATACAACAATCTATATAATACCTATATATAAACCATACATTTAACTATTAGAATACTAAATACTAAATATCAAATATTAAATCTTATACTTATTGATTAATTGATTTATAATATTTTTAATGTTCTTACTATTTTTTTTTATTTTGTATATCTAGTCAAGGTGTAATTATCCCTATTATTAGTAGATTAATCAAATCTGTTTTTAACAATTTAACATAATACTCTATGTTTCTTATCTCAAGAAGTAAATTTGCAATCGTTATATAGAAGAGAGAATGGAAGAGGGGAAAAAATAGCACCAAAATGTAAATAAGGAGAAGAGAAAGAAAAAGAAGAATTAGGCAAATTTATATGGAAAGAAAAAAAGCAATAGAAAAAAGGAAAAAAGATTTCAAAGTTTGTCTTTTGTTCTTTGTCTCTGACAGAGGTTTTTTTTTTCCTCCTCAAACGTACCGGAAGTGGGGAGGTAGAAAGTGCTGAATAATGGCTACAGTCAATCAGTCACTCTTCTAAATCTTCCAGTCCACCTCTCTCCCCCTTTTTTAAAAACATTTTTAAGTTCAATTTTAATTTCTTCCTCGTACCACCACCTCCTCAATTAAGGCAATATTCCCCTAAGGGCCTATTGAAAAGTCTATTAAATAAATTGAGTTAAATATGTTGTTGCTGTATCTCCAAGACTTCCAAGTGTCCTATCCCATCTGGCGCCGAGCTGTCCCTTTCAGTTTGCCTCAATCCTCTTCCCGTCGTCGTTTCAATAAGGTTTGTTCAAAAGAATCTATCTACTTAATAGTCAGATATAAACAGGCTAGGAAAGAATTTGGAATTAGCAATAAACCCCAACAACTAGATAAAATTTTATTAGGACCAGGAAAAAAGAATATAACTAAATTTTATAATTGTTTATTAGAAGTAGAATTAGAAGAAGAAACAGTAAAAGGGAGTATGATAGCCTGGAGTAGGAATGTAGGACGTAACATCACCCTAATAGAATGGGAAAAAGTCTGGGGAAGAAATAATAAGATTACAAAATCGGCAGTATACAAAGAAAATGCATATAAATTGTTTTATAGATGGCATCTTCCCCCTTTGAGATTGGCGAAAATGTGCCCTAAAATGAGTCCAAAATGCTGGAAATATAAAAAGAGGGAACCTTTTTTCACATGTGGTGGTCATGTATAGAAGCCCCAAAATACTGGAAGATAATTAGAAATTGGCTGGAAGATATAACAAAAGAACAGATCGAGTATAAACCAGAGTCCTTTCTGTTAGGGATTTTTGATAAGCAAATATATAAAAAAACAAAATACATTACAATACATATACTAACAGCAGCCAGATTGGCTTTTGCTCAATGTTGGAAGCATCCTCACATACCTACAAAGGAGATGATCATCCAAAAAATTTCAAATTGCGCAGAAATGAATAGATTAACTTTAGCTTTAAAAAACAAAGAAA
Organism: Laticauda colubrina; assembly: GCA_015471245.1. Taxonomy (NCBI): domain Eukaryota; kingdom Metazoa; phylum Chordata; class Lepidosauria; order Squamata; family Elapidae; genus Laticauda; species Laticauda colubrina. The sequence continues at coordinate 10,310,747 of BLBF01000020.1, read as the reverse complement.
CTTCAATATATTATAATCGTTGGAATTATTGGTATAAGTGGTTAGAACAAAGATAAATTTTATATCACAGGATAGTTAGAATAAGATAAATTTATATGAGTGATGTACAAATTTTTGTAAAGACAAAGTGTGCAGATATAGCAAAATTAAGGGAAGAAAAGATCTTACAAACTGTTTTTTGTAAGAATGTTTTTAAATTTTTAAGAATGTTTAAATTTTTTTAAACAATTTTTTAAAAAGAATGTTTTTAAATTTTTTTCTGTTTTTCTGTTTCCTTCTTCCTGCCCCTTTTTTCTTTTCTTTTTGTTTTTCATATATGTATGTGTTGTCGTGTTGTTATTTTTTAGTTGTAAAATAAAATTTGTTTTTTTTAAAAATAAACATATAATCTCCATAATTAATTTTTCCATAGTTCTCTTCACGTTTTACAAATCATTAAATATTCATTTTGTTACAATTATTTATTGACAAGCATTCCACTGAATTACGATAGCTATTTTATCAAACATTTTAATCATACATTGTTGCATATTTTCTAAAATCATTTGTTTCTAATATAACCATACTATCTTATGTACCTTTGCAGAATCCCTTTTTCCATTAAATTTTCACCCATTATCTCTAAATAGGGCCTGTTTCTCTATATTTTGTTTCTGTCCTTTATAACTTCTTTTCCTTTCTTTCTTCCCTCTCATCTTCTCCCTCCCCTTTTTACCCCCTTGTCTCTCTACTTCTAATTCTCTCTTCTGCATTTCCTTCTTCTGTTGCTTTCTGATTTTATACTTATTTTACTCTCTTTTTTGGGGGGGGAGTTGTTTTTCCCAATCTTAAACTTTCCATTCTCTTTCCCCCCTTTCCTTTTTTCCCCCACCTAAAATTACTTGTTCATTAAAGATGGCATCTTCTTTGTCACAATCTTCTTGTTCTGCAGGCATTTCTTGTTGTTTCTCATAGTTCCAAATCTCCATTTCTAAAAACTGAAATACGAAACCAAAAGAACCTCTCCCTTCTTGTGCATCTTCTTTGTACTTTTTAAGTTCCATTTTCAGTTCTTCTAAAAGTGGAGCCATTTTAAAAAGTTTTAAAGAACCACCCAATTGATTTTAGTCATTCAATTATGACAACCAAAAATCCAGAAATCATCAAGTAATCCAAATAGTCCCGAGTTATTTCATCTTATTTCTTTTTCTCTTCCTGGGGTTTTTGTTGCGATATTTCAGTTAAAATGTATCTTTTGGAAGTCGTGTTGAGATTTTGTTGTAAGTTCTTTTTAATTCCAGGCAGTCTCCTCCCTTCCAGATCCTGCCCTTTTATTCTTTTTCTCTCCTTTCCTGTTTTCAAAAGCTTTTGATGATCCAGAAATCTTTATTATCCCTTTGACTTTTTATTTTCAGCATTAAATGCCTATTAATGTCAAAGTAGATTTTTTTCCAATTTTTTGCTTAAATCTCTTAGCTGTCAGTATGGGAAAAGGAGAAAAAACCCCAAATCTTTTCCCTTTTCTCTCTCCTTCGCAGCTTAAAAATCTTCTGAGGGAACAATGTGATTTTTTTTTAATAGTTTCAATTCTAAAGTACCTTATTTGTTGCTTTTGCTGTTTGACCCGGTCAACCAAAATTTTCTCTTCTTATCTTCTTCCTGCACATTCTTTTCCAGTCGGGTTCTTCTTTGTGATGACCATTTCTGACCACTGCTATAACCGCCTTCGGGAAAGGGAGTAATGGCCAGCTGGGGAGGAGAGATACGGCTCTCCTCAACCCTGCAGGAAGTCTCCCCCTTCTTCACCACCTCTACGGGCTGGCTTAGCCCTGAAACCAGCCAGCTCGGGACACAGCGAGCACAAATCAAAGCCTCGCAGAGACAATGCTTCGGTCTGTCACTGAAGAAGCTCAAACCGGAAGTCCTACCCTTATTACATTCTTGACAGTAAGCCTCGACTTCCTGTCTCTGGAGCTTCTGGAGCCTAACTTTCTTAAAGGGGAAGGGTTGTTTTAAGATTTTTACACTGCTGTTGGGAGGATATACTTCTCTGGACAATCAGCACTTTGAAGAAATAATTGAATAAAGAAGTAAAGCTTTTAGTGACAGGGAACCAGGATGAGTGACATTCAGCAAGGCTTCTTGGCTAGCTAGAAAGATTTGACATTCAAACGTGAGCTTACATACCCTGAGTTTTGGTCTAAAACTGGTTTTTGGTGAAGGTTAATTCTTTGCTTGGTGAAGTTTAATTCTGTGTTTATTGATGGGATAATTTTCCCTATTCAGCTTCAATAAGCAACAGCTACTGTTGTGATTTAATTATTTGTATTGTGTTTGAATTTTTTCCTGCCACGTGGTTTCTTTTTCTGTCTGGGAAGGGGGTCTTCCTTCACTGCTTTAGTACTATCTGGCACTGTCCTTTTGGGGTATACTTCCAAGAGGCAGGATGAAAGCTTGGCACTTATTTTTTTTTACTGCCTTTCTGGGGGGCATGTGACCTTTCCTTAATCCTGGATGATTTCCTTAGGATTTCTTTTGAGGTGAGACCAGCTGGTATCTTTAAGTGGTACAAATAGATCTAAGAATTGCTTTTCCTGGGTATGCTTTTTCTGGAGAGCTTAAATAATCTCTCTGAGAAAGGGTTTCACTTTATGAGCAAGAATTGGCTGCTTGATGGTTATCACTGCATTTTAATTATTTCATTCCTCAAGATGCTCTGGTACCCTACCTGATTTGTAACTCTGGCTTGCAGGTATTTTTAATTTAATGATTGGTATTTAAGGCAGCTCTTTGCAAGCAAAGAAGCTTTTTGTATTTTCGTACAGATAATCCTTGACTTACAACAGTTCATTTAGTGACCATTCAAAGTTACAATAGCACTAAAAAGTGACTTATGACCATTTTTCACACTTATGACCGTTGCAGCATCCCCACTGCCATGAGAGGCCAGGCGAGAAGCGTCCCTTGACATAAGTGATGTTGAGTTGGCCATGCTCACCCATTCACATGACCACCAAGATACACCCACCAACTAAGCCATGCCCACATAACCAATTCTTTTAAAAAATCCTACCCATGCTCTAGAATAATCTGCACCACTATGTTCTTCACCAGTTGTAGCTTCCAAATGCTTTTTCAGGATAGCTTCATTAGAACACGTGGCAGTAATCCAACCAAGAGATAGCCAGGGCATGAGTGACAATGTGCAGGGCCTCATTCAGCTTCCCTATGCTTTATTATTTTCTGGAAGCTTTCAAGTAATTCCCATACAACTCTGCTTTATGACGTTCAACAAACAAGAAAACATAGAAGCTCTTGTTTCAAGTAAAAACTAAATTATTTGTGTCAAATTGTTTTTACCAATGGAATTATAAAATCAACTTAAATATTAAATATTTAAAAGTTAAATATTAACTCAGAGAAATAACAGAGGTGAAAGCCTAACACTAATCATTTCTGTTCTCTTCAGCTAAAGAAGTAAAATTGTATAATATTCTAGTGAGAATTTTTGCGTACAAACTCTGCCCTTTAACCTACAGTTCTGCTTCAGCTGTATTTCCATTACTTGAGGTTTGGCTTGTAGTAAAACTGACAAGTTCCTGCTTGCTGAACTATAAGGAAACTTACCAATATTTGCAATCATTCAAAAGACCCTATTCTAATTTGAAATATATCCTAACTCATTAAGCTATTTAATAGTAACTAAAAGTTTACTCCATAAATCGTAATTTTGATAAACTATATAGTGCTGCATTAGAATCTTTTTTTCTTATGCGATGTATTTATTCAGTCAGCCAGCATTTTGAGTCTGGTGAAACCAGTACATACTTGAATCTCTCTTTCTCTCTAATCTGTAGCAAAGATAAAGTAAAAAAAAATGTATGGAATTTTTACAACAGAATAGCAACTATGCATTTATTAGATTGGATAGAAAGTTTGTTGCTCCCATTTTGCAATAGCTAAAAACAGAGCCTCTAAAGTGCACCCAACTTTCCACACAACCCCAAAAGTCCAGGGCACGTCAGGTGGGCAGAACAGATGGGCTGGATCTTTCTTCTACTGTGGAAATGTTCTATTAGCTATTGCAGAAGTTGAAAAGCTGCTTGTGGATTTGCAAAATAAGAAATTGGAATCTTAAGTTATAGTGCATTGAAACCATTCACTGGCCAAATAATTATTGAGCTAATAGAGTCTTTTGGAGATCCAAATTAAAAATTCCTGGAATGCACACATAGCATCTATTGGGAATACCTTAAAGCAGGCAACCTTTTCCTGGGATCAAACATCAATAACTTTAAGGTATTCATGACAAGTGCCAATCTGATTCAAATCACATTTTGATATTTGAATCTGGATCTCTACATAGACCCATAAATAATACAATGAAATTTGATCTAAAATCAATTACATAAATTGGAATTATGTTGAAATTATGTTGAAATAATACTTGTTCAGGACATGACTGACATTACGTGCCAATAAAATTAATTTAGATATTTCTCTTTTAGTGGCTTACAAAGTACTGTTAAAGGAATTTACACCAACTATGTGCTGAATGAGCAGATCAAGAACAAACATGAAGCACTTCAAAGGAGTTTGAGTCAGACAACTAGGGTTTTACTTTCCTCCTTTCTCCTCCCACATTTTCCAGAAACTGAAATGTAATTAGCTAATCTTTTCCCAAATTGGAGCTTGTATACTCTTCATAGAATCACCTCAATGTTTTTGTCCCTCATCTTTCCTATACTGTATATTCAGTGACCCCTTTCTTTGATCTGATGCACTCCAGATATTGTGGAACAGAGATAATGATAACCAAACCCAAAGGGTATCTGGAGAATTTAAAATTCGGCAAGACCATTTAATGTCAAGTGATGCTTTTTAGATCTTTTAAAACATTAGATTGAGATTTTATATTTTAATGCACCTGTATTGTTATGTAAGTAAGCAATAAATTAAGAATTTTTTGCAGTACCTGAACATTTGCATATGACAAGTTAAAAAATGCACACAATGCCTCAAAGAAACCTAATGGATTTCCAACATAGTACTTTGATTGAAATATAATTATTTTCTTTAAGAACTTCTATAACTGAGTTCCTATGGTTTATTGGAAATAAGAAAATAAAACAATTGAAAGCCCTATTTTAATGGAAAGGCTTTTGCATAATCTCTGAAACCTACATTTCATTTTGAAGACGGCCACTCTCACCCCATCAGCGTCAGGAGGGAGAAAATAAAACATTACCTTAAATCAGTTTCTCTAAATGCTTCAGCTTGCAAAGAACTGCCAGTGGTAAGTTGCTTTGTGGTGTCTCTCTCCTGCACGACCATATAGTGATAATAATCAGAGCCCTTACTTCTTTTCCCATCCATAATCATTACCACTGCAGAATAAGCATCAAGTTAACTGCTTTGAGCAGAAACCAAGTATTTTCCAGGAATCCTCCTTGGAATGTTTGATATGTTTAGGAAAAACATGATATGTTTAGGAAAAAAGCTTGCTCAGGCTTCTCATACTCTCATATATTTAGGAAAAAAGCTCGCTCAGGTTCTGGAACTCTGATATTGCTTTGCATTCAGCATGCTTTTGTATCAAATGTGCCACCCACATTTTGAGGAACTTTTAGCTTTTTCACGATTGGTGTACATCAGTGTTTTCAAAACTTGGCAACTGTTAAGTTGTGTGGTCTTCAGCTCTCAGAATTCCCCAAGTTTAAAAAACCCTGATGCATGTAATCTCTCTAAACCAGATTCCCCAAGCTGGTATCTTCAAAGTTTCTAGTCTGCATGAAAGGTATGGATGGGGAATGACAAGAATTGCAGTCTGCCAATGAGCATGAAGTTGGGGAAACTTCCCCTAAACCAAAAGAAAAGATGCTGTTGAGGCAACAACACATATAATAGCTTTTATATCAAGAATGACTTCCACAGCCAAAATTGTGTTGAAAAGTCAAGGGGAAAAAGTGAGTTATTGTAGTGTTTTCCTACTCACATAGATCAAAAATTAACATTGCATTTACTTACTTGTTTTGTTTTTAATGTATCAATTAATTTCCGAGAACAGTATTTTTTCTTTTAACCTCTTTTAAACAAAGTCATTTTGGTGTAGTAATTAAAGCACCAGGCTAGAAACTGGGAGATCATGAATTCTAATCCTTCTTTAGGACAAAATCAGCTGGGTGACTTTGAGCCAATTACTTTCTCAGTCCTAGGAAGCAAGCAATGGCAAGCTACTTTCCAAAAAACCCTATCAAGAAAACTGCAGGGACCAGGCAACGCAATGAGCAGGTGTTAACAGTGACCAAAAACAAGTGTCTGATGTTAAGGCCATAGACAGAGACAAAGTAATAGTGAATAGCCATTAATGTTGCCATCTGCAAAACAGATCTGTCTTACAGTGCTGCTAAACCAGCTTTTATGGATGCTCAAGGAACTGCATAATATGGTGTATATCTTCTCAGCTCAGATTTATCTAAAATTCCTGTCTCATTAACATAATCACATTTTATTCCAAATGTTGATGTATAGAAAGTTTTTTCCTTCTCTTGCTAGTCCACCCATATTTTAGATGTTTTCTTGTAAAAGGGCATCATCGGAAATTATCTGGACACTATTCAACAGAATTTAAACACCCGATGATGTTGTCTATTACCTGACAATATCTCCATCGTTAGCAGGTTTAGCATTACATGCATTCTCAGAAAGGTAAACTAGGGTTGGACCTACATACTATTTGCATGAGACACCATCAAGAAATAGGCTGTCCAAAAGCAAGCAAAGAACCAAAAACCACATACAAGAAGTCACGGGTAAGGAAATAGCAAATCATTTTTATTTTGCTGCCAAGAAGTATATGAAAGTATCTCGCAAAGTCAAGCTTGAGTTGAAATAGAAATTATTTTATTATAGTTACTACAGCTATACATCACTTCAGATTTTATTTCAGACAGGTCCTTTGGAGCATGGGAGAGCAAATAGCACTATACCGCACTTCTTTAAAGCAGCCACACCTTTGCCTTATATTCCATAGTAGTTGCAGAGGGGAAAATACAAAATAGAGGCTATTTCATAATTATTATAATTATATTGGACATCTTTTGAATCACACACATACAAAAGTAGTAACAATGCAAAAATTAACAACCCAGCAGATATTGTTTTTATTAAGTTTTTATATTCAGGAAATCAGTACAGTAATAGTTCACTGTTCCTGTCTGCACAAGTATGTTAAGGTTCTTCTCTCCATCTTTAGACATAAATAAACCTTACAGAGATATGAATCCAGGCTTCCTATAATGGAATCTATAACAAGTGTTATCTTATTATACCACTCCTGACTCCAAATTGAAGTCCAATTACATGATGTGTAAGACGAAGTATAACAAAAATATTTGCTATAAATGAAATATGAAATTTTGAAAACACGAATCCAGGACTACAGGTAAACAAGATACTAATCCACTATTAATTAAAATGTGATTTGCTAAATTAGCGCAACTGCTTGGGTTCATACAGCATACCGAACCATAAATTATCCATGTTGACATGCTTTGTATAAACAGACTAAGTTGTAGACTGATCAATCGTACTTTAGAGTAGTTCAGTTCATGTATCTACAGTCAGAAGAAAGTAGCTGGATAAATACCACAATATAAATATAATTACCCGTTGTTTTTAACCATTATAACTCTCAAGAAATTCTTCTAGCATCCTTTCCCCCCCCAAAAGTATTGTAATTAATGTAGTGAAGAAAAATACTTGAAGAATTTTCTTACATTACCTCTTTTTTCCCCCTCTTAGCTGCAGCTACACTTCAAAGATAAATTTAATCTGTTCAACTCCCTCCAACTTCAAATGCTGTAAATCTCTAAATACAAAAAAAAAATATATTAAGGTACAGTAGTTCCTGAAAAGCTAAGTGAAAAAAAATCTGACACTGGTCCTAATTTACATCTCAAACACACATAGACTATACATTTCAGAGAAGGTGGTATTTTATGTTTTATGGGTGATATATTTTGTGAGTCTTGGTAAAATCTGTGATTTTTACATTGGATCCACTTGAAAGAACCATCGGATGACAGGCAACATTTGCTTATATTTTTATGTGGAGCTGATGATTCAGACGTTATGGTGCAGACACATCTGGATCTCATGCAACCGGTGAGAGGAATCATCTTGAGGTTGCAGTATTTGCAATATCATCTCTACATGGATGTCAGACAATCCTCCTGTTTATTTTAACCTTGACGTTGGCATGGTGTCAGATTTATAACTCTTAACATCACCACGAGTGTAGTTTCAAATGGGAGTTCTTACCAAAGCATCATTCCTATTTTTTGCACTGAAGCTCTCGATCACCCACGAAGACCAAGCATGAACCAGAGCGTCTAAGGAGAATATATGTGCTGTTTTATATATATATGTGCGTGTGTGTGTGTGTGTATGTGTGTGTGTGTGTGTGTGTATATATATATATATATATATATATATATATATATATATATATATAT
>BLBF01000020.1:10274387-10302242 GCA_015471245.1 Laticauda colubrina | reverse complement strand
TATATATATATATATATATATATATATATATATATATATATATATATATGCGCTGTTTAGCTTCCTTCGGGTATTATCCCACCTCATTGTAGTTCTGTTAAAGTTGTAGCAACGTTTCAGCAGAATCTCATCTGCCATCCTCAGGCTTCTCTAAGTACTTGTAAGTACTTCTGTAAGTACCCGCGAAAGCCTAAAAAAACAAATATATATATATATATATATAAAAACAGCATGGAAACCCGAAGGTACCCGTTTGATTTCGTACGTTTGATTTATTTTTTAATTTCTTTTAAAGTTGCATTGGCAGGGAGAGAGAGGGAAACAAAAAACAACCCCACCATCGTGTGTACTTCCAATTCTGCGGTTGGATCCAGACGTCCTCAGACGGCGATCGACCGAGATCACAATGGAGCTTCATGGTCCGTGTAGTACAACGGACCCTTGATTTCAGCAAAGGTGGTTTCTCTACACTTCGTTCGAAAAAGCATAATTATCCACTTTCCTCTCGTCCAGCTCCCCGCCGCCGCTGCTACAGACGGGCGGCGGAGATCCGCGGCTGAACCGTTGGGGTCCTCTCTTTCCCGCGCATCGCTGGGCGGAGCGAGAGGGGGGGGGGGAAAGCAATCTTCACCCCCTTCGAGCCTGAGGCTCTCTTCGCCGGCCTCTTTTTCCCCGCCGGCTGGTTTCCAACCGAAGAGACCTGGGCCAAAAAGGCGAGGCCGCCCCTCCCTTTTTTCCGCCGCTGCTCACCTGGCCCAGGTCCTGGAGAAAGAGAAGGACCCACAGAGAAGGAGAGGTTTCCCTCACGGCGGCGGCTCTCGTGGGCGTGAGAGCTGAATCACAGCCAGCGCCTGAGTGATTCAATGAGCCTCGAAGCCACCCGCCGTCTGTCCGGAGTTTCCGGAGGAGGGAGGGGTAAAGAGAGAGGAAGGGGGGGGGGGAAGAAAGGACAACTATAAAAGAAGGAAGAGCCGGCCAACTTTTTAGTTAAAGCCGCTGTCTCGTGCGTACACACACACGCACACACAGAGAGAGAGAGAGAGAGAGAGGCGCGCGCGCGCGCACACACACACACACGTGCACGCAACCCTCACGCAACCCTGCTCTCCGTTTCTTGAACTTTTCCCTTCGACGAGTCCTGATGGCCCGACCGTGTTTTCCCGCGGCGGGGGCGCCAGGTGCTCCAGCCTTGCTGCTGTGCGCGCTGCTCGCCCTGCTTCCCTCCGACTCAGGTGAGTGAGCGATCGGTGCGCGGTTCAGCCGTCGACGCGGGCGCGCTCCCTTCCTCTGCTTCCCCCCCCCCCCCACCACCACCACTCTTCTGTTAAAATTAAGAACTCCCCGAGGTCCCCCTTTTCCCGCCTTTGGACGTGGTCTGCTTTCCGTCTTGGGGGGGGGGTTAGGCTGGATTTTCCTCGCACTGACCAATGCTTCTGAATCGGCAGTTTCTATTTTGCTTCGATGGTTTCATTCACTTTTTAGCACGGTTTTGCTAAAACACTAATGATACTAATGCTCATGCTAATAATAATAATAATAATAATAATAATAATAATAATAATAATAATAATAATAATAATAATAATAATAATATTTGGCATTGCCTGGAGACAGCAAAATAGAAAAAAAAAAAACTGGACCTACAAAGACCTACAAATAGAAGTAGAAGGACAATGGCAAAGGCAAGCAAGGGTAGTACCAATAGTAATAGGTGCCTTGGGTACAGTCCCAAAGCAACTGGAGCACCGCTTGAACACCATTGGCCTTGACAAATTTGCCATCAGTCAATTGCAGAAGGCAGCTTTACTTGGAACAGCTTCCATCCTGCGGCGATATCTGCAATACCATCAAACATCCAGATTTGCCTATCCCAGGTCCTTGGTAAGGAAGGACTCAATGGGTAGACAAAAATGCCAAATTCAGCCTGAACATCTGGCTGGCTGCGCAATTAATAACAATAACAACAATAATCATATAGTTGTTTGAAGTGGGCCAGAAGTCATCCTTGCATCTGGACTGTGGCAGGATGTGGGGTCTCAAGTTTAAGAACAACTGGCTCTAGGGATTTGAGCTGCCTAAGTTAAAAGCAGTGAAACTGAGTTCAAATGTCTGAGTGATGGAGAGAAAAATGTCTAATCCTGGACATTTTTGAGGGGGCGGAGGAAGGGTTCAAGAAGTATGGAAAATACCATAAAGGTTCAAGAAGTATATTCTGTTCTGAATACGCTAAAATGTTAAGGATATATATTATTCTCTAATCAAATCTGAGTATATTGTTCAAGTGCAGATTGAAAAAAATGACACGATTCAAGTCCATATAGTCTGAATATCAATTAAGTATTTTATTTATCAAATTTATTTGCCACCCATCTTGTGCTTCAAGATGAGGATAACTTTAATGACAAATTTATCATCTGTTATTAACAATAAGGAAAAAAAACCTAGAACATTTTCAAAGCAATTAAGTACCTGTATAAGTATTGTGCAATATTGGTACGCTTTTAAATATTGTGTTAGTATCACAATGGCACATTGTAACAATGCAATTTCTTAATTTAATATCAACAGGGTATGGGTCTATTCCAGAAAAAAAATGTTATGAGCCGATTACCTAAGCAGAAGGGTTATCTGTAGTATAAAAATGATTGGCAGTGCTTTGAACCTCACATAAACATAATATGTACCAGCCTTTCATTAAAACAACCTGATCTTTTTTAGGTTTGTGTACCTGATAAAAATTTATAGCTGCTTTAACAGTTGCACTGATGTTGATAGGTAGCTTAAAGCAGCATCCTAGGAAAACCTGCAAAAAAGCTGGACTACTTTAATAAATTTGCAGACATTGCAGTCTTTCAAGGTTGGAAATACTTCTTCCCAATCAATGTTTAAGTGGACACAGCCTTACTAAGCTGTAAATCTTCAATATAGCAGAGATGTATATTAATATACAGTATAACTGTTTCCCTGGATTGGTTTCTGTGAGTGAATGGGCTGCTTCTTTATTCTCATCTGATATAATTAAATATAATATGCAAATGTGGAATAGGATTTTGGTACTAACTGGAATTTAAAACTAATGTGGATATAACTAGAGGTGTTAGCCACATTTGCACTGCATGCTTAACAACAGAAGAGTCAACAACGTATTACAGTATGGTTGAAGAACTGTGTGGGACAGAAATAAGATACCAACATACATATTCATGTTAACCAGCTGGAATGCTTTAATATGCATGTAAAGATTCATAAGAAATGTTTATGACCATTGCACAAACATATTGCTATCAGTAAATTCACAAACTACAGAAAAATTTTGAAAACCTGTATTTAAAACATAATTTTCTTCCGAGTACATTATACAGTAAGGTCTCAGTTATAATGATACATCTTAAAAGAAGAATTTAATGATACCAAGAAGCAAATAAAATTGAAACAATTGCTTTGAAGAGCTATAAAGCCTGCCAAAGACTGTTTTGTCACATGTAGTCATGTTTTTTAAAGAAGGAATGGAACTTTAGGGTACCTTTCAAACAGTTCAATAGTACAATAATGTAGTTGGCTAACTTGTAGCTGCAAGGAGCATATAAATGCAATGAGTATAAAGATGGTAATCATTGGAGCATAAGGAGAGATATTATGCATTCTTAGAAATAAAAAGGTTTCCCTTTTTCTCAAGCCATAAATATAACAGCCAACCATCCTTTGACTTCAATATCCTTTTCTACAGGGATTAATCTTGGAAAGGCCCACAAATAGTGCATATATGAAATATAGCAGACAACTATAAAATGGCATCAAAGAATTAATATTTTCCAACAGAAGATAATTTATGTTGCTCAGGGTTGAACTGTGGAGTCCTTAGTGCCCTCTGAGCTTGGTTGTTTCATTATCTGACTCGTAATGACAACTGGTGCTTGTGACTGGAGTTTGCTCTCTGTTTATATGCAGATGTTTTTCCCTGCAGCTGTTGGATAAGTCGTGTGTGTGTGTGTGTGTGTGTGTGTGTGTGTGTATGTGTGTGTGTGTGTGTGTGTGTGTGTGTGGTAGTTCCTTGATTACTGTGTTCTTTTCTGCTTCATTGTTTGCCCTAGTGTTAATCAGTGCTTATCTGGTGTAGGCTGCCGGAAAGGATGTGTCCTGGTCTATTTGTTTCTTTCTTACCTTTTACTTTTACACAATGTTCAAAGAAACAATGAAAAAGCTAAGGAAGAAACAAGACTAGAATATATCCATCCTCTTTGGCAACCTGCACCAAGACAAGCAAAGATTAACATCAAACAAAATACTAGACAAACAATCAAGCATACTCTAATCAAGGAACTGCCACAGAAGACAACTATATCTTCCTAACTCTGGCAGGGAAAGCTGCTGTGTCTTGCACTGACTGTCTTACCTAGTCACCTAATGAATTTAATCTATTATTTATAAAAACAATAAAAATGGGACAAATAAAATTAAAAATAAATACCTAGCCACTATGAATTTGTTTGCTGAGAAATCATGCAAGTTGTAGACCAACATACTGGAAAAATATCAGGTTGGGAAGGTTTGATTTATATTCCAATTTCCATCAGACTTTAAAAAAAAAAACATTATTGTATTTATAATGTTAGAGCCTTAAACAATTTAACAGTCCACACAGAATATTGTAATATGTGGGGAAACCCCTAAGTCATATTCCTCTCTATACGTTTTCAAAACAGGTAGCTCTGCAGTACAGACAGCTGTAAATATAACATGGTCATCAATCAATTTTAAGACTCTGCTCCACTGGGATCCAAAGCCAGTTGGTTATGTTTATACAGTTGAAATGGACGGGTAAGTTTGGAAACACAACATACCTTTCCTTAGGTATCTTTGTATTTCATCTGTTATACTGTAGCAGTTTGAGAAATCACAAGAAAACATACATGAAAAAACATCTCCATGATGTAGCTTGATATTGGACATGAATTGATAACTGTAAAATGAAGACTGTTGATTTCATATAAGGCTATAATTTGAAGCATACCTGCTTAAATAAAACATGTAACAAGAATATATTGTTGAAAGAAGAATACTTTCTCATCTAAATTTTCTTAAAGGTCTCCCTGGATCATTTTTAATTTCACTCCTCTTATGGTATGTCCCCTAGAACTGTTCCAATTTCAGGGGTAAAATTGAATCATAGCACCTCAAGTGTTGAATCAGTTGGGTGCTTCAAACTTTTTCACATGCACACACACAGGACCCAGACTGAAATAAACAACCACTATGATCTGGGGTTTCAGAGGGAAGAGCTTGAATTAAATATTGAATCTATCTAAAGTAGAGATTGTTAATATATTCCTTTAATGCACTTAGTATTTATATCAAGTTATTTGTAGGCTAGTTAATTTCATATTACATGTTTTATAATTTTTATTTCTGTCATTCACTTTTTTAATTACCCATAGTTTATGTGTTCTGTATTATTGCATTTCTTAGTACTTCTAAGTCTGCTGTGAAAGCAGTTGTGTCTTATTCATTGTAGCAGTACAAAATATTCAAGGGCATAAAGGCCATTTCATGTTTTCCTAGTTACACTGTTTATCTCACTAAATGGGCAACATTACTGTTGACCTTGAACATATATTTTGCTTTTTGATATATGGGTCAAAGTGAAAGTTATGTATGTGGCCAGGATGTTATCCATTTTTTACTGATTACTGCAAGGCATATATGTGTAATAACAATCTTACTCCTCAAACATATGCATAAATTCTTGATTTACATTTTTGATCTCAATCTTTATAGGTATTTCCTAAGACGAGAAAAAGTATGCATTCATACCAATAAAACTGAATGCGATGTTACTAATGTGATACTACAGAATTTAAAAGATATTTATACGGCACGCATATATTCTAAAATACCATATGATGAAGATAATTTTGAAATACCTCCATATGAAGTTTCTTCAGAGTTTGTACCTTACACACAAAGTAAGTATGATAAATATGATATATATTTCACTACCTTTAATACATATATATGCACTGAAAAGAAGATTAGGTAGAAAGACTTATAAGGAATGTGTTTTAAGATTTATAGGAAGGCATTACTTCCTGTTAATAGTTCAGTTTTGTAATTTACATTTGAAAGACTGAATATTTTACATAGAGGTAGTCCTTGGCTTACGGCCATTCATTTAACAATGGTTCAAAGTTATGACAGTTTTAGTTTAGTTACTTTATAGTCATTGCATCTTGTACAACAAATTTAAATACCATCTTCGGTGTTATGACTGTCATAATCAGTCCTTCACATTCTATTGAATTGAAAACCTAATATTGCATTAAGATTGCACGATACAATAGAATTCAATAGAGTTACTGCTCTGGGATAGAAGCTGTTTTAACTGTCACATCATACACCTGCAGGTACATCATCACAATTCAGGTGCTTGGCAACCAGCTTGTATATATGACTGGCTGCAGTATCCTGTGATTTCCAGCCGGTTTCTAAAAAGCAATGTCGACTGAGGAAGTCAGATTCCTTAACAACTGTAAAATCATGTCTGGTCACATGATGTCTCTCTTAACTACCACATTGGTTTAAGTTGTCATAAGGCAAGAGCTACCTGTATAACATACAGCTCTTCCAACATTTCATGAAAAGCTAAAAGGGAGGAAAGGTAATTTATTCAGTTGGAACAAATCAGCATGAGATTTAATCATTTGTTTCATTTTGACGTTTTGATGGAGGATGCCACTGCCTCCTTCCTAGGGCTGAAAGAGAGTGACTGGCCCAAGGTCACCCACAACCTGCATTGTGCCTAAGAGATGGGGGGCAGGACTATAACTCACGATCTCCAAGTTTCTAGCCTGGTGCCTTAACTATAAACTGCTTCTGAAAAACCTTGCCAAGAAAACTGAAGGAACTTGTTTAGATAGTCACCAGGAATCAACACTGACTCAAAGGCCTGCAAACATATCTTATGCAGATAAAATTGGCAAGTTAGGACTCCCCACCATCAGTCATATTCTGTATTTTTATAATAGCCATTGTAAATTGACCCCCAAAAAATCTGTGCTCAGAAATAAATAAATGTTTGCAGTTAGAATTGTAATTCATTTTCTCCCAATTTATGACAACTGGTTTTTTTAAAAGGGTAATGTTCCCTTTTTTTGTTGCCCCCCATTCTATACAATCTCTTTGCCCAAGATTTACAATAACCTTTTGAAAATAATAACATTTGTTATTCATTCATTTGATATTATAAAAAATCAAACTAAGTCATACTTCTTTTCTAGCTGAGCTTGGAACACCAACCGTAACATATTTTGAACAAAAAGATAAAATTCTAAAAGTGGAAGTAGCTGATCCACTAACACCGAAAAGAGTTAATGGTACGTTGCAAACTATCAGGGACATATTCAAAAATGATTTGGAATACATGTTATACTACTGGAAGGATCAGAGTACAGGCAAGGTGAGAACTTAATTTCTAAGAACGTTTAACTTTTGCTGGTCAGCATTAACACTTCCTTTTTAAAACCCATTTGAATGTAAAACATAGTTCTGTGCTGTTTGACATTTTTTATTGTAAAGTGGGTATGGTTCTCAACAATAAAGTTGAGTGGAATAAATAAAAAAGCATAATTACAACTAGTCCTTGAGTTATGACCACAACTGAGCTCACATTTTTGATTGCTAAGCAAGACAGTTTTTCAGCATTCCAACTAATGTGCCTATCGAAAGCAGAACTCTTGAGGCATGCAGATTCCTCAATGAACATGTTTATTAGACGCCTCATATCCGCACAGCCCATGAAAGCCAAGTCTGAGAGGTTTTCTGGGTTTGCAGCATAATTAAAAGTGCAATTGTTCCCCTCCCCAAGAGTCCCAGGTCACATGGACCAATTATAATGTTTGACAGGTTTTTTGGTCACTCCTCTTCTCCTTCAACAGCCACTGTTGGGATGACCTTGGTTCCCATGAGAAAGCTTTTGTTTTGACTGCTAGTCAGCCTATCTATTTTCCTTTCCTCCTCCCTCCAAAGTTCATGGCAACTATGAGATGGCTAAAGATGGCTTCAAGCAGATTCGTTTCAGTTGACATAGTTAAGTAATTTTTGCCCCATTTTACCACTTTTTTGCCACAGTTGTTAAGTGAATCATTAAGTGCATCATTAAGCGAGTCTGGCTTCCTCCATTAACTTTGCTTGTCAGAAGCCAGCTGGAAAGATTACAAAATAAATACCTTCCAGTTGCCGAGCGCCCAAATTTTGATCATGAGACCATGGGGATAGTGCAGCAGTTCATAAGTCATTTTTTTCAGTGTCATAAATTTGAACAGCCCCTAAACAAATGGTTGTGAGTAGAGGACTAACTGTAATATATTTGAAAGCCTTTATGTTAATTCTTATATTAATAGCGATAATCATACCCATACTGCTGTTTCTACAGTACAGGTAGTCAGGTAGTTTCTCGATGTATGACCACAATTGAGCCCAACATTTCTGTTGCTGAGACATTTGTTAAGTGAATTTTGTCTCATTTAACAACCTTTCTTGCCACAATTGTTAAATGAATCGCTGTAGTTGTTAAGTTAGTAACACAGTTGTTAGTTTGGTTTTCCCATCGACTTTGCTTGTCAGAAGGTTACAAAAGGTGATCCCATGATCCCAGGGACACTGCAATGGTCATAAATATGAACCAGTTGCCAAGGATCCCAATTTTGATCACATGAAATGGGGATGTTGCAACGTTGTAAATGTAAAAAAACAGTCATGTCACTTTTATTCAGTGCTGTTGTAAATTTGAATAGTCACTAAATGAACTGTTGTAAGTCAAGGTCTACCTGTAATCGATTATAATTTGCTGGGCTGCCAGTGTGGAGAACTGGATAACTCTTTAAGTAATCCTTTTGTTGCTTTTCAGAAATCAGCAAAGACAAAAACCAATCAATTTGCAGTTGACGTTGATAAAGGGAAGAGCTATTGTTTCTATGTTCAGGCTAATATTCCAAGCCGCTTAAGTAACCAGAAAAGTCAAAAAAGCAGTATAAAATGTACTAGTATTCACAGGGAAGACTTGGATGGTATGTATTTTGTGATTTCATAAACATTTCCCATTAAGTGTACAAAGAGTTGTGACCTCACTTTACTCAGATTGCACAAGGGATGGTCATGAAATAATTTTTTGTTCATTTTGTTGCATCATATGGATTGCACCAACTATTTTTTTTCTCTAAGAATTGAGGAAATTCTTAGATTTGCATGTTCAGAAAGATCACAGATGTGTGAGAACTGAACTACTCAGAACAAATAAAATATCTCAGGGTATAATAGTCCTTCTTGTCTAAACACCTACACTAGTTTGTTAAGCTAAGGTTATTCTTCAGATCCACTCACTTTTCTACACCAGCTTTCTCAGAATGTTTGTGCCTCTGGAATGTTTCCTCCTAATTGAAAGTAAATGCTTTGGATTTATTGCACCATTTAATGCCTCATTAATGTAGAATAGCTTCAGTCAGGGCAACGTTCAGATTAAATACAAAGCATGCATCTAATTCAACTGATGTTGTGTTTCTCTTCTTTCCAGCTCTTGATTTGGACAAAATCCTCATAATAGTAGGTGCTGCTGTCGGAGTCCTCATTCTGATTATTGTTTTGTCCGTGGTGATATACAAGTGTACAAAAGCAAAGCGCAGATTGACAGAAAAAGAAAATATGCCTCCAAATTTGTAAGGACTAAACACTTAGCCTTGGTTGATCAAAAGGCTTGACATGCATTAACAATGATGCCATGGGAGGAAAAAAGTCCACTCTGGAAGCAATAATAACCGACTCTCCGTTGTACAGCCATTTATGGTTTCTGTGAAACTTCTGATTTTAAAACACTATTTTAAACTCCTGTTATAACCTCACTGTTAAAACAATGAGAACTGTTTGAAATATATGAACTGACGCATATGATGAAATGTTACCATTTCTACTGCACTTTTGGTTGCATCTTTTTATATTGGGTGATCTGGGTACATTAAGTGGTGATAAACTCTACGAATGAGGTTTTTGGCAGTCTGATCTTGCATAAAAGGCATGGTATAACTTTCCTTTAAACGTTAGAATATGTTGCAAGAAAATAACTGATAAAAAGGGAAAGATTCCCTTGAGCTGAAATTGACAATTGACCAGGCAAGCAGTTCAGAAATGCCTTTGTTGGGCAGATATCTGGCAACCACTCTTAAATAATTATTCCATTTTAATAAAAACTGTCAACTGTTTCAGCTGGCAACCTGTTGTTGGCTGCCATTGCCAGAACTTAGCACTTTAAATATGCATTAGTAATTAGCTGCTGGACAGAAAGAAATCTTAACTTTTTAATAATTCTGTATAACTGTAAACACATGTGGTGTGAATTGAGGCTCTTTGTGGTACTATAATAACATATTTATGATTTTCATGAATGAAAATATATTTGTATATATTGCATTAATTTATTTAATATAATAATAAAGGTAAATGGGGACTACAGAAGTACGTTTTTTGATTTTGGGCATTTGGTGGTTTTTATTGTCAAATGTTTTATCAGTGCTGGCTAAAAATGGGCTTGTCATCGTACATTTTAAAACTTGTCAAGTTGACAGCTAAACCACAACATTAATTGAGGAATTAGAGAACATCTGACAGAAACATATAACAACCATGGTTTACTCTACTGATGATTTATAAAATTAATAGAACATTCTCTTTTTGAAATGTAGAATATACTCCTATAATTCCTATTTGTGTTCTGTGTTGTATAGAGTTCTTTATATAGTAAATATAATTATGTTGTGGGATTGTTATTTTTTAGCAAGTGGAGAAATATATGTATATAATGCTAGGGTGGTACAAATAACTAATTGTAATTGTACGTATTTATAAACATTACCTCCTGTTTAGAAACAAGGGAGGTCAACTACAGTAGTATCATACATTATAACAAGGTCAGTGAATAAGTCCAGGCTGCCAAAAGGTATGTCAGGAATGTAATTAGGAGCTTAACATAGAATGTGGTTCTTGTGACTATTTTGAATAAAAAGCTTATGAAGTTGCACATGTGACATGAATACAAAGTCCTTTCAACGAGATAACATTCCTCACGTAAAACATTTAATATAATGATTAGATGGTAGAAGTAAAATTAAGTTTTAATACAAAATATCAACTAATTTAAATAACCATAAATCTTATAGATAGCCTGCATCGGGGCAAAGAGTTTTTCAGCAATTGCTTTGCATTATTTAGAATTAACCAAGAATACATTTGTATAACATTTCTAACCCCTCTACCCCAATAAAATTAACTACATTGTTTCAATTCATAAGAAGTTTGTATAAGAAATGAATTTACTGCTTTTGACAATCTTTAAATTACAGGGATCCACAAAATTTGTAGTACGGGAACTCTCTGTTGTGGTCTTGAACAGGCAGAATGGCAATGCTCATGGGCTTCTACCTTGTGATGGATCAGGTTACGTTGCTCATGACTCTTTTGGAGAGTTTGCAATCCCCTGACCTCCTTTATTGCTAAAACTTTTCCATCTATCATCATGTTTGATCTTGTCGCTTCTCAGCTTCATCCTGTTAAATCCATGTTGGTTACTTCTACAATCTATGATTTAGCCTATCTTTAGGAAATAAGGCAAAACAAAGTTCTCTATGCCACTCTACGGACAGTTCCTTAGTCTACTTTAACAGAAGTAATTTCTTTTCTTTTTTTAAACAAGTTTTATTCAATTATTCACATTAAAAAGAAAAAGCTCTTTTTAGTGGACCACATATTTCCGGATCATCACTTTTACAAACAAATATGACAATAGTTATACATTCATATATGCATACTTAATTCTGTTATTACCTTTTCCATTCCAAACTTTCAGAAAAGAAAAGAAAAAAGCAAATTAATCCTAATCTTACATTAATCTCAATCCAAACATCCTTTCATTTCATTTCAATTATTTCAAATATAATCCTTTAATATTTATTTTAAGAATAAAAATAACAATCTATAGTATGTTTACTTAATAAAAAATGTTACCAATGTCTCTCCTTCCTTTTAATAGTCTGTATTTATTAATTTAAATAGTTCTTTAATCTGTCATTTTTTTTTCATCGCACATTCTTTCTATAAATTCTAGATTAATACAAGTTTTAACACAAGAGAAAAAGAAACAAGCATAGGTTTCCCCACTTTTGCTGCTTTGAGTGTGACACCTCGGTGGTTCAAGTATATCTTTATTCCCTCATCTTAATTCCCAATAAACCTTTATTTTTAAGTACTTACAATAATAATCATTACATCTTTTCATTTGGATCCCACAATGTATTTTCCCTTCTTAATTTTATTTCTAATTTCAAAAAAGTAAAAGAAAAGTTGACTATTTAATTCCTGTTACTGGTATTGACATCAGTTTTCACATTCATTTCAATTATTACAATTTGTTCAATAGACCTTAACTTTTCTTTTAAAGATAAAAATAAAAATGTATATTCATCTAATAAGAGTTATCAGTATCTATCTCTCCTTTAATAATCAATATTACCCTATTTTTAAAGTATTTTTAATTGCAAATATATTCTTGTTATCCCTTGTCCCCCTGCAGAATCCCCTTTTTAATTCAGCAGCCATTATCTCTAAAAAACCAATTTCTTTTCATCATTTTACTATTTCTGTGTTTCTTTATTTCCTGCACCTGTTTCTTACTGCCTCTCCTCCCCCTCTTTTTCCCATATCTTTTCTCATTCCAGTTTATATCCCTCTCTTTCTGGACAGTAGTAATTTTCATGTGTTCCTAATCCACATACTGAGATGGAAATTCTAGGTTTTGTTGTTGTTTATGAACAACCTTTCCTCTCTGGTTTAGAGGACTAAAACTGTCAGTAGTGCATGAATACCTTTTCTAAGAAAGAAGTGATCCAGGCTACAAAAGTGTGTCCATGGATATTAAGATATTTTTTATTTATTTATCACATTTTAAAACTTCATATTTCCCCCACTGAGAAGGAAGGCTTTTATTTAGCTATTCTAAAAATAAATACTTTGGAAATTATTTTGGCAATCATTTGTTTCAGTGCTGTATCAAGGCTGTGAGGTTCAGGATTTAATTACAGGTATTTCTCAACTTACAATTGGTCACTTAGCAACTATTGGAAGTTAAGATAGATCCCCAGAATATAATTTAGGACCCACTGGAATCTGTCCAAAATTCTGACAGCTGCTCCCCCCAGGGTCACCTGGTCATTATTAGGTGCTTGGCAACTGGCCTGTATTTACAACTGTTTGCAGCATTTGCGATCATGTGATTACAACTTAACAATGTTTTTGATGAAAACTTCCATCCGGAAAAACGCGAGGTAGACCGGGTTCCAACAAACAAAGTCTTTATTGAGACAGGCAACAGTAACGGAACAGTTTGGCTGAAGCCGCGGCAGCCTTTTTATACAAGCTTGCCTGCCGGCTTGTAGCTAATGGCAGCTACTTAACTTTGCTGCCTTTCCGCGGCTCTTTTGGATTGGTTCCTGATGAACCAATCCAATGCTTAGTCTCTTAGCCAATCAGATTGCATAGTTTGGAGTATACCATTTTATACAGGACACCCCTCCCCCCCCTTAGTTTAGTCCTACGTGGGTGACGTAGTCGCGCAGGTAGGTGGGGCTTCCTCTGACTCGACTTGCATCGTTCATTTTTGCTGGGGACTTCGAGCGGTTCGGACGGGATCGCTGTCTCTCCGGCTCTTCTCCCTGGAACTGCCTGGAAGGGTGAGTCAGCAAGGTTGCTACCGCTTGAGTTGCTCAGGCCGGTGGTTTTGCCGTTCCCTCCTGGTTTTCCCGGGCAGGTCGAGCTGGCTTTGCTGGCCCCTTCCAGGACGGGTTCCTCTACCTGTGGATTATTTCTGCCAGTTTCATCTAACCGTAAGTGTTCTTTTTGCTCTTTTTGATTGTTTAGATGTTCTGGATTTATTTTTAACAGTTCGTTTTTTCCTTCAGTATTATTTTCTTGTATTCCCCCCCCCCCCTTTGGTTTTGTTTTCATTGATTTTTATTGTTGGAGGTTGCATGGGTGTATTTCGCTCAATATTTCGGGAACAAAGCTGGTCTATGTGCCGTTTCCATTCCCTGCCATCGTCTACAGTCAGACGGTAGGACCAGGGACCTGTGATTTGTGTGATTGTGGCTGGAAGCCATAGAGGGTCCCTGGTAAAGTTCTTTGCGTAGACTAGGTCGCCAATTTCAAATGTACGGAAACGGCTGGAGGAGTCGGGGGGGTTTCTCAAATGTGAAATTTGGATGTAACCTATCCAAATGTGATCTAAGATTTCTCTCCATCAATAATTCTGCCGAGCTTTTGTTAGTTACAGTGCTGGGGGCGATATGTTGGAGGGTGAGTAAACGGTCCACTTTATCCTGGACGTCCCCTGGGTCCATTTTCTCCAAACCCTCCTTGGTAAACCTGACCATTCTCTCAGCCTTACCATTTGCTGCCGGGTGGGTTGGCGCGGTTAGTGCATGACGTATGCCTAAAGAGGCTAGGTATTGTTCAAATTGAATAGTGGTCAGTTGTGGCCCATTGTAGGACACTAGGTCGTCCGGCAACCCATGGGTTGTGAATAGTTTGTTTAGCTTTTTTATAAAGGCGTCGGTTGTTGTAGAGGACATTACTGCAACTTCTAACCAATTTGAGTATGCATCTACAACAATCAAGAATGTATGCCCCCTTGTTGGACCCGCAAAGTCAATATGGATCTGAGACCAGGGGCCTCGTGGGATCTCCCAATCCCTTATAGGAGCTTGTGGTGGTGATGGCCTGGTTTTCTGGCATTTATTGCATGTGGCAACCCAGTACTCAATATCTCTGTCTAAACCAGGCCACCATACATAGCTCCTAGCCAGGCTTTTCATTTTCACGATGCCTGGGTGGACTTCATGAAGCATACCCAAAACTCTATTTTGTAATTTGGAAGGAATTACCACCCGATCACCCCACAATAAACACCTCTTTTGTATTGACAGTTCAGTCTGTCTGGTCCGGAAAGGTTTAAAGTTTTCAGTTTTTTGGTTTTCCGGCCAATCTTTACCTACCCAATTTAAAATGTGGGCAGTCACTGGGTCTTTAGCGGTTGCTCTGGCGACATCATGTACAGATATTGGTAGCTCGGGGCAGGTTTCTATCTGCAGGGTGGTAATTGTTGGCGCCGGATATTCCTCTGTCATTGGCAGCGGTGTTCGACTTAATGCGTCTGCATGGGAGATCTGTTTCCCGGGTCAATGTATCAAAGTGTAGGAGTACGCTGCTAGGAATTCTGACCATCTAGTCATTTGAGGAGATAAAATGTTCGGTGTGGGTTTGTTTCCCGCCAAAATTCCTAGTAGTGGTTTATGGTCAGTTACGATTGAAAATGTTCTCCCATAGAGGTACTCGTGAAAACGTTTAACTCCGGTGACAATTGCCAGGGCTTCTCTGTCGAGTTGACTATTGTTGCGTTCTGCTTTAGAAAGTGTTTTCGAGAAAAAGGCGATGGGTGCCTCTCTCCCATCAGGCAATTGGTGGCTCAGGATGGCACCGACTCCAAACGGTGAGGCGTCACAGGTAACCGTCAATGGAAGTGTGTTACTAAACTGAATAAGAATGGTGTCTGAGGTTAACAGATTTTTTATGCCTTGGAATGCTTTTTGTTCTCTATGCCCCCAAGTCCAACTAGTTTTCTTATCCAATAAACGATGTAACGGTTCAGCTATCGTTGCTTTGTGAGTGAGGAATACGTTATAGAAGTTTATTAGACCTAAAAATGCTTGTAACTCTGTTTTGTTTTTTGGCTGTGGTGCGTCTGTACTAGGCTTGACTTTTTTTTCTGTAGGGTGTATACTCTCGTCGTCAATTAAATACCCCCAAAATTCGACACGATCAGTCATTAAACAGCATTTTTCTTTTTTGACTTTCAGGCCGGATTCTCTAAATTTTGTCAGCACTTCTTTCAGTCTTTTTTCTAATTGAATTGTGCTTTTAGCCAAAATTAGGACGTCATCAAAATATGGCACAACCCCTTTAATTCCATTTAATAGGCGTTCCATAAGGCTTTGGAAAACGCCTAGGGCAATGCTCACTCCAAATTGAAGTCTGTTACATTTGAATGCCCCTCTGTGAGTTACTATTGTCTGTGCCTCAGCTGTTATTGGGTCTACTGGAAGCTGTTGATATGCCTGGGCTAAATCAAGCTTGGCAAAAAAATTTCCTCCCCCTAGCGAGTGCAGTAAATGTTGCAAGATTGGCACCGGGTATGCAACGATGGTTCAGGGCAGCCTTGTAGTCTCCACAGATGCATACCAACCCATCAGGTTTAACAGGTGTTACTATTGGTGTTTCCCATCTAGCATGGTCAATTGGTTCTATGACCCCTTGCTCAATTAATTTATTTAACTGTTCGTCAATTTTGGTCTTTAAAACAAAGGGGACTCGTCTGGCTTTTAATCTTCTAGATGCTACCTGAGGGTCTAAACTAAAGGAAATTGGGGTCCCCCGTTACCTGCCTAAGGTGCCGTCGAAGGTATCCTGGAACTCTTGTATCAGGCTCTCTTCCCAGTCAGTTGCGGCTACTCGGCTCACCCCGGTCATTCCGAGGCCCAATGGTGCGAACCATTCGATGCCCAGGAGGCTGGGGCGGTCCCAGTCGACTATGGTTAGAGGCAGGATTTCAGCGTGCTGCTTGTATGTGACTCGGAAATGTCCTAGACCTACCACAGGGATTCGGTTTCCTTGTTAGTCTTTTAGAGTTAATTTTTGTTTCTGGAGTTCTTTTAATTTGATGTTTGGAACCAGCCGTCTGATTGTGTTCCAAGACACCATTGACAGGAAGGATTCTGAGTCGACTTCCATCTCGCAGGGGCTTCCTTCAATTTTTACAACAATCTTGACTTTTCTCCCGCTTTCCGTCTGGGCGCTTCCAATAGTGACAGTTTGATGGGTCTTTTCTCAGTTGCCGGTTCATTTGTTGCACTCCCATTTCTTTTCGGCTTGCTTTGCTTCAGCTGGTAGTGGGGAGTTACTGCATCTGTTTGGGCTGTTATTTTTTCGATTCCTGCAGACTTTTTTGATGTGTCCCCTCTTCTTGCAAACTCGGCAGATGGCATCAAGGAATCTGCAATCAGCTCGAGGGTGGTTTCCCTCGCAGCCAGCGCATTCTCGCCAATTTCTTTTTTCACGCCTTTTTTTGTTGGCGTACAGGCGATGGACCTCATCGTCCTCATCTTCCGTTTCTGATGGACTGTCAAATTCTTCATGATGAGTTGTGGTGGGAGCTTGCTTCTTTCCTCTGGATAGGGTCATTGCGTCATTATTGAAGTTCATTTGCTTCATAGTGGCTGCTGACTTTTTCGTGCCTTCTGCTGCTTTGGCTTCTGAGATCGCTTCAGCCACTGTGATATTGGGTTTATTTAGTAGTTTACTTTGTAAGTTAGAGTCTCTCAGACCTAGGACAACTCGATCTCGCATGGCTTCATCTAAGTTCAGGAATTCGCAAGCTTCCCCCAGTTGTCGGAGAGCTGCCACGAAGTCAGCTATGGTTTCGCCTTCCTTCTGATCCCTTTTGTAGAATTTGTGCCGCTTGATGAGATTTGACACTACTGGTGCGTAGTGGGCCTTTAACATTTGGTGAAGTTCAGACCAGGTCATTTGTTTCACGTCTCTGGGCTTCGCCAATGCTTTGGCCATTTTAAATATGGTTGGTCCACAATGCGTTAGGAATACAGCCCTCTTTCACTGGTCTGAGATCTCTTCCATCTCATTGCTCTCTAAGAACATCAGGGAACGGTCTACGTATGACTCCCAATCCTCTTCGTTGGGATTGAAGGGTGCAGGTGGCACGTTATTCCCAGCCATTACTTTAGTCTGGAATTCTTTCTGCCGCGTGCTCGGTCTCGTGTTTAGGACAATCCCACCTTCTTTGCCAGTGTTCCATCCAGAAAAACGTGAGGTAGACCGGGTTCCAACAAACAAAGTCTTTATTGAGACAAGCAACAGTAACGGAACAGTTTGCCTGAAGCCGGGGCAGCCTTTTTATACAGGCTTGCCTCCCAGCTTGTAGCCAATGGCAGCTATTTAACTTTGCCGCCTTTCAGCAGCTCTTTTGGATTGGTTCCTTATGAAGCAATCCACTGCTTAGTCTTTTAGCCAATCAGATTGCATAGTTTGGAGTATACCATTTTATACAGAACAAAAAGCAATGTTTGCTTGCATTATTATTTTTTTTGCTTCCAAACTTCCTGCCCTCCCCCAAAAGAAAAACCTACCCAAAGGATTTGTTTAACAGCCATTACAAAATAGGTCATAGTATCGGGTCAGTCGTGTGATGACCTGCTTTATGATCTTCATGACTTACAACCAGAATTGCCAGGGTCAATTTTGGTTCTAAATCGAGAACTATCTAAATCAAAAGGAATTGGGGAGCCATTCCAACTTTCCTTCTCAACCCCTCATTAAAAAAAAAAAAAATAACTAAGGAAAATACAGGAAAAGATGTTACAAGCCAAGACCAACTCATCTGCATCTCACTTTCAGACCAGCAGCCCAGCTGTGCAGACCTCTGCAGCCTTCATCTGACTCTTCCTCGTCCACAGCATCCAGTCATGTCCACCGTGGATTGCTACAAAATCCTTTTGGCAGCCAACATCCTTCTGCAACACTGTGAAACCATCTACAGTCTCTGTGAACTCTACTACGGGAAGAAAAGGAGGCACCCAAAAAAAGTCTGTGCCAGAAGAGCACAGTACGTACTTTATGACAAGCTGATGGTGGAGCTCAGGAGCGAAGACACTCGGGCTTTCCAGAACTTCATGAGGATGCCTCCAGCCATGTTTGACGAAGTTGTGCAGCGCCTGACACCCAGGTTGACCAAGACAAACACCAACTTCCCACCCAGTCTGGAACCTGGGCTCAAGGTGGCACTCACTCTGCACCATCTGGCCTCAGGGACCACCTACAGGAGCATGCAGTACGGCTGGAGGGTGCCACCCAGCACCATCAGCTTTGTTGTCAGAGAAGTGGTGCAGGCCATCATCGAAGAATACAAGGAGGAGCTCCTCCAGTGCCCCTCCACTGAAGAAGGATGGAAGAAAGTTGCAGAGCAGTGGTATCAGAAGTGGAACTTCCCCCACACCGTTGGAGCCATCGATGGCAAGCACATGGCCTGCAAAGCGCCAGCCAAGTCGGGGTCACTTATCACAACTCCAAGGGCTTCTTCAGCATCGTCCTCTTCGCCATGGTCGATGCTGACTACAAGTTCATGTACATCGATGTTTCAGGCAACGGCTCATCTTCAGATGCCCAGGTATACAACGACAGTCACCTCAAGGAGGGGCTGGAAAGCAATCTCATGGTGGGCTTCCCAGATCCAGACCCGCTGCCCAACGACACGCAAGATGTGCCCTACTTCATCATGGGGGATGACACCTTCTCCCTCACAACCTACCTCATGAAGCCCTACACCTCCAAATACCTCACCCGTGAAGAGAGGATCTTCAACTACAGGCTGTCCATGACAAGGCGGGTGGTGGAGAACGCCTTTGGCATCCTGGCCAACAGGTTCCAGGTACTTCTCACCAACATGCAGCATCGCCCACACACCATGAGGAGGATCGTGGAAGCTTGCTGCATCCTGCACAATCTCATGCGCACCCGCTACCCAGTCTTGCAGAACAGGCTTGTGGACCTCCAGCAATGAACAGGGCATTTAATAAAGAGTTGTGTTTATGTTGACATGTGTGGATCAATGCTTACATTGTAATTGATAATGAAGGGCCGTAGGGGTGGCACCTGGGAGGGTGGACCATACAGTCCCACTATGCTTGCACTGGAGGCTTATCTATCCCACAACTATTACCCATCCCATATGTATCCCTGCCCATCCCACAGGTATCCCTGCCCATCCCACAGGTATCCCTTCCCATCCCACAGGTATCCCTTCCCATCCCACAGCTATCTTAACCTATCCCAAAGGTATCACTGCCCATCCCACTGCTATCTTAACCCATCCCACAAGCATTCAAAGGCTAAACCATTTCTAAAAGTTTCCACCCAGACTTTATAGAAAAAAATTAATGAAACAAGTGTGTGAAACAAAGATAAACTTTATTAATAACAAGCTGTAAAAGAAAAATGACCCAAGTCAAGTGTCCAAATAAAGTCCACAAATATCCAGGCAGCCAGTCTCTGGCACTCCTCTTGGTCACTCGGAGGTGTGTGCCCAGTCTAAGGTGTTAGGGTGCAGGTGATGTGGAGGTGGGTGCTGCTGCAGTGCTGGTCTGAGGTGTTGTTGGAGTGCCTGGCCCCGAGAGAACAACAGGGGACGGTGTGTTGAGAAAAGTATCGGACAGCTGGCTCAGCCCCGTGATGCTGAGAGGTCCTTCCTCCATGCCATGGGGTGTCAGCCCCAGTACTGAGGACAGATGAACTGAGGCTGGGCTTGGCTGTGGGATGGAGGAAGGAGCAGTGTAGTGGGGCTGCCTGGTCTGCAGCGGGGTGAGGACTGGCGTGGGTGGCATCATTGGCGTGGCTGGCATCGCTGTCGTGGGTGGCATTATTGTTGTGGTTGGCATCGGTGGCATCATTGGAACCGGTGGCAACGGTGTCGCCTGATGACTCTTTGCCTGCATTTGGAAGGGCTGCTGTCTGTGCTGCTGGACCTCCGGATAGCTGTAGCCCTGGTAGGTGAGGGGCTGTGGGAAGCCCTGGTATGGGAGAGACATCACCTGGGGTGGAGGAACAGACCTGGACTGGGTGGGAGCAGGTGCCTCTGGGTCTGGAGGGTTGTTAAGCAGCGTGGTGATCCTCTCCTTCACAACCTGGTACTGGGGATCCGCCATCTCCTTGAGGGTCTGGTTGACATAATTGAGGAAGGGCTTGCGGTTGGAAGAGGAGGATTCGATGGGGACCAGCTGAGAGAGGAGACATATGCTGGTGCGGATGGTGTCCCTGATCTCCACCAGGACCTTGATGCTCTGCCCCTCCTGCGGTCCGGCTCTCTGCCTTACTGTGGAGGCGGAGGTGTGGGTGGATGCGACTTCGGCAGGGGTGGACTCGATGTCTCCTTTCTTCCAGTGCACCTGGGAGTCCTCCTCGCTCTCCACCACGCTTTCAACACCTGCCCGGGGGTTCTCCGCCATGGCACACTCCACAGATACCTGCATGGAGACAGGGACTGACTCTCGGCCGGAAGAGGACTGGGTCGCAGCAGGATGCCTGAGAGAGAGTGTAGACAGATCTCACCCTCCAGGAAGCTGCACCTGGCCATGACGTAGGTCTCTCTGTCCGTCAGCTTAACCCTGGCCTGGCCAGATTTTTTGAGGTGCAGCTTCCCGTACCAGGTGTGCATGTGCTTCCACCAGCCGAGGAGCACATCCGATGTGTAGCCCAGACTCTCCGCCCTCTCTCTCCAAGCAGCCTGCTTCCACTTGGTGTCCCTGTACAGCCGGTGTCCCTTCTGCCACAGATAGTCGTTCTCTCTCAGCCACTCCAGCACCTCATCCTCGTGCACTTCCTCAATGTTGTACTGCCTCCTCTCCCGTTGTTGCATACACCTCTTCCTCCCTTTGGCAGGACCAGATGGGCCCTCATCAGAGGGGCTTCCAGGTTGTAGGGGCTGCTCCTCCACACCAACAGCATCATCATCATCAGCAGCAGCAGCATCACCAGCAGGATCATAATCAGCAGCAGCAGCAGGATCATCATCATCATCATCATCATCAGCAGCAGCAGCAGCAAGACCAGGATCCGCAGCAGCAGAATAAGCACCAGCAGCAGGGTCAGCAAGACCAGGAGCACGAGCAGAATGAGCAGGACCAGCAGGACCAGCAGGACCAGGAGCAGCTTCAGCAGAGTATGCAGCAGCAGAAGCACCACCGCCAGGAGCAGCTTCAGCAGAGTACGCAGCAGAAGCACCACTGCCAGGAGCAGCTACAGCAGAAGCTCCAGCACCAGAAGAGCGAGCCCAAGCAGCAGAAGCCCCAGCAGAAGCAGAGTCAGGGACATGGGGCGGGAGGGTGGTCCTGTCCCTCTTGCCAGGGATGGCGGCAGGTTGCTGAGACTTTTGCTTCTTCCCCATAGTTGTGGGGTTGCTGGCTGGCAGGGAGGCGGGCAGAAAGGCTGGCAGGCACCAAGGCTGGCAGGAAGGCTGGCACCAAGGCTGGCAGGAAACCTGGCAGGAAGCCTGTTAGGAAGCCTGTTAGGAAGCCTGGCAGGAAGGCTGGCAGGAAGGCTGACAGGAAGGCGGCACCAAGGCTGGCAGACAGACTGGCTGGCAGGGAGGCTGGAAGGCAGGCTGGCAGCAAGGCTGGCAGGGAGGTTGGAAGGGAGGCTGGAAGGCAGGCTGGCAGCAAGGTTTGCAGGCAGACATGCAGGAAAGGAACTAGAAGTGTCCAGCAGCAGGTCTTTCCTTGGAATGTTGGCCACGTGCGACCTGCTTCCCTTTATATCCGGGGGGCTTGCGCAATGCATCCCCCCCGCATGCGCAATTAACGCTGTGCATCCATTAGGCTTCCGCTGTGCATCCGCTAGGCTTCTGCTGTGCATCCACTTCATCCGCTGTGCATCCGTTCTGCATCTGTTGTTTCCGTTCTGCGTCCGCTTTGCTGAGGCCCCCCGGAAGCCCTGCAGTTGCACCATCCGCTTCCATCCGCTGGGCTTCCGTTCCGTATCCGCTTTGCATCCGCCCTGCATCCTCCCCACGTCCTTGTTATCCGCTC
Organism: Laticauda colubrina; assembly: GCA_015471245.1. NCBI lineage: Eukaryota > Metazoa > Chordata > Lepidosauria > Squamata > Elapidae > Laticauda > Laticauda colubrina. The sequence continues at coordinate 10,279,503 of BLBF01000020.1, read as the reverse complement.
CAATTATGCAAATTTTCACCCCTTTTGAGCGCGGATACAACGGATGTAACATTTTTCTCTTCTGTTGTGTCCTTTTTGCATCCGTTGGGCAGTGTGACACGGCCTTTAACTGAAGGTTTGCAAATTCTTCAGATAATTGCTTTGAAATGCAAAAAAGTGCAGACAAAGTATTTCTTTCAGTGGAAAAATGGCTGATGCTTCATATTCTCTCTGCACATTGATGGAGTGGCTTTTGAATGTGCCACAAGAACCTAGAATAAGGCAATTAATGTTTGAATAATTCTTGCATTCTATAAAGCACCTCTTTCAAATGACTAATATGGCATTATTATGCATTAGTATTGTATTTAGAACTACACACCAATCATTGGCTGAACACAACTTCTTCCTTCTAAACACATATAGGTATTAAATGCATCCCAAAACATTTCAATTGTATTAACTGAAATTAAAGCTAGAAATATGACATATGGATGTTAAAATTGGCTTCTCTTGAAGTTCATGTACTAAGTTTTCTAATTATTTATTCTGTATTCCTTAAATGCTTCATTTGGTATCTTCTGGGTTTTTTTTAAATATAGCAGTTATAGACTTGTGATATTTAACAGTTTTACTGCTTATGTCTATTACTCTTCATTTTGATGTCAAAGAGTGTTTTTCTTTAAAAAATATTGTGGCACCTTGGAGCAATTTTTCTTACACGGTAAACAACAGCAAAACAACAGTAAAACAACAACAAAAAATGAGCTAGCTGAAACTGATAGTTGGTCACCATAATTCTTAGATGTACTGACACATGTATGCACAGCAAGATTTTATTATTTATGTTAAGCCTGGGTTCCCCAACCAGGGTTAGGTAGACAAGCTAAACAGAATGTGCAGCGTTAGTCAGATAGGCACACAGATAAATGAGTGAGCTAAGCTTGTATGTTTATTAACATACAGTAAAAATAACAGATACGCTTGTGCTATCAAGAATATATTTTATTCCAGTATAAGTTTATAGCATAGTCAAAAACAGTCCAATATTCATTTACCATGTAGTCAGTCCATTCAGTGATATTCAGTTAGCAAAGTCCATGTAGAATATCCAATTGTCAAGTTCACATAAATCAGTCCGTTGTTGTCTCTCCCGTTCGAGCAATGCAGTCTTGCTTCCAAGCAGTAATCAGGGATCATCAAAGCCAGAGAGAGAGCGAGCAAGCTGTAGCCTTGCTACTTTTATGTGGTTTTCATAACCACTCCCACAATTGCTATTTTACATTTAAAGCTGCATACATTAACTATGATTCATAGTTAGTATTTCACCTAAAACAGTTAGGGTGAACAATGTTATCCCTAACAATTTAAAGCCAGAGTGCTTGTGGGCAACAGTAGCTCTTAGGAAGGCTAGAAGCATTGTTTCTCTGCTTAGAGTTGCATGGTGTAAATTCTCATTCAGCGCTTTTGAATGTCACACTAGTTCTTATCTTGATCCATATTATACATAAATGTCAACATGAGTTTTATAATTGTTTAAGCAAGAGACGTGTACAATTTTTTGATGCAGGGACTGGCAAGCTTTTCAGATGCTAGACATTGTCAGACCTGAATATAAAAGAAATATTTAAGAATAGTCCTCACATTATTAGCTCATTAAATAGAACAAGATTCTCAGGAATGCAATTGTCAGATTTTATGTTAGAATTATGAAAACTAAAAGATTCGTCCATTATATGTAATCACAATCATTTCAAAGTGATTAGATTTGGGTTTTATATGGACACCATCTATGAATATCACTCATAAAGCATCAATGACCTTGATTTATGTTATGAAGGTGGAATTACATTATCTATGGTTTACATATGCATATTCCTCTACTCCATCATCTCAGGGATTTTTTGCAGTGCAGTGCTTAAAAATATTTGTTTGATCCTCAGTTATACTAAAACATAGAAGTATTTGCACATGGTTGGAATTTGTCATCATCAAACCATATTAACTATTCATAAAAAGGTGACATATATATGAAGACATTAGCACTATGGACACATGTAATTCATGGGAATCGTGTTTCTTAATTTTCAAATATTTTTCGATCCTTTGTATATTTACACATATTAAAAGCATATTTCACATAAGTAAAATTAGAATATGAATTATTAGATTTCATAAATGAAACTTTTACTTATTTAGAAGAGATGTGTGCTTATCTGAATTTCCACAAATTCTGTGGCTAATATTAGAGGTTTTATTACATCTATAATATAAACTTTTTATGGAAATAACTAGGATACATTAACATTCCTAGGATTATTAGTAAAGATTATCCTGCCTTCATTTGCTTTAGAAGCTGGATCCCATGGAGAGAAAAAAATTCTTAAATTCCTTAAAACTTAAAACAAATTGTCTAGTTCTGTTAAAAGCTTTAAACAAGAGAACCTTTTTGAAATGGCAAATTGTGCAATTTCTCAATTATCTTCTTTCTACAACTCCACAGTATGTTTAAAAGTAGGCATTCATCTAGCATTTCCTGTTTTTAAGCTCCGGTGATGGGGGCGGGAAAGCAGCTTTAATCAACAAAAATCAACAGGTTTAATAAAAAGCAAAAAGTGTATTCCACTAAAAACAGACATGGTGAAGTTTTGAGGGGGAAAGAAACCATTATTTTCTATAATCTTTTTCTCACAAGGATAGCTATCAATGATGGAATGTTCCAGAAGTTTAAGGCGTTCCTGCTTGTTTTTGCAAAACACCACTTCAGATATCGGATTATGTACATTTATTCTTTTATGCTCACAGCAGAAAAATGCTTTACCTAGAATGAATTGGCATACTGGAAAATGATAGCAGATATCATATTGAAAAGTTGAGTGGGTATTATGGCTAATAACAGCAGAAACAGAAGTATTGTTGCCAGAGAAAATAGGAAGACAACAGTTGGCACCTGGGTTTATAGTAAAGAATGGTCCACTTTTGCACATACTGACCTGCTATTAAGTCAGGTGGAGTGAAAGCATTAATGTGTAATCCAAGTTGTAGGATTGACATTTCTTACAGTAAATTACTTCTGCCACAAATCTAGGACTGCTTTTTTTCATCCTTCACTTGCTTACTAGTTGAGTGAGAAGTACCTGACTTAAATTTTACTTGTAACCCTCTCCCTAATGTCTGAACAGATAAAAGCTGTAACACTTACCTCTCCTGAAATCCAAGATTTCTTTCTTTTTTTATGTGTGATGAATGTTCAATAGAAACTAAAATCCCATAAATAACTGGATCAATCTGTGCCTCTAAAGGACAGTACTTGCATGCACTATGTACTTCTATAATGATGTCTGGAATGTGAGTATATTGCATGGAATAGCATTGGTTTAAATGGTGGTATGTCTATATTTTTACAGTTGCCTATAAAATGGATTTTTTAGGCCCAATTTAATTATTAGCAGTTTCAGGGTTAAGATCTCAACTCCTATCATTCCTATTCATCACAGCCAAGAGCAATCTGATTACTTAGCTATAATCTGATGAGAACATTGACTGAATTAACCCTTTTGATGAGTAAAAGACTATCAGACAATTCTGTATTAATTAAAAGGGATAAAAGTCTATAGAAAGTCAAAAACTGTTGGAGATCCCCCATAAATATCAATTGAAAAACCCCAAAGTGACTATGTCTAATAAAGTGAATGGAGAAATAAAACATTTTTCCATTTTAATTTCCCTCCCCCTGAGATTGAGGATCAACAGAATTTTACGCTTGGCTCTTCCAACTCCATTGGATAATCTGCCAAGCAAGGCTTTTAAAATGAGTGGGAAATTGCCCCATTATAATAAACGGAGCATTTGAACAGACATGAATGACAGGGAGTGCTTTAACATGCCATGAATGTGTTGTCTGGGGGAAAAAAAACATATGTAGTGCTAATGTCTTTTAATAGCAAGTATAAAAGTGCTTCAATCAAAACCTGTTTGCATGTTGATCACAATATTCAAAAATGGACTCTAGCCCTATCAGAATTTTGATTCCATTTTCCTAAATAGTGTATGCCATGCTTGAAAAGTGCTTGCATAATCTGCCATTGATTTAATTTCACATAGATCATTTCCCCCCACTTATGTTTTAGTCACTGCATTATTCAGTGCCAAGTATTTATAATGTAAACTTGTCCTCTACAGTCTGCTTTATCTCCCATTATGGTAATAAAGACCAAAGGGGATCATCAAAGAGATCACAGGCATGGAAACTCATCAAAGCTATTGAAGTTTCTCAAATAAAACAATTCCATTAGTTATTCTTGGTTCAACACCCTCCCCCCAAAGGACTATATCAAACATACACATGTATGCATGCATTATGGTACACACTCATATACTTTTATATATGCCTACATACGCATATGTGTGCCATAATAGCTTAGAAAAAATTATTCTCATGGAGAAGGAATGCAGTGATGTATGAGATGTGTGTGAAGAAGAAAAATGGTTATGTAAGCCTTGTCATGTTGCAACTAGAGACCACCATGAAGATGATGAATGAGACTTCATCGAAACGTTGCCTAGATACTTCCAATTCTACACGGGAGAAAACCCGAATAACCAAAGATTCACACACACACATACATACACACACACACACACACACACACACACACACACACATATATATATATATATATATGTGGATCTTTGGTTATTCGGGTTTTCTCCCGCATAGAATTGGAAGTATCTAGGCAACGTTTCGATGAAGTCTCATTCATCATCTTCAGGCTTGTTTCTTCAGCTCTGTGCTTCTCAGAGTAATGTGAGCTTGCAGCTGCTTCTTCCTTTTAACTGCTACTGGGGGTGTGACTTGATTGGGCGGGGGTTTGGCTGTGTTCTGATTGGTAGGGGGGTTGGCTGTGTTCTGATTGGCTGGGGGTGTGTTCTGCTTAGGTGGGGGCTTGGTTGTGCTCAGGTTATACAAACCCCTAAACACTGACCCCACCACGTACCTAGAAAAAACCACCAGATCCAAAATAAAAGCCTCCCCCATCAGCGAAGAAATCCAGCAAAGAATCATACCCAGAGAAAAATCATCCAGATGCCCTAAGCTGTATGGTCTCCCCAAGATACACAAAGAAGGAACCCCACT
>BLBF01000020.1:10258535-10273987 GCA_015471245.1 Laticauda colubrina | reverse complement strand
GGGGGTTTGGCTGTGTTCTGATTGGTAGGGGGGTTGGCTGTGTTCTGATTGGCTGGGGGTGTGTTCTGCTTAGGTGGGGGCTTGGTTGTGCTCAGGTTATACAAACCCCTAAACACTGACCCCACCACGTACCTAGAAAAAACCACCAGATCCAAAATAAAAGCCTCCCCCATCAGCGAAGAAATCCAGCAAAGAATCATACCCAGAGAAAAATCATCCAGATGCCCTAAGCTGTATGGTCTCCCCAAGATACACAAAGAAGGAACCCCACTACGACCAATAGTCAGCTCCATAGGCTCACCTCTACAAAACTTAGCCAAATTTCTCGCCAAACAATTACAGACTTATGCAGAATCCATCAACTCACAGGTAAGGAACTCATTCCAGTTCATTGAGATCATAAAGAAACAAAACTTACAACCCAGTGACCTACTAGTGAGCTTCGATGTCATATCCCTCTTCACCCAAGTGCCTATAAAAGAAGCCTTGACAGCCATCCAAAACAAATACAACCTCCCCAAGTACATCCTAGATCTTACCAACCACTGCCTATCCAATGCATACTTCACCTACAATGGACAAAAATACAAACAAATAGAAGGAGCACCCATGGGATCACCCCTCTCACCTGTCATTGCAAACCTCTACATGGAACACTTTGAAACACAAGCTCTAGAAAAATATGATCACAAACCCAAACTCTGGCTCAGATACGTAGATGACACCTTCATAATCTGGCCACACGGGAAAGAAAAACTGAACAACTTCCTCACACATCTCAACAGCCTACATCCCAAAATACAATTCACCATGGAAACAGAAGCCAACAATCAACTTCCCTTCCTAGATGTCTTAGTGTACAAAAAATCCAATGGCTCCCTAGGACACACCATCTACCAGAAGAAAACACATACAAACCGCTTTCTACATGCACTCTCACACCACCACCCAGCACAGATCAATTCCATAGCCAAGACACTCATCTCCAGAACAAAATGCTTAGCCGATGAACAACACTTAAAAACCGAACTACACACTCCCACTAATATATTTACAGCCAATGGATTTCCAAAAAAGAAGATTACCCACCTAATCCAAAAAGAAACCCCAACCAAAAGCCAAGACAGAGAACAAGAGAATGGCAAAACCCTCCTCCCATATATAAAAGGCACTACAGACAAAATCAGCAAGATCCTCCAAAAACACAACATTAAAACAGCATTCTGCACAAACAGAAAAATATCCACCATCCTAAGAAACCCTAAAGACAAAATCGAGTTAGAAAACCAAGGAGTATACGAAATCCCTTGCACTGCCTGCCCCACCACATACATAGGACAAACTAACAGAAGAATTAGTGCACGCATTGAAGAACACAAAAACTTAATCAAAAAAGAAGAACTGACCTCTTCCCTGGTCCAACACCTCAAAGCCACAGGACATGAAATTGACTTTAAAAATACCAGAACTATCGCCAAAACCGAACACTTCCAACAACAGAATAATCAGAGAAGCCATAGAGATAGAGAAACGCCCACACAGCATGAATAGACGAGATGATACCTCCCGCCTACCAACCATTTGGAAACCTCCCATCACCAATAAAAAAAGAACAAACATCAACAAACCAGAAACCATACTGCAGCTGCACCACTACCCGCTTCAAACCCCTCTGACCCATACAAGAAGCAAACTGACACCCACCATGAAGATGTGGCACGACCACGAACACGAAGCCAAACAACAAGATCACAGCTCACCAGCTCAAATCCCCCAGTAACTAAGACTAACCTGAGCACAACCAAGCCCCCACCTAAGCAGAACACACCCCCAGCCAATCAGAACACAGCCAACCCCCCTACCAATCAGAACACAGCCAAACCCCCACCCAATCAAGTCACACCCCCACTAGCAGTTAAAAGGAAGAAGCAGCTGCAAGCTCACATTACTCTGAGAAGCACAGAGCTGAAGAAACAAGCCTGAAGATGATGAATGAGACTTCATCAAAACGTTGCCTAGATACTTCCAATTCTATGCGGGAGAAAACCCGAATAACCAAAGATCCACATACAAATACCCGCGAAAACCTCAGAAAACATACATATATATATATATATATACACACACACACACACACATATACAGTGTGCCGGTTGGTACATGTTATTTTGTGCAACCATTTTGTAGTCTTCTATTACAATTACATTATAACTCCTCTCATATTTTCAATCAAATGTCAAGTACATTAATATCTTTATTAATCAATCATTGACTATACTTTTATTCATTCATATTTTATAAGATAATCATATTTTACTTAGTTTATTTTATAACAATTCATATTGTCCTCCCAGATCTATCCTAGAATCATTTTGTAAATATAATTAAAAAAGAAAAGAAAAATACATCTTTATATATTTATTTTTTTCAAAAAATCTACAAATTCCATTGCTGTATTTTATTATCTAACCACTGATAGAACAGATCCCAAACTTTATAAAATTGTTTATCCTCTTGTTCTCAAATTTCAAATGTCAATCTACTCATTTCAGCACATTCCAATATTTTCTAAATAATGTCCTCCTGTAATGGTATCTTCTCATTTTTCCAGTTCTTAGCAAATACAATCCTAGCTGCTGTTAATACATTTACAATCAGATATTTCAAATCTTTACTATAGATTTCAGGCAAAATTCCCAATAAAAACATCTCTGGTTTCAAGTCTATATGCTTTTTTGTCATTTTTTCCAACCACGTGTAGATTTTAGTCCAATATTTTTTAGCATCCGGGCATGTCCACCACATATGGTAATATGAGCCAGGTGTCTGATGACATTTCCAACACTTTTCGGACTTATTCCTGAACTTCCTTGCTATTCTTGTCGGGGGACAGTGCCACCTGTAAAACATCTTATACAAATTTTCTTTATATGCTGTTGACATTGTCATTTTATAATTTTGAGACCACTTTTGCCATTTCTCTAAATCGCATCTCATATCCAAAATTCTTCCCCCAAGCAATCATAGTTTCTTTAACTTGTTCTTCTTCTAATTTAATTTCTAATAAATATCCATATAATTTTTAATCACCTTTTAATCAGCACCTGTCAAAATCTTATCTAAATCATAAAAACCTGTTTTAATGTCTTTATCATACCTTGATTGTATTTGTGCCTATGAAAACCAATTCATCTTTATACCTTGTTCCTCTATTTTTTCCTTAGATTTAAGTTCACCCTTTTCATTCAATATTTCACCATATCTAATTGTTTGTTCGTTTTTGTATATTATAGGATAAGAAAATGCCTCAATAGTCGATAACCAGACTGGAATTTTCAAATAACATTGTCTTTTAATCTTCTCCCAGTTTAACCACAGAGACTCCCGTATATAATGTCTTCTAAAGTACCACTGTTTTAGTTCCTTTATACCATAAAAACAGCATGCCATCCCAACAACAGATAATGTCCTTCTAATGTCAACAATCTGGTATTACTTAATGTCATCCATTCTTTTACCCACATCAATTTCGTAGCTTGATGATACAACTCCCAATTAGGCAAACCAAATCCTCCTCTTATTCTAGCATCTTGCAAAAGTTTTAACTTTATTCTCGCTTTCTTGCCTTGCCATATATATTTCAGCACGATTTTATTTAAATCTTCAAAATAATCTTTTCCAAGCCTAACTGGAATTGTTTGAAACAAGTATAAAATTCTGGGCAGGATATTCATCTTGATTGTTGATATTCTCCCTATAAGTGACAGTTGTAAATTTTTCCATTTCGCCAAATCTAGCGCTATCTGCTGCTTAAGTTTAGTATAATTATTCTCTTTTATTGTCCTGCATCTTGCTGTTAAATATATCTCCAAGTATTTAATCTTATTCGTGACCTGGATTTTCAATAGGTCTGCTAATTCTCCCTTTGTCTTGATAACATGTTCTTTGTCAGATTCTTTGTCTTGTCTTTATTTATTTTCAAGCCAGCCACCTTTCCATATGTCTCTAATTTTGGTGCTGTTTCTATTGGATCTTCTAAGATGAAAACGAAGTCATCTGCAAATGCTTGCAATTTAAATTCTTCCTTTTTAATTTTCACCCCTTTTATGTCCTTTTTTCTCTAATATTTCTGTTTAACACTTCCAATGTTAACACAAACAACAAAGGTGACAATGGGCATCCTTGTCTAGTTCCTTTTCTTAAATCAATAGAGTCTGTCAATTCTCCCTCTATCATTACTTCTGCATATTTTACAGTAGGTTCTTGATTTTCTGTTGGCTGGATCCTGTGTTAGAAAACTGAAAAACCAGCAGGCATGCACACACAGAAATTTGGACTCCATAATGTTTGTAATTTAGGCTTGATATGATAAAATGTGAAAATAATTTTTTCACTTTAACTGGGATCAGGCCCTTAAATTATGAAAGCTGAATCACTATGGCAATCAATTGTACAGCTGTAAAAACTTTTCATTTGACACCAATGGAAAAGAAAAAAAAATACTAGGTGGTTATATGTTTCAATTTTATTATCCAGAGGCACTTATACAGAAAAATCGTACATATGCCTTTCCTTCGAATTGACTTTACAAGCTATAAAGTAATGAATTACTGCAATTATTTCCCATGGAAACAAGAGTCTCTTGTGATCAACTATAGTACAAAATACTACCAGGCTAAATGTGGTATAAAGTATGCTGATGCTTCATTCTTGCTGACTTTTACATCATACCAACATTTCCAGTTTAATAAATTGTTAACAGTATCAATCAAAACATATGACCCTGACAAGACCATCATGGCTGATCCGTGAATCATTTTGTATAACCTTTGAAACATTACAGATGAAAAGCATAACCTTAAACAACTCTTGTCCCCTCGAGCACTGCTCGGGTTATCTTTATCTTCATACTAGCTTTCTCATGGGGCAGGTTGAGTTTTGATGCACTCTGAATAAAAATATGAAGCTTGAGCTTAATGAAAGTCATCTAAAACCAACATTTCCCATCAGGGTCTCATGTAGCACTGAAGTAAATCAACCGATATCACTGATTAATAGTTACTGAAGTTAATCATCTCTGTCTGAGATAACATTTTTAAAATTGTGCCCAGTGGTTAAAATTCATTGGAGTTTCCCAAATAAACAGAAATGCTTTTTTCTTCACAGAATGTCGGGTTCCCAACAATTTATATCCCTCAGAATTTTCTTCTAGATTCAGAGAAGATTTTATAGGATTGTGGTGGCTGAAGGGAGATTGAAGAGTAAGCAATTAGCTCTACTTCCCAAGCAATGCAATGTCCCACTCTGTGAAAAATGTTGCTATTAAGCAATCCTGGATTTTTTATAAAAGATGTTATATGCTTTAGGGTGCTTTCCAGTTAGTAACAAAAACATACATGCCATTTTTGACTATTACTCACTTGTAGCCCAGATTTCCTGTAAAAAGTGTGTGTGTGTGTGTGTGTGTATTTTAACAATAGCAGTTTTTTTCATAGGTATTTCTTGAAAAAGCTGGTCTCAGTAGAATAGCCACACAAACAAAAAAAATCATATAGGGAAAAAGAAGTTTTCACCAGAAGCATGGCAACCAAATTCAAACCAGAGCTTTGTTTATTCCTGACATTAGACTTCCATCCAATTTGTAACAACTATTCCAAGCAATCGATTTATGCTAAATTGGTATCATAGTCTCGCTGCTTGGATTGCTTGTTTCAGATTATGACATGTCCTGATGCATTGTCTGTAAACTCATAGCAACTAATACAATCAATATCAGCTTTTAGGAAAAAAAAAATTTGAAGTAATTATTGCCAAATATGCAATAGCAACAAACTGAAACTAGTTATTTACTGTAATATTTAAACTGAAAATAGTTACTTAACATTTATTTTTGCATTTCTCAGATAATTTATTCTAACCCAACTCTCTACCCATTTACCCAGCACACATGAAAACTGACTTTTCAGAAAAATACCAAATCTGATGAATTATTTGGAACTTTGACAAATTTCAAATTTCCCATGAAAGAGAGATAATTAATGACTGACTAATCATTAAGAACAAATGCTGATTTTAAGCAAGGGGGAGGGAAACACCAACCACATTTATTTTGCATTTAGTGTTTGCCATCATGTTAAGTGCATGTGGATATTCTATTATAAGGACAAAATCATGTCATACAGCACAGCTTTTAAAGATTTCTTAGAAGAATGGTAATCAACTACATAGCCAGACTAACCAACTCACATCTCCCAGTCCCATCCATGTCAATAAATCTGGACAATAATTTATAATCATCATATGTAAGTATTACCACATGCCTGTTTCAAAAGTGCTTATTTATAGTTAAGCTGTTGAGTTGTTTTTACAAAAGTAATTGACAGGAAGCCAAACAATTATTCAAGTAATAATTATAAAATAGTTCTAAAAGATTCTGAACTGTTTCCTGGTGACTCTGAACTGCTGTGTCTCTGGCATTACTTAGTTTACATTCTTTTTTTAAAAAATCACATATTATAGATCTACATGTCAGGTACAAAAATGTCCAGTAAGCAAAAGCCTTCTCCGAAAAATCCAAATCCTTGTGGCAGATATGCATGGCATTTCATTTCAAACTTGAACACTCCATTCTACAAATTACAAAAAGATCAGACCTCTTGCAAGCAGGAATGTCCATGATCTTTATTCCATGACAAGGATTTGGGAATTATTTTATTTCTTTCTTCTTTATTTTTCTCCCCATTCTCATTCCTCTTACTTGTCCTTCTGAAATTGGGATATAAAGGCCAAGTGGAATATTGTTATTTTATTTGCACTGAGCATGAAAAAATGGAAAGGATTGAAAAGTAGTGACCAGCAATGGCCAGAGGATTTGGATGGAGTTTATCTTTTTGCAGAGAAATGCTAATGGTCTTTTCTCCCATCAATACAGCATACTGCTGCAAGAAGACTGTCTCCATAGCCACGACTAACATAAAGGCCAATTGCCCTAGACTATGTTGTAGTCATATAACAAATCCTATTCTGAAAAGAGTACATATATTTTGACCTAGAAATCATATCTATTGTAATGGGTACAGAAGAGGTAGTGAATCTAATTTTAATAAGGGCCTTCCCCAGAGGAAGTATGGTCAAACAGAAGTCAAAATAGTTGACTTCAGACTGTTTACATCCCAGGATGAATCAACATTTCAGTGATTTAAGCCCAATTTAATTTAGGCAGATTTTTAAAAAAAACACAGGAATAAGAACATTCTTAGAGCATATTAATAATTAAACCAACATGAACACAAATTAGTAATATTCTACATCATAACAAAAGTACTGACAGCTTGTTATCATATTCCTAGTAATCAATTTAAGAGTAAGTCAAGTAGCTTTGTTACACCACAATGTAAATTTTCCAAGTCCAGTATTGTTAACAGTCATAGCTATTGATGGCCAGGGATGGGGGTTATGAACCAAACTCAACAGTTTCTTCAGTAATTTTCTTGAACTCATAGTTGCCTCTTCCATCCATGTGAAGATAAAACTGGGGAGACAAGAAAAAAGAGTCAGCAAATTTGGATATTTAAAGAGTGAAAAGTATGCATCTGTTTAGATAAGGATCATCCAGAGGAATTCATATTCAGACATCACCCTTGGGAAAAAGACAAAAGTGTAAAATGTGGACATTTGATCACCATCTGCTGGCCATGAGAATTAAACTAATGGCCTAAGCCCTATCCTTAAAAAATGAATTCAATGCTTTTTATTATTGAAACTCATGAATTGCTAAATAATAATCTTTTATTCTTCAAATAGTGATTAAAGACAATAGGTGTTAAAACAAGTGATTTATATTAAAAAAATAACTTAGTTAGAATAAACTAATGACAAAAGTTGCCTTTCCTAACTGTTAACAAAGTTTTGATTATATTTATGAGCAATCACAATGTGCAATATTAATACAGAAAAACCAACAATCTTCTTTATTATCCTTGAGATAAATGTACATGATTCAGAGGAGTATAAAATTGGTTTTATTGTAATGGTTTATTTTGGCTTTATTCTTCCATTATTCTATACTATATATATATCTATAGATATACTTTTGAAGGGAAGTTTCAAGAACAATGCGGTTATGATTCTGAACTTAGAAATTTAGAAGAAAAATATAACAGAATCTAAGCAAAACTCTGGCTCGTAACACTCAAAAATAAGAAAAAAAATATTTTGCTAAGTTTTCAATTTATTTACTTACAATGTCAATTTCTAAGGTTGCTTACTTGCCAATGACACTGGGTGACTCACACAGAGTTAAAAAGAATTCAGAGCATTTTTAAAAAAACATGAAAAAAGAGTTGCACTGAGGAAAAAAAGGGCTGAGGAAAAAACCCACAGGAATGAAACAATACAGTCTCAGAGTTCAAAATGCTGATTCATGCAATGTCCCAGCATGGTGTCTGTGGGAACAGTCAGATCTTTAAGAGTCCCCGAAGAAGTGCAAGATCAAGATCAACAGGCTTCAAAAGTAAACTGTTCCAAAAGTCAGATACAGTGACAAAGAAAACTATATGTCCCATATAGTTCCTAAAAGATGATAATTGTTTAACAGATGAGATCTGAAGCATGCTAACTCTATTGGCTCTTATAAGACAGGCAGAAACAACTGATGTGAGGCATTCTAGTGAACTTTCAGGCCAATGCAAATGTTAATCTGTTCAAAGGATGGGTGATAAGTACAGTGACCCTATTTTCTTAGGAAAATAAAAGAAAAATCATGAAAAAAAAAAGAAAATCTGAAAAAGGTTCATAAGGGTAAAAAAATGCTTATGTTTACAGCAGTGCTTTAGAATGGTAAATTCAATAGCAAACAAAAACAAGGAAACTACCAATATATATTATGCCAACATATTTTTATTTTACATATATACATATATATATATATACACACATATATATGTGTGCTGTTCAGCTTCCTTCGGGTATTATCCCACGTCATTGTAGATAATACCTGAAGGAAGCTGAACAGCACACATGTAAAGTACCCACGAAAACTTAAAAAAACATATATATATATATACATACACATATACATATACATACATATGCACGTACATATATATATATATATGTATGTATGTATGTATGTATGTATGTATATGTGTGTGTGTGTGTATATATATATTTGTTTTCTTAGGCTTTCGCGGGTACTTACATGTGTGCTGTTTAGCTTCCTTCGGGTATTATCCCACGTCATTGTAGTTCTGTTAAAGTTGTAGCTTCTGTATTATGTTCATCTGTGAGTCAGACTTTCACAGCCGTTTCAGTTTTAAATTTGGGGCTAGCCTACGCTGTGCCAGAATGGTTTTTTCTTCATCCTGATTGGTTGGGAGTCTTGGTCAGATGAACACAATACAGAAGCCTGATAATGGCAGATGAGACTCTGCCGAAACGTTGCTACAACTTTAAAAGCACAAACTACAATGATGTGGGAAAATACCCGAACAAAGCTGAACAGCATATATATATATAAAATAAAAATATGCAAAATTAAGTGATATATAATATATAATAGTGGTTAACTAGAGGAGCAGCTCCCTGACGCGCATGTGGGAGCAACGAAAACCAGAAACTGGCTGGCACACACATGCACTCTGAGGAGCTGCTCTTCCAGTTTCCAGTGCTCCCAGATGCACAAAGACCAGCTGGCAGGCACGCACATGCACTCTGGGGAGCTGCTCTTCTGTTTCTGGTGCTCTTTTGTGCGCGAAGATCAGCTAGCCGCCACACATGCACACACTGGAACCCAGAAGAGCAATAGATGACAGCTGGCATGCCCAGAAAAATGGCTCTTCATGCTACTTCCAGCATGTGTGGCATAGGTTTGCCATCATGGATACATAAATTCATTTTAAAAGTAATTCAATTTCTGAGCAGACTTCCCTCAAGATAGCTGCTGAATGGTAGGAGGATTTTTCTCTCCTGCCACTGATCAGCTGATTTTGCTGCCAAAGCTGGTTTTTTGGCAGTGCTGCTCCCTGGATTTGAAAGGAGCAATTCAATTTCTGTATTTTTCATGTGTGCATTAAGTAATACCATTTGTACAACAAAAGTTAAATAAAAGACAACAGTGAGTTTTGGAGGAATAAATAAAGCCAAAGGACAGCTTTTAAAAATAATATATATATTCTTCAAATTACTTCTGTTTAAACTCAATCCTGATTCCCAATTTACTGATAACATTAAGGTTGACTCTGTATCTTGAGTTTCTACATACAGATAATTCTCAACCTGACCTTGGGACTTCCCATACTTATCAAAAGAGTTATAATGCCTTCAAGCTAATTCCTAGGCTTAAAACTTCATGCTTTGAGACCAGAATAATTAAAGAGTAAGTCTCCTGTTTGATTTTGCCCCTTAATTCAGATAATAAAAGCTCCCATGTATGTTTTCAACCTATCCAGCAATATCAAGCTGATCTTATTCCTTTAGCAGGCATGGATAACATAGAATGGATTTTTAAAAACCCAGTTAAATAAAATAAGCCTTACATCATGGTGCTTCCAAAGTGATTTTCTGTGAGAAACAGTGAAGAGAGTAATGCCAACCTGAAATACCAAAACACAGTTTAAGGATTATAATAAGCTTTAGACATCTATCTGCCCTGGAGGCACACATAACAATAAAAAAGCCAACCCATATATGATGTAGAGAAAAACAATCAAATTTTCCAAAGAATTCCTTTTTCTAAAAGCAGCCATTGGAATGGGGACCATTTAGAACAGGATTAAAGTGCAGGAATGACACTTTTTGCTCTGTTTAATTTTATGTTGCATAATTCTCTTCTGTAACTAAACAGATCAAACAGATAATCAGAATTGGAAGGGACCTTCCAAAACAATGACCCGTTTTAATCAATGAAATAAATCACTATCATCCTTTAATTCAGAGAAATGACCTTCAGATTGGAGTGACTTCACAAAGGGAGAGACGGATTTAAGTTATATTCTACAGAAAATATTAAATAAAAATTGGGCAAAGCAGACTGTCGTTACGCTTCATGTGATTTTTCTCTCTGCTATTTTATTTTTCTTTTTTTTAAAACATATTCAAATTAATATGATAGGGTTAGAATCTGTAGGCCTAAAGTTACGATAGTAATATAGTCTTTTCTTTTTTTAACATGTCTTTAAAGTTGGATCCTAAACTAGCAATGCAAGATTAACCACAGAAAGACATACTTTCCGACAATGACTGTAAATGTATCCTTCCACATCAACACTAACGGCACTTGTACATTCATCCAGAATGGCAAACTGGGGTTTATGGTAAAACAATCTAGCCATCTACAATGAAAAAAAAACGATAAAGCATTACCATATAATCCATACATACAAAGAACATTAAATTGGATTTTATTTTTTAAAAATCTAAGACATTTTCCAGTTAATCATAAAATATAAGCCATAAAATATGATGGGAAAGGTGTTCAAATCACAACAGTACTACACAAAAGTCCATTAATTCTACCACACTCATATTCTCCAGAGAGTCACATTATTTGTATGTCGTCCTTTAGTAAACGTTAAAATAAAAGCAAAGCTAATTTTATATGTGGCACACAGTTCTCTTTTTTCCCTTGAAGCAGATGCAAACATTTTACTAAATTTCTGACCCACTTAAAGTGCAATTAAAGTGCCACTTAAAGTAGCAATTAATGAGAGACTTATCTATAATTGAGAACTGCTACCAGTCTGAGTTAATTCTAGATTAGAAGAACAAATATTCTGAACTGGAATTAAGCATATTCCAAAACTGTTAAGTACTGAACTTATCATTTTTTTTAAAAAAAAAAAGCTTATCGTCAAAAGCAGACATTGTGCCACATTTTGTTCCTATGTAATACTGTACTAAATTATTCAGTAACAGGTACAGGTGGTCCTTGACTTACAACAGTTCGTTTAGTGACTGTTCAAAGTTTCAACGGCACTGAAAAAAGTAACTTATGACAGCTTTTCACGCTTATGACCATTGCAGCATCCCCATGATCATGTGATCAAAATTCAGATGCTTGGCAATTTATGACGGTTGCAGTGTCCTGGGGTCATATGATCACCTTTTGCAACTTTCTGACAAGCAAAGCCAGTGGGGAAGCAGATTCACTTGACAAGAGTGTTATTAACTTAACAACTGCAACGATTCATTTAACCAGTGAGGCAAGGAAGTTTGTAAAATGGGACAAAACTCATGTCTTGCTTAGCAACAGAAATTTTGGGCTCAGTTGTGAAGTTGAGGACTACCCATGGTAGGTCCAGGATGATGACAGGGACATTATTTTACTTCAACTCCTTTCGGCTTGCAACCTCCAGCAAAGTGAATAGGATGCTAAGATCTCCTCAAACATCTATAGTTTTAATATTTGCCCTTCCTGGCTCCTTTGGGCAGCTAAGGAAAAGGAAATTTCTAGATCTGGACCTAGGAGATGATTAATGCCTCCCTCATGGATGGAATGTTAATGGCAGTTTTGAGGGAGGCTGTAATACACCTCCTCAAATAGTTCTTTCTGGATCCAGAGTTATTGGATAACTGTTGCCCAGTCTTCAACTTCCCCTTTTTGGGGAAGGTTATTGAAACCACAGTTCAATAACTGTGGCATCAACTATAAGAAATTGTGGCATCAACTATAAGAGCATCTTATAAGAAATGAATTATTGAAAGACTCTACACTAAGGAATGGAGACAACCCTGGTTGCTCTAGTAGTTGATTTTTATTGGAACCTACGGATTTGGTGGTCTATAAATGTAATTAATAATAATAGTAGTATTAGACCACCATTTTACTACTGAATTTATGATAACATGTCAATCAAAACAAGTGCTGGAAAATGCACACACTGTGAGGACAACCTACCGCCATTCTCTGTTTCTCTCCTCCACTGAGAACATCCATCCAGTCTTGAACACTATCCCAGCCTCCTTCACGTTCCAAGATCTGACCCAGCTGGACATTATCTAAATATTCCTTTAACACCTGCAACCAAAACAGTTAACAAAAATTGCTTAACAGCTTGTAGATATATTTGCTAGTACCTCACTGTTGAATTTATTTAATCCTCTCCCTCCCTGACAATTTATATTGGTTTAGTTCAAAAATTTTTGTCATATAACTAGCAAGCAACAATATTAACTGAGCTACATTATGTATTTTAAGTGGCACTAAAGCATATGATAAATATTATGCAGCCTCACCTATAATTAGCCTGAAAACGATTTTGATTCACTGACCTTCCTTTCCATTAAAATAAATAATCTAAATAAACAAGTGTTCTCTTTCACAGAACTATAGTTTTTTTTTCTCCAATTTCTCTATGATTCAAGATAGAAATCATAATGGCACACACACACACAGAGTACATGTGTGCTTTTGTGTATGTGTATACACAGTATACACACACATATACTCTGGGTGTATGTGTGTATGTGTGTATACAGCACACACACACACATATATACAACATACACACACACACAGAGCATACACACACATGCACAGTGTGGGAGAGAGAGAGAGGGAGAGGGAGAGAGGAAGGAAGGGAAAGAATACTTGTTTAAAGCGAATATATATATGTGTGTGCGTGTGTGTGTGTGTGTATGTGTGTGTGTGCGCTGTTCAGCTTCCCTCGGGTATTATCCCACGTCATTGTAGTGCTGTTAAAGTTGTAGCAACGTTTCAGCAGAATCTCATCTGCCATCATCAGGCTTCTGTATGTCTCACAGCTTCTGGTTTCAAATTCGAGGCTGGTCTATACTGATTGGCTAGGAGTCTGGGCCTGTGTTCACTGGTCCTGGAGCTTGATTGATTGGTGTCTCCGGCCTCCTCTGTCCGTTTTGTGGCTTTAATTGGCTGGCAACACTCTGTTCCTGTGTTGGAGGTTTTCAGTGCAGCTTGGCTTCGTGTGAAAGGACGGCTGCTATCCATTAGGAAGCCAGGTTTCACCTGGGTGCCTGGTGGGGGGGTGTTTGAGTTGGAGGCATCAGAGGGAGTCTGTGCTCAGGTGTTGGTCTGTTTTGTGGTGTGGAGATCTTTCTATTTGAGAGTGCAGGCTTCCAAATGATTGACAGTCTGCTGGAATCATCTCTTCTATTCATGCTTTCAGGTGTTTTTTCAATCTCTATGGCTTCTCTGATGATTCTGTGGTTGGGGTTTTCTATAGTGGCTAAGGTTTTAGTGCCATTGAAGTTGATGTTGTGACCTGTGGTTTTCATGTGTTGGACTAGTGAGGAGGTGTGTTCCAGCTTTTTTACTGCATTTTTGTGTTCATCCAGGCGGGTACTTATTCTTCTATTGGTCTGTCCAATGTATGTGGCCGGGCATGATGCACAGGGAACTTCGTATATGCCTTGGTTTTCTAGGTCAATTTTGTCTTTTGGGGTTTTTAAGGATGTTTTTAAGGAGTTTGTAAACTCTATACAGAAGCCTGAGGATGGCAGATGAGATTCTGCTGAAACGTTGCTACAACTTTAACAGAACTACAATGACGTGGGATAATACCCGAAGGAAGCTAAACAGCACATATATATATGTGTGTGTGTGTGTGTGTGTGTGTGTGTGTGTTTAAGCTTTCACGGGTATTTAGATGTGTGCTGTTCAGCTTCCTTCAGGTATTATCCCACATCATTGTAGTGCTTTTAAAGTTGTAGCAACGTTTCAGCAGAATCTCATCTGCCATCAGAATGATGAATGAACGAAGGAAGCTGAACAGCATACATATATATATATGTTTTTTTAAGCTTTCGCGGGTACTCACATGTGTGCTGTTTAGCTTCCTTCGGGTATTATCCCATGTCATTGTAGTGCTTTTAAAGTTGTAGCTTTTAAAGTTGTAGCTTTAACAGAACTACAATGACGTGGGATAATACCCAAAGGAAGGAAGCTAAACAGCACACACACACACACACACACACAAACACACACACACATATATTTGTTTTTTTAGGCTTTCGCGGGTACTTACATGTGTGCTCTTTAGCTTCCTTCGGGTATTATCCCACGTCTTGTAGTTCTGTTAAAGTTGTCGCAATGTTTCAGCAGAATCTCATCTGCCATCCTCAGGCTTCTGTATAGAGTTAGTTCCTGGTTTCAAATTTGAGGCTGGTCCATTCTGATTGGCTGGGAGCCTGGATCAGTGTTCATTGGACTTGGAGTTTGATTGATTGGTGTTTCTGGTTTCTTCTGTCTGTTTTGTGGCTTTGTGACAGAAGAAACCAGAAACACCAATCAATCAAACTCCAAGTCCAATGAACACAGATCGAGGCTCCCAGCCAATCAGAATGGACCAGCCTCAAATTTGAAAATCAAAGCCACAAAACAGACAGAAGAAACCAGAAACACCAATCAATCAAACTCCAAGTCCAATGAACACAGATCCAGGCTCCCAGCCAATCAGAATGGACCAGCCTCAAATTTG
>BLBF01000020.1:10228412-10258194 GCA_015471245.1 Laticauda colubrina | reverse complement strand
AGAGAGAGAGAGAGAGAGAGAGAGAGAGAGAACTGTTTCACTGACATGTCAAATTATTACATGCTTTTAAGACTTACATTGATTTTTATATTTTAAATTTTTATTTATTTGTGTTATATATCTTCAGTAAATATAATATTTAAAAACAGATAGAGCCAGTTTGGTCTAGTGGCTAAGGCACCAGGCTACAAAGCAGGAATCTGTGAGTGCTAGGTACCACCTTAGCCATGAAAATCAGCTGGGTGACTTTGGGTCAGTTACTCTCTCTCAGCCCAATCCACCTCACAGTTGTTGTTGAGGGGAAAATAGGAGGAAGAAAGTGTGTGGATATGTTAGCTGCCTTGAGTTATTTGTAAAAAATAATAAAGGGGAGATTCAAATAAATAAAATGTAGGAATAATAATGCACTTCACCTGATCAGAGATGCCTTTCCTTTTTTGACCTTCTATAGTATCTGGATAAATTACTTGGTCTCTCAGCGTCCCAAGTGTCATATATGGTCTCTGAAATTAAAATGATAAGGGATTAGAAAATTGGGACATTTGTCAGAGAGAAGAAACGTCAACAGTCCTAGTGGTTTGATTTACCTGGGGAACATAAAACAACTTTCCTCTCTCAGGTTTAGTTAGACAGCCACCAAACAAAGGCCACAACTGCAATAAGAAAACACAATTTATCAGAATAGAAATGTAAATGCCCATAAAATCAAATTTACTTTAGCCTTTACTTACTTCACCAAGGACACGGAAAAGAGAACTCTTTCCACATCCATTTGGCCCACAAATAAGAACATTTGCACCAGATTGCACCTGGAATATAAATCAAGACAGAATATATTTAAAGTTTCTCACACATTAAAAGCTACAGTATATGGATTGCCTTCATAATGCATGAGGTTTGCTTCATTAACTTGGGAACATATATTTGATTTGGCAAATATTTTCTAGATATTCCTTCAAGCACGAGCACTCAAGAGTGTTCAAAAGTATTCACTCAAGAGTATTTATAAACTTGAAATGTTTATAAACTTTGGTAGAAGGAAGTTAAAAACCTACATGCAAATTTTCAGTTCACAATGGGGCAGACCTGCTTTTCTTTAATATTACAATGTTCTTAAATTAAAATTAGTTCTTAAATTAAAAAATTGACATGTTTTTAAAGTAACCTGAACTAGATTGTTTTATGAAAATAAATCACAAGATTTTGTTATTGTAGCCTGTCTCAATCAAATATAGTTCTGGTATTCCAGCAGAGTGATTTCTGATCTGATCTATCTTAAAGGCCATCCCTCTGGCTACTATTTGTGGAATGCCACAGAGATTGGTCCTCTCTCTACCCTACTCTTTATCATTTATATGGAGCACAGGAGAAGTCCTGATATGACTTGAGGTGCTGATGAATTACCAAGTTTTATGCTGCAACCCAACACTGAATTGGACTCCCATCAATTGTGGAAGTCCTTTTTCTTTGTCTGGAAGCTATATGGATCTGGATAGGACAAAACAGGTTGTACTAAAACCCTAGTAAGACAATTTTGGAGCTACACAAAAAATATTATGGAATGGATATGTATATTATAACTACCTAATGGGGAAAAAAACCTAGCCTGATTAATGTATTGTTTCAAATTCCTATACTAGTGTTGACAAGGTCCATAGAGAATAGCAATCTGTTTGTAAAATTACACCTTGTTTCCATGTGTTCAGCATGATTATCACCAGGATGATAATCATGCAAATATTTTGTGTTATGCATACAGAAGATGGGGAAACCACTTACAGCCTACCTGGGTTAGTTCCCCTCTTAAAAGTTTCTCATATAGAAATTGTTCCTTTTCCTGCCTCTTGGCACTTTCCCCTAACTTTAGAAAATCTTTTTGATTGTTTGGTGAAGGGCCTATACTGAGAAGGAGACATGGCTCACAATTGGGTACATTTCACTGATCAAAATATTTCTACTAATTTTGGATAGTTTTTCATTTTCAAGGCAATCTCCTTTACTATCAGAGATCACTTTGTTCTGAAATAATCTTCCAAAGACAATGCTTTGGGATGGGAAGAGGAACAAAACAGATTTTTATTCTTATTCAGCTAACTATTTCAAGATAAAATTATCAATGTTGCAAATTACCTCAAAATTGAGATCTTTAATCAGCATATCGCCATTTGGTGTTGCCAATGGAACATGATCAAATCTTCAAGGAAAATAGACATGCCATCATTAATTATTGAAGATATTACCATTACCATTACAAAGGGACAATGAATAAATTAATTTGTAAACTACTAAATTTACTAGTGAAACAAGAGAGTAATATTTTAAAGGTATTTTCAACATAGCCGTGCCACAAAATAAGCACCAGGGAAAAAACCAAAATGTGTTTTTGAAGTCGAAAATGGGAAAATATATGAAAATCTACAAAGTTGAAAATATAAGTATCATTATGTTTCACAAGCATTAACCTCTGCCCCTCTCTTTTAAATTTGTTGTGCTATTTCTTTTCAAAAATGATATGGGTATTCCTCAAGTGACAACCATTTGTTCAGTGACTGTTCAAAGTTACAAGTGAATGATAACTTACACCCTGTTCCTGAAGCTACAGCTGTTAAGCCATAGTCAAGGCCTGCAGTCAAGGGATCAAAATTCAGGTGCTTGGCAGCCCATCTGCACTTACAATCACAGGGGAGCTTCAATTTCCCCCACCCATCTTCCCCATCTGTGCCAGAACTTACTCTGCAGGTGTGGGCAAAGCTATCATTGTTCCCTTGGCAGGCTCTGTTTGCTCTGTCTCCCAAGCTCTTTCCCACATACCCCATTACACCTTGTCAGCAAGGGGAAGAAGAAGACAATAAAATTTAGCTTGGGCAATAAAATTTAACACATGATGGCAGGGGCTTCAGAGGGCAGAACAAAAAGGGCAGCTGGTTTTGGGGCAGCTGCAACTTCTTGAAGTGGCTGGGACTTCCCATTGTGATGGTTGTTGCTTCCTGGGGCAACTGCAGCTTTGTGCTCAGGCTCAAGACTCCTTGAAGACCCAGAGCTGTGGCAAGCCATGAAGCTCGTGAGCTACAATCATGCAAGCAGCCCCAAGGCCCATTGATGATGAACCTATGGCGCACATGCCGGAAGTTTCTGCTGGCACGCGAGAGGTCCCCTGGAACAGACCCACTGTGCATACATGCACATCCCCGCCAGCCGATTGTCAGATATATGCCACGCAGGTGTGGGAGATGCATGTGCGGGAGATGTGTGTGCATGTGCAGGGGGTGGGGTTCATGCCAGGGAGGCTGTGCACCCATGCACAGAAGCGCTCAGTGCAGGTGGGTCATGTGCGCATGCACAGGGGGGCGGGGGGGTCACACATGCACTGCATTATGGGTGCAGGCTCACGTGTGCGCATGCACACTTTCAGCACTCAACAAGGAAAAGATTAGCCATCACAGCCCTAGGCTGTGCAGTTCTTGGGCTGCTTGCTACCAAGCCAAGATTGATTTGCATTGGGATGGGTCCTCAGGATAATGACGAGTGGAATTCAGTTCACAATTGCGATTGGGACTGTCAGGAGTGCTATCGCTAAGCAATGAAGTCACATGATATCAAACTTTATAATCGCATTGTTCAGCGGTGGAAATTCCAGTTCCAATTACCATCATAACTCAAGGAGTACTTTTACATAAAAGAGAACTAAAGGTGGAAATGTGTTGATATTGAATGTTTCCTTTTGAAAATTCAGGCATATATGAACAGTAATAGTTTAATAACTTTTTTAACTGTTGTTTAATCAAGTCTGTTTTATTTACTTTACTGCAATTCTCTCCCACAAAGCTTCTTGTACATCCAAGAGATGGCAACAGTTGTTGGCAGTTGGAATAAAACGTTAACCAATATAAAAAGGGCATTGGTGCTTGACACTTGACACGCCCATTCTCCTTGAGCTATGAAGAGCATCCAGTAGTGGGAGGTGCTTCAGTCTCTGCTCATCTAGGCTGGGCTTAATTTGCAGAACGCTCCTCCTCCACGGGACTCCTCTCCAGCATTCCCCAGTTTTGGCGAAGATGAGAGAAACAAACACCCTCATCCTTAACACTGTAAAAATTTGTTGGCCAAAACAGGATCCCACCAGATGGAAGAGGGTGGTGCTGGATGCTCTTCACAGCTCAAGGAGAACGGGCATGTCAGGTAAGCACCAACGCCCTTTCTCCCATGAGCTGCTCAGAGCATCCAAGTAGTGGGACATACCAATGCTTGGCCTGTCCTATGAGAGGGACTCCATCTGTCTTGGGATCCCGTCCTGGTCTCTGTGGACCCGTTGCAGCATCCTTCTCCCAAAGGAGGCCTCGGCTGATGCAAACACATCTATTTTATAATGCCTAATGAAAGGCGATGGAGGTTGTGGCATGATAAATGTCAGTGATTGATGCCTGCGTGGCCCATGCTGCCTATGTTGCGGCGCTCCTTGTTGTATGAGCTGTTATGCCCTGGGCACCTGAAGTGCTTGAGTCTGATACGTTTTCGCTATTATGGCCCATAGCCAACAGTCTATTTTGGAGGATGAGACCTTGCATCCCTGATTGTTGGGTTGAAAAGACACATATAAAGCCTCTGTTTTTCTAAAAGAGGCTGTGCAGTGAATATATATTTGTAACGCTTGCCTCCCATCCAGCCGATGCCACTGTCATTCCAGCCCTTGGGATGGCTTGGGACAAAAATTAGGAAGTATCAGTTCTTGTGCCCTGTGAAACGCTGAATTAACCTTGGGTATAAACGTAGGATCGGGACGAAGGATGACCCTGTCGCAATGGAAGACGCAAAGATCTTGCCTGATCAACAAGGCTGCCAGTTCTGAAATACGTCGAGCGGAAGTGATCGCTACAAGAAAAATTACTTTATACGTCAGAAATTGGAGACCTGACGATTGCAAGGGCTCGAAAGGGCATTTAGTGAGTGCAAGAAGGACCTTGTTAAGGTCCCAAGTGGGATAACGGTGAACTGTTGGCAGGCATAAATTTGTGGCTCCTCAAAGGAAACACTGTATGCGTGGATGATGGGAAAGGGATAGGAGACCTTCGTAAGTGATGACTGATGCCAAGACCGCCACTTGTCTTTTCAACGTGTAAGGTGATAATCCCTTGTCAAGCACATCTTGTAAGAACTCTAGGATGTGCGCCACAGATGGAGAAATGGGATCAATTTGAGACTTAGTACACTATTTGTAGAAACTGGACCATGTGGCATTGTAGATGCAAGTTGTTGAGGGGCGTCTGGCAGCTTGGCTGGTGGCGATAACTTTGTTGGAAAACTTTACTCTTCAGATGACTCTGCTCAACCTCCAGACAGTCAGGTGCAACCATTGAGGGTCCGGATACTGTAGAAGTTCTTGGGTTAACAAGACCCTGTCTGGCGGAATTCTCCATGGCAGACTAAAGATAGACTGCGGAGGTCTGCAAAACACAACTATCTGGGCCAATAGGGAACTACTAGAAGCAGTTGCGCCCTCTCATCGAGCAGTTTCTGGATGACCTTGAGGATCAGTGGAAGGGGCAGGAATGCGTACAGAAGCCCCAGGGGCCAAGAGCAATGGAGCGCATTGAAATTCTCTGCTCCTTGTGAGGGGTATCTGGAAAGAAATCTCGGGAGCTGAGCATTGAGGGGAAAGCGAACAGGTCTACTACTGGCTGCCCAAATGTCCTGACCATCTCTTGAAAGAGGGTCAGACAGAGGTGCTACTCTGATGAATCTATCGTGGCCCTGCTTAGCCAATCTGCCTGTGTATTTGACAGTCCTGAAATGTGTTCTGCTCTGATGGAAATCAGGTTGCTTTCTGCCCAACGACACAAATGCTCCGCTTCTCGCATGAAGTGTTTCAACTGAGTGTTGAAACCCAGTTTATGTGAGCTTTCGCAGTTATGTTGTCGGCCAATATTAATATATGTTGGTTGCGTACCTATGGAAGGAAGCTGCGGAGAGCCAGGTGTACTGCTTGAAGCTCCAGCCATTTTATGCTGTGCAATCGTTCTATGGAGGACCAGCGGCCTTGGGCTGTGAGCGATTGAAAGTGAGCTCCCCATCCAATCAGGCTGGCATCGGTGGTGATGGTAAGTCTATGGGGCTCTTTGAACAGGCAACCCTTGTTTATGGCTGGTCTGGTCCACCAGAGAAGAGATATGAGGACCTGTGATGGAACTTTGATCTTGTATTTGGAGTTGCTTCGGCTGGATCGCTGGTACAGGAACAGGAACCACTGGAGGAATCTAGTGTGGAGCTGGGCCCAAGGAATAATAGATATACATGAGATCACCTTGCCGAACAATTTTGATAAATCAGCTAGGGACACCCTCCTGCGGGCCCTGACCTCCTTAACTAATTGATGAATGCTGTTTTGTCTTTCTGTTGACAAGAAAACTTTGCCCTCCACTGTATCTATGACTGCCCCCAGATGGATTAATCGAGTCGAAGGTGTTAAATGACTCTTCCCAATTGATTGAGAACCCGTGTAATTGTAGGAAATGTAATGTGGTCTGAACAAAAGATGATAGAATTAAGATATCATCGAGGTAACACTGCAGTCGTATGGGGACACCCCGGAGATGAGCAGTGAGGGCTGCGAGAACCTTTGTGAAGGTCCTGGGGGTAGAGGCTAGTCCGAAGGAAAGAGCCATATATTCAAAATGGAGATTATTATAACAGAATTTTAAAAATTTATAGTGGGATGGCCGAATTGGAATATGTAAGTATGCCTCCATCAGATCTGTAGATGTAAGGACATCACCTTTTCTGATACCAAGTAAAATAGATTGTAGAGTGTGCATTTTAAATTTGCAATATACTAAAAATTGATTAAGGCGTTTCAAATCCAAGATTGCTCTCCACCCCCCTGAACTTTTGGGAACGAAAAGATGTGAATAGAAACCTCGCCCTCATTGGTTGGTAGCTACTGGTTGGATGGCTTGTATGTCCAGTAAGTGCTGAATATCTGTTTCCATAAGATCTCATTTAATCGGATCTCTGGAAAGAGGGCACAGCATAAAGAAGTCTGGGGGGAGGGTTGAAACTCCAGCGTAAGGCTGAATCTGATCATGTCTCAGGAATCAGACGTTGAGAAGCCCCATTGGTCCACAAATAGGTGGACCAATGGCTGCCAATGGTGGGAGATCCATGGGGGTGGCTGCCAATGGGAGGGAGGTCCATGGGGTTATCTTGGATGCCAGAAAAATCTATTTCCTGCTCCTTGGAAGGATTTCTTGGGTTGGCCAACCCTTCTGTTCCTATCCCCAAAGTCTGACCTCTCTGGCTGTTGCCCTGGTTGGAAAGGTGGGGATCTCTGGTATCTGGTTGAAAACGGTCCCTGATAAAAGGCCCAAAAGGATCCCCTCCGAAGGGACTGAGGGTTTCTAGGGTCTGACCTCCAAAAAAGAGAGGGTAAAATTTTATTTCGAGTCTCGATGAGTAGTGGATCGAGGGGAGGGCCAAACAGTCTGTCTCCCGCTAGAGGAGATGAAGCAAGCTTGCATTTATGTTTAATGTCCGCTTGCCAGTTCTTTAACCATAGCATGTGACATGTGAAGTGGTGGCTCTGGCTGAAAACCTAACTGCATGAAAGGTTGTGTCAGCTGAGAATTCGGGGGCTGCTGTCAGCTTTGCAATGTGTTGGTGTGCTCTAGTATTGGAATTGGGGACATGCTCCGT
Source organism: Laticauda colubrina (assembly GCA_015471245.1). Taxonomy (NCBI): domain Eukaryota; kingdom Metazoa; phylum Chordata; class Lepidosauria; order Squamata; family Elapidae; genus Laticauda; species Laticauda colubrina. The sequence continues at coordinate 10,250,508 of BLBF01000020.1, read as the reverse complement.
AATAGCCGGAGCCATCTGAGGGAAGAACAGGTAAAGAAGGAAGTGGCCGTAGCTGCTCTGATGGCCCACGCATCAGACTGATGGGCCCTGCGTAGGGCTAGCTCGGCCCGTTTGTCCTCCGGCTTTAATGCCTCCAGTGCCTTACTGGGAATGGAGAACGAGGACGCTAATCCCACAATTGGTTCATCTACCTCAGGACTATTCAACAATTTTAAGAAATCTGGGGCCAAATTAAAGAATTTCCCGTCATAAACAGTGGGGGTCGGGTACACTGCTGAAGCTCATTGTTTCTGTACCAGGTCTGCAAACATGTGGGGGACTGGAATCATGTCTGCCTCAGCAACAGGTTGAGTGAAAATGAGATCCTCTGGTCCCTCGTCTGATGGAGTTGGAGCGGTCGAAGGGGCCGGCTTGTCCAGTTGTGCAGTATTTTTGGCCTTGAACAATGGAGATTTGAAAAGTTGTGGCTGGAACAAGCCTGTAAATACAGCTTGGTCGGGAGCGAGGCCCTCATCCTCAGACATCCCCCTTTCTAAGGGGTCTGTTTCCAACATGGCTGGGTCAGTATCATGCATTGATTCTGATTCACTCTGGTTCAATGTGTTCCACCTCTTCTGCCTCCTCCTCCTGCGGCTCCTATAGGAGCATACCCCCTTGACACTGTACCTGGGTATAGCATAGCTCCAACCTGGCCAATGACCGAACTGATACTCATACTCAGTGGGTGCGGGATGATCCCTGGTCAGAACTGCATGTTGCAGGCCTGATGCAATTCCCTGACGGATAGCCATCTCCATCCAGGTCTTCATTTGCTCTGGCACATACTCTGGAAGAGATTGTTCCTGTCGAAGACTGGCAGCCGTTGGTGTGAACGTCACTTTGGGTATTCTTTGCATGGTTGGTGATTGAGCTGACTGGACCTGTTGACTCAGAGGAGCCACGCTGCACCTGGATGAGAGGGAGAGATCTAGGGGGGTAGGAGGGAGGAAAGATGAGGACGGCTCTGGACTGTGTGGTGAAAAGGCTTGAGAGGTCCTGTGTGTCTCCCATGTGCATTTATCTATTTGTTTTTCCAGAGCCTTGTGGCGCCTATTGGCATCCTTTCCTGATGCTTTAGAGTCCCTTTTTTTGCTTAGGATTGTGTTGAGATTTGGACTTGTCCCTTGAAGTTGAGGAGTGTGAACCACTACCCCTTGCCATTGTGATTATGGAAGGACCAGTACGCTCGTTATTTAATGCTATATTGCGTAGGTGGTTGGCGCGCCCAGGGACCTGGCCAAGAAATGGACAGGGGGCTGTGAAATCAAATCCCCTGTATTTTCTTTTTTTTTTTCAATATGGATATCTGCTTCAAAATTGAGTCATATCTCAACAATTCATTTATTATTGTGATGAAGTTGCCAGTACTATTATTTTGGTGTGATTAATATTATCAGAGCGTATGTGCAAATATATATCAAATTTGAATGTCCCAATCAGCCAAATTGAAAATGCCTAGCAGGCCAAATAATCACTCACAGACCTTCAACAATTTCCCTGCACAGGCGGACGCTGGCCTAGGTGCTTGCTGTTGTGCCACTGGATAGGAAGAACTGTGAGGGTTGAGCCAATAACATGAAATAACAAAAACCTCGAATATGTTAAAAACAAGGTTGTAATGATTCCTCGGGGTATTTTGTGGGAAAAAAACCCTTCAATCTGGAATAAGGATTACCTCACACAGTCTATTGAATTAGCATTCAACATGGCTACGCGGTCCCTTGACAGTAAAAAAACAAAAAAATGGCGATCGGACGTTATTTGTGGCGCACGCACCAGCAGCAATCTCCCGCCAAGAAAAAGAGATAAGTTCCAACAGTCTTCCCTTAGGGCTAAACCAGCAGGGAGGTGAAATAACAAGGCGATTACTTCTCCACCCCTAAACAGCGTTCTTGGGGGAAAGGAGAAACAGTGATACAACTCAGAAAGGAACAAGAGAAAAAAAGCCTCATCATTTAAATAATAAAGCAGCTCGGTGATCGTAATGGCAAGGGTAGAGCTAGCAGTTGGGGGGGGGGGGCGAAATGTGCATGGAGCCTGCCTGCGGTTAGGAGCACTTCCTGGTAATGCGATCCCCAATGGCCAGATGGCAAGGGCAGCATCGGTAAGAAAAGAACAACTGACTATCTGTCAAACCTTAAAGAGAATTCTCCTGTTTCAGCCAAGGAGTAACAAAAAAGCACTGCCTATCTCACGCAAGGTTGAGCCAAAACTGGGGAACGCTGGGGAGGAGTTCTGGGGAGGAGGAGTGTTCCGCAAATTAAGCCCCGCCTAGATGAGCAGAGATTGAAGCATCTCCCACTACTGGATGCTCTGAGCAGCTTGTGGGAGAACTGCTGTCTTAAATCAATCAAGTCAGATTGCTAGATAATTCTTCCAACTGAACAAGTAGTGGCTTGTGCTATTCATTAAACCTTTCAAATGTAATGCCGTTTGCTTTTTAATTTAATTCATTGAATCCTGTGCAGATGATTCAAACTCCAAGATTTGCTGAAGCACGTTCATACAGAAGCCTACATGATTAGATTTTCTGCATTCAGAAGACCACAATTGAGAATGGGGAAGAGAAAAAAAATGGCATTGCTAGGAAGCAATTGTAGACACGGTCTCACAGCTGCTTCTTGTACAATTTACTCTTTTGGGTAAGAGGCAAGTGCAAAGAACTACCACAAATGCTAAAAGTTAAAAATAAAATTTAGACAGCATGGATAGGTATGTAAAAATGAAAAAGGTTAATGGGACATCCTAATAAGAAATGAAGGATTTTACCTACTTGATAATGTTATCTGTTATGACAATCTGTCCTGCTCCAGGAATCAACGGGGTGGCTTGCTTTAGGTCTAATTCTTAAATTAAAAAAACAACAAGTAATCAATTGTAAAAACAATAAGCAAGCAATTGTGTTTTTATCTTAATTCCTTAATCAACCTCAGGGCATCATAGTTACCTTTCTCTTGTGCTAGCATGGTTCGTTGATATTTCCCTCTGTTTAGTTCCTTCAGAACTTGCATTAATTCTGTAATTCGAGCTGTGAAGCTAAAGGTTATAAATCTATTAAACTGACAGATGTCAAGAATTTTTCTTCAAAATTGAATGTTCATCAAAAATAAATGAAATCAACAGTTTAAAATGGAAAGCAAAAATATTACATATCACGAGCATATTATAATTATTTAGAAACTACTTTTTTCCTTTTTTAAAAAAATATTCTAAAAAAAACATTTATTTGACGTACATTTAAAACAAACATATGTGTGTGTGTGTGTGTGTGTGTGTGTGTGCTGTTCAGCTTACTTCGGGTATTATCCCACGTCATTGTAGTTGTGCTTTTAAAGTTGTAGCAACGTTTTGGAAGAATCTCATCTGTCATCATCAGGCTTCTGTATTGAGTTCGTATGTGGGTCAGGCTATCACAGCCGTTAGTTTAAATTTGAGGCTAGCCTACTTTTGTCCCAGGATGGTTTTTTCTACATCCTGATTGGTTGGGAGTCTTGATCTGTGTTTATTGGTCTTGGAGCTTGTTTGATTGGTGTTTCTGGTTTCTTCTGTCTGTTTTGTGGCTTTGATTGGCTGGCAACACTGTGTTCCTGTGTTCCTATTTTTTTGTCTGTTTTGAAGGCAGTCTTGATGTGATGCCTGTGTAGTATCTTACTAATTTTGTCTGTGGTACCTCTTATGTAGGGCAGGACAGCTGTTCCATAGGTCTGTTGATCTTCTAAGTCTCTATTATGTCTTAGTGTGTTTTTGTGGATCAAGTTGGTGATTTTGTTTTTGTGGAAGCCATTGGCTGTCAGTACTTTAGTCAGGGTGCATAGTTCAGTCTTTATATGTGTCTTGTCTGCCAGGCGTTTGCTTCTGGTGATTAGTGTTTTGGTCACGGAATTTATCTGTGTTGGGTGGTGGTGGGATTGGGCGTTGAGGTAGCGGTTGGTGTGTGTTTTCTTCTGGTATACGGTGTGTCCTAGTGTGCCATCTGTTCTTTTGTAGATTAGTACATCTGGGAATGGTAGTTGTTTGTTTATTTCCATTTCCATGGTGAACTTGATTTTGGGGTGTATGCTGTTTAGGTGTGTTAGGAAATTGTTGAGGTTTTCTTTTCCATGGGGCCAAATCACAAATGTGTCATCGATGTATCTTAGCCATAGTTTGGGTTTGTGGGTGGCATTAGCCAGGGCTAAACGTTGCTACAACTTTAAAAGCACAACTACAATGACGTGGGATAATACCCGAAGGAAGCTGAACAGCACACATGTAAGTTCCCGTGAAAACTTAAAAAAAAAAACCATATGTATGTGTGTGTGTGTGTGTGTGTGTGTGTGTGTGTGCATATGACCTAGAAGATGAACAGTCCTATGAAACATCTGTCCTGCCCCACATAAGAGGTACTACAGACAAAATCAGTAATATACTACACAGGCATCACATCAAGACTGCCTTCAAAACAGACAAAAACATAGCAGCCATCCTTAGAAACCCCAAAGATAAAATTGACCTGGAAAACCAAGGCCTATATGAAGTCCCCTGTGCATCATGTCCGGCCACATAAATTGGACAGACCAATAGAAGAATAAGTACCCGCCTGGATGAACACAAAAATGCAGTAAAAATGCTGGAACACACTTCCTCACTAGTCCAACACATGAAAGCCACAGGTCATAACATCAACTTCAATGGCAGCAAAACCCTAGCCACTATAGAAAACCCCAACCACATAATTATCAGAGAAGCCATAGAGATTAAAAAAGACCTGAAAGCATGAATAGAAGAGATGACTCCACCAGACAGTCAATCATTTGGAAGCCTGCACTCACAAACAAAAAAATCTCCACACCACAAGCCAGGCAAACACCTGGGCACAAACAGACTCCCCCTGATACCTCCAGCTCAAACACACCCCAACCAGGCACCCAGATGAAACCTAGCTTCCTAACAAATGATAGCCATCCTTTTACTCGGAGCCAAGCTGCACTAAAAGCCTCCAATATAGGAACACAATATTGCCAGCCAATCAAGACAAATAAAAAGCCACAAAACAGACAGAAGATATTAGAAACACCAACCAAGCAGAACACAGCAAACTCGAAGACCAATAAACACAGACTAAGACTCCCAACCAGTCAGGATGAAAAAAAAAAAACATTTCTGGCACTAGCCTCAAATTTAAAACTGAAACGGCTGTGATAGCCTGACTCACAGACGAACACAGTACAGAAGCTTGATGATGGCAGATGAGATTCTGCCGAAACGTTGCTACAACTTTAAAAGCACAACTACAATGACGTGGGATATTACCCGAACGAAGCTGAACATACATACATACATACATATATATGTATGTATGTATGTATGTATGTACGTACATATATACATTTTACAGCATATATTGAGCAATGGTTATTTTTTTTTCTTTATCTTTATCATTGACGTGATCTACCTTGTTATAATAATTCCTTCGTTCTTTTAATGTTTTAATTTCTCGATATAGTTTATGATTAAATGCATGTCTTCTGTTATTTCCATAACTTATCCAAATATCAAATATTACCTTTTCTTTAACCACTCATACCAAATGACTATTATTTCATAATAGTCACTATCTTGTTTATTTTTTAACAATTTGGTTAGGCTATCCATCTCAACACATTCATGTATTTCACTATAATAATTACTATACCTTCTGAAGGAATGGAAGACAGTTTCCAGTTTTCTGCACAGGTTATTCTGGCTGCAGTTATGATGTGCAAAATTAAATATTGATATTTTTTCTCCATGTTTAGATCTATCATACTGAGCAGAAAGGTTTTGGGTTCAAGTTTTAAATTTTGTTTTGTTATATTTAAAATCCAATTTCTAATATTTCTGCAAAACTTCTGAGCACATGGGCAAGTCCACCACATGTGAAAATATGTTCCTTGTGCATAGTTACATTTCCAACAGTTGGGTGGTAGGTTGGGAAACATCTTAGCCAGTCTCGCAGGAGGTAGGTGCCAGCGATGAACCATTTTATATAAGTTTTCTTTATACGAGACTGACATGGTTAATTTGTAATTTGTTTGCCAGATGTGTTCCCACTTATCTAATTCAATACTATGACTCACGTTTTTTGCCCAAATTATCATAGATTCTGTGACTGTTTCTTCTTTTAATTTGAAATCCAAAAGATATTTATATGTTTTACTAATTGTTTTCTTTTCCTCTCCTAGCCATATTTTATCTAATTCTTGTGGGGTTATATTAAAGCCAAATTGTTCTCTATCTTTTTTATAATGGGTTTGTATTTGTGCAAAGGGCCACCATGCCACCAAAGGGCCACCATCTCCTTTCCTTGAATTTGTATTTGTTTCTTATTTTTAAGCTCTCCAGTATCATATAATAAATCTTTATACCTGACAATATTTTCATAATCCAATACATTTGGATGTGTGACTGCTTCCAATGTAGATAGCCACAATGGAACCTTTGGGTAGTGGTTTTTTTTAATCCTTCCCCAGATATTGAACAACATATTTCTTACATGGTGCCTTTGGAGATATGAATGTTGTTTAGATTTTCCATCCCACATGAAGGTGTGCCAGCACCTTCTAATACTAATAACCTTTTATTTTCTAATTTAACCCAATTCTTAAGCCAGTTTACTATAGCAGCCTCATAATATAATTCAAAATCTGGAAGGCCAAATCCTCCTTTTTTCTTGGCATCCCGTAATAATTTATATTTCACTCTGGGTTTTTCCTTTGCCATATAAATTTAGATATACATTTGTTTAATTCTACAAAAAAATTCTTTTCCAACTTGACTGGCACTGTCTGAAACAAGAAAATAGTTTTAGCAAAATATTCATTTTTACTATTGAAATATATCTCAATAGTGATAATTGCAATTTGGCCCAATTATCTAAATCTTTAACTGTTTGCATTGATAACTTATTATAGTTATCTTTTTTAATCGATGAATATCTAGCAGTCAACCAGATCCCTAAGTATTTTACTTTATTTATCACCTGCATACCTAATTTATTTGCTAGTTCTTCCTTCTGCTCTTTTGTACAGTTTTTTGTTAACACTTTTGTTTTTTCTTTGTTAATTTTTAACCCTGTCACCTTCCCATATTCTTCTACTTCTCTTAATAGTATAGGGTTCACTTCTAAGGGTTCTTCTAATATAAATGCCATATCATCGGCGAATGCCTAGAGTTTATATTCCTCTTTTTTAATTTTTAGTCCTCTAATCTCTCGTTTTTGTCTAATTTGTACTAAGAGAGTCTCTTCTGCCAATATATACAATAGAGGAGCTAGAAGGCAGCCTTGTCTTATTCTCTTATTTATCTTTATGGTATCTGTATTTTCCCCATTTATTAATATTTTTGCGGTTTGCATGTTATAAATTGTCTTAATAAATCCTATAAAATTTTCACCAAATTTCATGCCTATCAGTTGTTTAACAAGGAAGTTCCAATTCAGGTTGTCAAATGCCTTTTGGGCATCTAAAAATATCAATGCCATTGTCTTAGTTGAGTATACTTCATAATATTCTAATATATCCATAATGGTTCTTGTATTGTTTTTATTTGCCTATGGGGGAGGAAGCCATTGTGTTCAGGGTGGATAATTCTACTTAATACTCTCTTTAATCTTTCTGCCAATATTGTAGCCATTATTTTGTAATCTACATTTAAAAGTGATATTGGTCTGTAGTTTTGAATTTTTTGTGGGTCTGATTGTTCTTTATAAATAAGGGTAATATATGCTTCCAACCATGATTTAGGCATGTTAACATTCTCTGGGGCTTCATTGTACAAGTTCACCAATATCTCCGGAGCATATTATAATTATTTAGAAACTACTTTTTTCTATTAAATGATGGTCCAAGCTTTGTTCAAACACTTTATATTTTATATTTCAAAACAATCAAATTAATCTCAGTTGTCTCATAATTAGAAAAGAATACAAGGAGGATAAAATACATTTATTTTATGAATGAAAATAGGATTACACTTCTTGGTCAATCTTATTGTTGGGGAAACTGCTGGCCAGGCTAGAAGCAGGAGTCAAGTGAGGATCTAGTTTAGAGTTCTTGCAAAGCCAAGCTTGACCTCCTCCTTCAAGATCCATAAAGCCATATCTGGCTGTTTCTTGAGGAAGGCGAGCAGTCTGGGCAGATTCATATAGCACAGTCAATATTAAGTCAATAAATTGTTTACTTCAACTATTCATGGGTGGCACTAGTTGCTTGTACTTGACACTCACCCAGCCAATCGAGTCATTTCACGGCCAGCTAGAACTATTCTGCCAAGGGCCTGTGACATTCTCAGCAGCATTCTTCCACTTTGGTAGTAATCCTTAAAACAATGAAATATAGGGTTTTTTTCTCTCAAAAACAAACAAGCAATATGTGTGTCATTTATTATAACCGCTGTAGCAAATATATTACTCACCTCCAAAAGTTCAGCATGGGTGCTATTCTGATGACGAGGATGAGACAAGTTTAGAAATGGGCGGCTAACAACCAAATAACCAACTACGGTTGCCAGATCTATAACATTTTAAGAAAAAAAAAAGTATTTCTAAGTCCATGTCATTATTTTAAATATGGACTGACCCAACATTTGGACAGCAATTTCATGAAACACTGTTATATTCTTTTCACTTTAATATAAGTAGTCCTTGTTTAGCAACCACAATTAGGAACCAGTGAGTCTGGGTTGCTAAGTGGGGAAGATTGTGTGGCCACAACTGGGATTTCAAGCTTGAAACTGACAATGAAACTGAAAAGGCTAATCAGTTTTACTTTGCCTCCTAACCATTCCCCAGACATTTGGAATGCTCACTCCAGCACAAAGGAATTAATATTTATATTTATATTCATTGGAGAGGAAGGGAGTGCAAGACAGTATAGGAATCCTTGCTTAATGACCACAATTGGGCCCAGAATTTTGGTCGTAAATCATTGCAGCCATTAAATAGGTGCCCATGTAACCTGACTCAATTTTAGAACCATTTTACAATGATCGTAAAGTAAGCCACAATGGTCATTAACCAAATCACATGATCATTAAGCAAATTGAGAGATTAAGCAAATCCAGTATATGCAATGGGTGGGTTTTGCCTTTTTCTGCTGGAAAACATCAAGCTGGCCAGGTCTCCCAGGTCATGCCCAGTCGGCTGTGACCACTCCGGTCCCTCCCCTCCCTCCCAGCCTCTGGAGGACAACCATAATGTTGATCTGGCCCTCAATGAAATCAAGTTTGACGCCCCTGGGTCAATAAAATGTGGGTCAATAAAATGTGGAGAAAACTCTGTGCTATAAGACAGAGTTTTTCCTTTCCTTTTTCCCAAGATTGGGGAAACTTCTTAAATGGTACAGGAATTAGAAGGCAGAGGCTACTATTTAAAAGTCAGAAAGAAGATACTAGCACTATTGAATTCTACATGACAAAATGTCTGTTTTATGGAAAGTATCATCAAGTTCTATATCAGGAAGGAAGGAAGGAGGGAAGGAAGGAAGGAGGGAAGGAAGGAAGGAAGGAAGGAAAGGAGACTTACATTTAGCAATAATGGTGTCTACAAAGCCCATTGTAAACCGGAACAAAATGAAATTGTGCAGGTGCTCTACCTAGGGCAATAAAAAATGGGAAAGTTATGTTAATATATTTTATACATGGTATTGAAATGATGGATTAAAAATAGATTGAGTCTCAGTCTTTCTTAGGATGTATTTATTTTATTTGGAAACAAAAAAGAAAAATGTTGCATTCTACAATATACAGGAAGGAAATACTTATCCAAAAAATTGAAAATTTATAAAGAGCAAGCTACTTTTGGCAATCTTTTTTGTTGTGTTTTTTTTTAATGGTACTGTCTTTTATAAGTTCCAATTTTCAGAAAACATATTGCTGATTTTATTGCTATAGTACATTTTTAAAATTGTAATAATTTCAAGATAACCTTTTCATTCACCATTTAATCAAATTTATATATTTTTATATTAGATGTCCATGGATGAGGGAATCATGAGACTTTTGAGGCAATTATTGTGTATCGTTGAGCATTCCCAAAAATATTTTTTTTAAAAATGATCAAAACAATCTCAAGATATCTCATGCAAGAATAATAACCTTATGAAATTTGGTTCATTTTGTGTAATTTAACTGCATATGCTTCTCAGTTGGTGCAGGCAATAGATAGCACATTGGCTTACATAGTAGTCTCTAATTAAAGATCTTAGCTTGCATAGAATAGCATGAGCTTGCTTAAGTAAAATAGGACTTTAGTTGATTTGGTGCCAAATCTTGTATGAAAAAGTTTCAGAAGATATAATAATCTCCCATTTAGATGAACAGAAAGTGGATATAAGGAAAAAGAATGAGAAAATTGTTTGGGAAAGAGTGAAATGGTGTATGCTACAAAGTACCACAAAAATATGTGGAGTTATGAGAAGTCTGTGAAAAAATACTTGGTGGAATGTTGATAAAAATGCTACAGGTGAGCAAAAAATCCTTCGACAGCAGCATGAGGACCAGAAAAAAAAATGTATATGTGTATGTGTATGCTACACAGAATGTAGTCAAAGACAAAACCTACTCACAACTAAAAAAGTGAAAATATATTTATAATGCAATATGGGAAACTAAAAAAGTGTATTAACGGTGAGGAAAAAAAAAGACTTTGATGCTTATAAATGGTAGTTGTAAAAGTCAAATACATTTTTTTCAAAAAAAGTCTGCATCCAGGATCAACAAAGCTCATTTGTTCTGAAGTCACTGAGTCTAAAGGGCATTTTAAATCAGACTTAAGGAAAAAATAAAGATATAAAGGCTGAGAGGGGAAGAAGATAGTTAAGCAAGTTTGGCAATATTTTTGGAGAGTGGATATAATCAAATTGAATCAAATCAAATTGAAGGAGACAAAATCCTTACTACAACTAAAGCATTCAGAGGGCCAATTAATAGAAAAGGTTAATAAGCTACAATCAAGTCCCCTCCTTTTTATCTATATCTTTTGGTATTGCTTTCAGAAAAAATAATAGATTCTTTCACCTTGATTGCAACCAATCAAGACAAACAAAAACTTCAACAGATCATTAGAACTGCAGAAAATTTTTTTGATACCAATCTGCCTTCCGTTGAGGATCTGTATATTGCATGAGCCAGAAAGACAGCTGTGAAAATATCTACAAACCCCTCACATCCTGGACATAAACAGTTTCAACTTCTACCCTCAAAGCGACTTTAGGGCACTGCACATCAGAATAACTAGACACAAGGACATTTCCCCCTATGTCATCATTCTGCTAAACAATTAATTCCCACAATTCACCTTTCATAATCATTAACATCACTATGCCAAATGTTATGGATTTATATTACCAAATGGTTTAACACTAACTTACCAGTTTGTGAAAAGCTTTGTGAATTGTCTGTTTTTCCCTTTGGTTCCCATTATAAAATGCAATTTCCTCACTGTAGAAAAAAAAAAGGTCTAATCAGCACATATTTGCAAGCAAGATCAAGCTACGGAGCAGGAGAATGAGGTGGGATTGTCCACAAGTGATAAAAATGTGTAATGGCACCTGCCGTTTCAGACAACTGGTTGGAAGTCATACTTTTAAATGCTCCCTCACTCTCTTTCCCTGCTTACTACACGTTTTAATCCTGGCCTGCAACACAGCATTTTAATCCTGCCCTGCAACACTGTTTCAGCATTTCATAATTTTCAGTCTCCCACGTGTCTGGACCAGACCTTGAAACTAGTCTTACAACTAGTGAAAGCTTGCTGTAATAACAAAATTAGCAAAATGTTCTTCAAATGACTAAGCAGAATAACTCAGGGTGCATGCATTCTTAAATTTTTAATTACAGCCATACCCTTGATTCTCTAACAGAATTACCAATAACTACTCCCGATTTTCACTGCTTTTGCATTAAAGTTCATATTAAGTTCATATCACATCACAACTAACTTCAACTTTTTTTTAATAAAATGGGTATTTTAAGAAAACTATATTAGGATGTGCTTCCTACAAAAATTGAATTACCCTAAAACAAATTACAACAAATCAAACAAATATATCTTACTCATTCAGTTTTCAGATGAAAATTCTTTGTTTTCATGTTATGCCAACCAATATAGACAGGTTTAACATGAAACATTTTGATTTTTAAAAAATAAATAACAACATAAAGGACTTGATGTAGCCATCTCATACCTGTTTGTAATGAGCCGTGAATTGACGTATCTATACTCGCCTTCGTATTTTTGTTCTGTAACCGTCATCTTACCAATAGGTCTTCTTAAGCGTGTAAGGAAAAAGCCTGAAAAAAGCAAGTAGGCCATCATGGAAGCAGGGCCCTGAAAATATCAACAAGTAAAATAAGACACAACTTCCAGAATAAATCTGTTAACAATATTTTCTTTTTCAAAAAGAATGCATCTAGCAATCCATCTGTGCAGAGGCTGGTTACAGGGAAAAGGTTAGAAGTTACTTCCAACTGCAGAAAAATGTAATCAATCTCAAAGTAAGACCTGCCAATTCTGAAATTAAATAACATTTAATTATTTTTATAAATGACAGCAGGTTCCAAATATTTGCTTCTGAGTAAATGCTTATAGGATATTGTATACGTCAAGGGCTGATCTATGATAGAAACCTTTTCTGAAAGATTAATACATCCATTTCTATTGCAAAAAATGCATGCGGGGATGTGAGCATGCATGCCTGTATATGTTTAACCCTGTTGACTCCTGTTGACTGCCTGGATAAGGCCTTGCAATTTTTTCTTGCAAGATTTCAGAAGTGGATTGCCATTGCCTATAGATCTCAGAGAGTATGACTGGCTCAAGATCACCCAGCCGCTTTCATGTGTAAAGTGGGACTAGAAATCACACTCTTCAGATTTTTAGTCTGATACCTTAACCACTACAGCAAATTGGCTCTCTACAAGAATTTAATGTATGTAAAATTCTTAAAAGTCTGAATAACCTATTAAATTATCAAGGCATTGTTAAAAGAATACCCCACATTATATTTGTTTATAGAGGATACAGCACACATTTGACAGATTATAATAAAATGGTTGAAAATTTCTAAATTTCTTATCATTTTAGTTCCACATACTTCTCAATATTACATTATAGAAAATTCTCAATAATTCATCTCCCCTATTGAAGAGTATATAATTCATACTTAAAGTGCATAAATAAAAATACAATTTTACCTGTGCTCCTATTGCACTTGTTAGTTTAAAGATGTATAGAACAATATCCAAAAATGGCTGCAAAATAAGATTTAATGGTAAATATTGGTCATGGGAGAAAGCATGCAGCATTAATTTTTATTTAAAAGGACACCTTTAAAAAGATGTCGGTTTTTCAAATAAATATAGCTAAAATGTCTCTTTATAACTTAGTCTATTAAAGATTATGTGAATGTTCTGATTCACTTTTAAAAAACAAAAAAAACCTGCATTTAAAAATATTCCTATAATAGAAATCAATTTCTAAATAGTTTTGCTTTCTCTACTGTTTAAGAATATTTAAAAACAAGAAAAATCTTTAATTCAGCAGTTTTTCAGTTTCATACTGAAAATGAATATTTAACGCTACAATGTAAAGAATATTTAAACATGCAGATGACAACATAATTGCTTTTTTTCTTCACACTTACCTTGCTGAGATTTGAATATAGGTCCACTACACTATTACAAAATTTTTCGACGTCTTGTGTAAGCAGCTGATCAGGATTGCCTATTCTGTTGTCCAGATTGCCCATTTTGTAGAATGTGTAACTCCTGAAATGTCAGGAAATCACATTATATAATCAAAATATAACACAGTAGTTTTACTAAATGATTATTGACATTTATATTTATTTATTGAAATTGTTGTTCTCCCTCCCTGCAAGGCAACTCTGGACTGTTTATAAGATTAAAAGAAATAAAACTATACATATACTTCTATACATGTGTGGATGGATGGATGGGTGGAGGGAGGGAGGGAGGGAGGGAAAGAGAGAGAGAGATTGAGATTATAATTAAAATTATCATTAAAAGATGGAGAGGAAAAAAAATAAGAACTGCAGGGGTGAGATGGGATCTGTTACAAGTCCATCAACCACCTCTACTGTGACACTGCCCATTGAAATGAGGTAGTCCCTCAGGAAACCTGGATCCATGCCACAAAGGGCTTTAAAGATGATAACCAACACCTTGAATTGCACCCGGAAGCAAATCGGTAGCCAGTGTAACTCATGGTTCAGCAGTGTGACATGGGCAACTCTAGGGTCCCTAAAGCCATACTCTGCATCAGTTGTAGTGTCCGAATGCTCTTCAGGGCAGGCCCATGTACAGCAGATGCAATAGGCCAGATGTGAGACGACAAGGATTTGAATGACCGACTGCAGGGGCCCCTGAACCAGGAAAGGCTACAACTGGCGCATAACCCAAAGTTGTACAAAGGCTGCCCTAGCCTTGACTGCCACCTGCTCATGAATCCAGGAGAAACCTCAAATTGTGAACCAGGTCTGTGTGGGATAATGCCCCCCATCCAAACTAAAGATGTCAAAGTCCCAGATCTTAAAGCTCCACACTCCCAAAGCAATTCAGTCTTATCAGGGTTCAATCAAAGTCTCCCAGTCATCCAAGCCTCGAAAGCCTCCCAGGCACCTTGAAAGGGTAGGATTCGCATCACTCAGGTCACCAGCGGTGGAGATGTAGATACCTCAAAGTATCGACGATACCTCAGCCCATGGTGACAAATGATCCCACTTGGTGGCTTCATGTAGAACGAGAGGCAAGAACCCTGCAGCAGGCCACAGACTATGGGCTGGAACTCTTACTCCCTATCAACACGGATTGGGACCTGATCTTGGGTAAAGGAGTCCAACCAGCACAAGACTCTGCTGCACCAGACCCCATAGCTGGCCCAAAAGGATATTATGATTGATGGTATCGAAGGTTGCTGAGAGATGAAGGAGAGCAAGGATGACTACTACCCCCATCCTACTCTTGTCAGAGATCATCCACAAGTGGAGCCAGGGCTGTTTCTGTCTCTTAACCAGGCCTAAATCCTGACTGAAAGGGATCCAGATAATCTATTTCATCCAGGATCCTCTGAAGCTACCAAACAACTATCGTTTCTACCACCTTCCCCTAAGAAGGGAAGAAATGGGCAACAAATTATCTAGGCAGTGTGATCTTGCAAAGATTATGCAAGGAGGCAAAGTGAACCAGGGCCTTCTTATACATTAATTTATACATTACAATTTATATTAACTTTAGAGTTTATTTAATCTAATTTAATGTTAAAAACTAAACAAAAAATATTACTTACTGTAGGTATTGCTCATAAAGATACTTGGTTAGCCGGACACGGAAACACAATTTAAGTTCATTTAGTCCGTATTTCAAGAAGTTATTCACTAGGGAAATCTATAAGTCAGAATATATCAGTAAGAATGCATAATCCAATCTGCTTAAAGCCCACCACCACTTTAGATCCCAACAGATGGCAAACTAAAATCCAATTTAAGAATACAACCCACAAAGAATTCATCTGCAATCCTAGCAATGTTTATTTGGGAAATAAGCTCCAATAAACTGGATGCAACGTAAACCTGCATAGGATTGTGTTGTAATCCGTTTTTTAAAAAAACTTCATGAAGAAATATATGCTTAGATACAAAGCACCAAGAGGAAGCTTGAAATGTAATAGTACTTGCTACTCTGTGAATTGTTTCACCAGATGGTGAGTTTCTCACGGAACAATATCACAATATATAAATTTATATAATTATATAAATTATAGCATGTCAGTGAACAATCTTTTATCTGTAAGGATCACATATTGGGTACCACAAAAGAAATAGAAAGCATCAATAGTGCAGTGGGCTTTCTCCTACATACGTGTGAATCAGGACTTTCTAATTCTTTCTTTGATTTTGAAAAATTTTCATTTTTTCCCCTCATTTCTATGCTAGGATTGTTCTGTTGGCTTTTCTATACACAAAAAATGCTTTAATATGCTAATATGTTACTACAGGTCTCAATTATCTACAGCAGGGGTGTCAAACTCAAGGCCCATGGTGCTTAGATCTGGCCTGCAGGTCCACCCTGGAAATAGTGAAGGACTGGCCCGCAGTCCCTCTGCTAGTGAAAACAGAGCTCAGGAGGGCCGCACGTGACTCCGTTTTCACTGGCAGAGGGTTGCAGGAGGCTGTCCCAGCCAAAAAACAGAGCTTGCGAGCCTATTTTTGCTGGCAAGTGCTCAGGCCACCACAGGCGCCTCCGCGAGTTGACGCCATGCCCTTCCTCACCACGACCCCCTCATTCTGAGGTCAAACATAACTCTGATGCTGCCCTCAATGAAATCAAGTTTGATACCTCTTATCTACAGTAAGGCTTTCACCTACCTGAACTGGCCCATTTGATATGTTCTTCCTGGAAAAAGCTTCTGTGTATTCTCCACTTTTATAAATAAGGAGAATGGAGGACATGGGGTCCTACTTCTCTGGCTTTGTGAAATGGTCTTCCCTTGGAAATAAGACTGACACTATCCTTCTTCATATTCTGAACTCTTCCCCAGAATGTATAGGGACTGGTAAGTGTTTGAATGTCCATTTCATTTAACTATTGTTTCATGTTTATCTTATATTTTGGTTGTGCTATTATTTTCTCCATTATCTGCCTATCCCAAGCCCATACCAAATCCAGTCTGAGCATCTGGCTGAAAATGTGACAAACCATAATGATATTTTTTAATGTTTACTACTTTTATTTTAATGATATTTACTGTGGCTGTTTTATTGATTGTATATTTTACTGCATTGCCACTAAAATTGTTTATACTTGCTATATAATGGCTCATGATGAAAGGGGAAATCTTTTCCTTTTCTTTATTACATTCTTATTTTTTCAGTTTTTAATATGTTCAATGTTCTGTTCTGCCCCTTTCTTTTCTTTTAGTTTGTATTAATTTTTATTGTAATCACAATTTTTATTAAAATGACTACATAGGAAAATAAGAACTTGGATTATTTTTCTCATATCATATCCCTTCAACAGAGAGGAAAAGAATTGGCCAAGAACCAGTCTTGAACTCAGAGATACTTTTGAATTGTATTAAGAGTATCGAACAATTATTTATACCATCAAGTTTAAATTCTTACAAATGGAATTCCTTGCTCTTACTTTGATGTAGAGCCCCAAAAATATTTTTTTGAAAAATCATTTCTTGTATAAAACACTTCCCCATCAGTCTGGAAGAGGAGCTGTTCCATTAATGAAGTGAAAAACTACCATTTTGTTAATGAAAAGGAGAAAAAAAACGCACCAAAATTGTATCTTATGCACTTTAATTCAAAATCAAAATGGAACAAGCAGTTTATCAACTTTTAAGTATGTTTTGCACTATAAAATACAAACTTTCCCTTAGCTTTTATTCTCTGGATATAGACTATTTTATTCTTCCTTTTATCCATTGTGGTTAGAGTGACATCAAACAAATCTTTCACATTAAGATCAAGGGTGGGCAACCTGAAGCACTGCAAATAGTTTGGATGATAGTTTCTACAACATTGTGTCATGTTGTAGACCTAATTTCTGGAAGTCACTACAAAATAGTGAGTGCAAAATTGAAGTAGGAAAAAAATTAAATACCGCAAATGGCCAAATGTTATTTGCAAAGTTGTGACTGAATACCTATTCAGTTTACACCAAAGAGGTCAAGAACAAAAAAGCACCACTTACAGCAGGCATGGCAGCGATGAAGTTGAACAAGTATTTCTTGAAATCTTTTCTACTGCGGCCAATGATAGCACTGCAAACCACCACATGCGCAAGATTAGTGTCAGAAGCAAGACTCATCCCACAATGTTTCCACAAGGACAAGTGGAAAGCCGTGAAAATGAACACAAGAAAAGGTCAACAAAAGAAGCAGCAAGACTCTCTTTACAACAGCGGTGTCAAACTCATGGCCTGTGGGCTGGATACACATGCTGGCCCTGCCCCCACCTGGTTTAGCAAAGGGGAAAAAAGTCCCAATACATCACATGATGCCGCTGTGATGCTGCCAGTTTGACACCCCTGCTTTATACCATATCAACATTCAGATGTACTCCCACAACTGTGGACAAAGCGACAATTGAATCAGTAAAAGCCATCACCTCCCTTTCTACCCGTGGTGAAAGCCATCACCTCCTTTCCTACCCTTCACACCAATGGAACTAATTATACAGGCGATGGTGGGTTTTAAACTTCCACATACTGTTGCCCATCTCCTTGAAGACACCACTCTACAAAAAAAGTTATCGCCAAACAAGTGTATTGCTAAATCCCATGCCTCCATAAGGCCTGCTTAACCTACACTTCCATCCTGACGTCACTGAGATATATATTTTCTCCATTTCTGCTGACCTCAGGACATGGGTTAAGTTAGGTCTTCCAGAGGAGAAAGCATGGGCTGCCACTATAAAAGGCAGTTATGTGCTTTTTGTAAAAAAAAAAAAGTAACCAACAACAAAAAAAATCCCACTCCTACATTATACTGAGTCTCTGTGGCACAGTGGTTAGAGTGCAGTAGTGCAAGCTACTTCTGCTGACAGCCAGCTGCCTACAATTTGGCAGTTCAAATCCCACCAGGCTCAAGGTTGACTCAGCCTTCCATCCTTACGAGGTGGGTAAAATGAGGACCCAAATTGTTGGGGCAAGAGGCTGACTCTGTAAACTGATTAGAGAGGGCTGTAAAGCATATAAAGCAGTATATGTCTAAGTGCTATTGCTATTATAGCAGCAAATGCAAAAAAAATTAATAAATAGGATTCAAATTGGATAAAAGTCAATACATATAGAAGGAAAAAAGAATAGGTCAAGGAATAAAAAATTATATTCAGGAAGGTGAAGAATTTGGTAGGAAAAAAATAATACTAATAGTTTAGAAACATAGCAGGGAGAAATTTGACTACAATCACCCAATGATTATCAATGTTTCTTAGTGAGCACATCTTCAACTTCCAGAATTCTCAGCCAGCATGGCCAAAGCTGGAAACTGCACTCCCAGTGACTGGGAATTCGATTAAGAACAATCTAGAACAAGATTCAAGGTGGCATTGGCGGCAATTGAGACTGTTACTTTTAATCTACTAAGTGGTTGTCTTTGGAGTAGCAGAGAACAACAGTGAAAGTCACCAGCACCATACTGTATAATTTGTAAGAATACAAGTTTTGAAGCAATTAATAAAGCTTTAGAAAGAGTATACAATTTAGCTGATATTATTCAAACTAAATCTCTCCGAAGTCAAAAACCACTGGGGAAAAGAAGCAATTGTTTCATTTATGCATCAGTTACGAGCATAAACATTGTAGATACATGCTAATATTTATGTCTCTTTACCAGTGGAATAGAAACTACAAATTTAAAAAAGAAATCCTTGAATAGCGACAGATTCCTGCTTATGATTGCACTGAAAGAAAAAAAATGTACAGAATTTAACAGTTTTATTTCTGACTAGGCAAAGTAATCATTATATGCTTTTATTGTACAAAGAATAATGGATAATTACTACAGGCAGTCCTCAACTTAGCGACCACAATTTAAGTGAGTTTTGCCCCTGACTTTTCTTGCCACATTTGTCAAGTAAATCACCGCAGTAGTTAATTTAATAAAACAGTTGTTCAGTGAATCTGGCTTCTCCATTGACTTTGCTTGTCACAAGGTTGCAAAAGGGGATCACATGACTCTGGGACACTGCAACGGTCATAAATATCAAACCAGTTGTCAGGTATCCAAATGTAAATCATGTGACCATGGGGATGCTGCAACGGTCACAAGTGTGAAAAATGGTCATAAGTCACTTTTTTCAGTGCTGGTGTAACTTTGAATGGTCAGTAAATGAACTGTTGTAAGTTGAGGACCACCTGTACTACAGAAGTCTAATAAACAACATCCCTCATAGACATCAACATTTGTAAGGTAAAAATAATAGCTATCCGTTTAAGTTTCATAGAAAATAGGATTACTGCATGAATGTCAACATGGAAAGTGTAAATTTCCTCGCCATAAGATTCTAGATGCTTAGACAAAACTCTTGATATTCAAGAGCATTCATGGTTTAGATAACTAGTGCCCACAATACTGCATTGTACATTGCAACATGGGAATATGGAATCATATTATTACCTTCCATAAAATAATCTCATTCATATATGCGGTTGAGTGACACACTCAAATATGTTGAAATACCAACTTTTAAAATTCCCAGTCAACAAAACTGATAGTCATGCTACTATGGAATTCTGAGAGAGAAATTCCAACATATCTGGGATTTGGGAGAAAACTGATTATTGCACCTCACGAGGGCACCAATTGAGCAAGGCTAACCCTTAAACTTTTTTTTTTGCTTTTCTATGAGCCACACTGATTCTTCTCCAGGGAGCTCCAAGAGAGACTAAAAGGGTAGAGGAGAGCCTCTGGCCTAACATGGCATGTTCACTTAGAAATATATTTTGATTTTGTATTGTACTTGGATGAAGCCTTTATTTTTAGTCATTGAAGACAAATATCATTTATTTGTATGCAAACTCTGTTTGTAAAAATAGTAGTACAGTAGAACTTCCAGTTATGACCGTAATCCATTCTATGACTTTGGTTGCAACTCAATTTGGTCATGACCGGAAGCGAGACTGACTGCACAGTGCATACAAAAAGAATGGCGTGGAAGGGGAAATAGCTGCAGCTGAGTTTGATCGCCACACAAGTATTTGTTCACGACCAGATGCAAAAATTTTGTGAAATTTTTGGTCATCACCCAATTTGGTCATGGTCAGAAGCCTTTGTGACCAGAGGTTCTATTGTATTAGCTTCTGATATATGGTAACATAGAAAAATAATGGTAGGAAATTGTTTGAAATATACAAATGACCCTTACCTCTCGATAACTGTTCCATTATGAATCATCCAGATGTCACAATATGTGCGAAGTACCAACATAATGGCAATAAGTATCAAATAACCTGTCTATTATAAGAAAGTTATAAAAACAATATTTAAAACTGCATTAATTTTAGCAGTTTTACACAGAAAGCATACAGATCTTTTCCAACCATAAAGAATCAGTACAAATTAAACTTTAAAATAAAGCTGTTTATAAAGTTGATTTAAAAATAAATCTGTTCCAAATATGAAGTACAGATAGCCCTTGACTTACAACCAAAATAAGGACCAGAAGAAAAATCACTGTTTTCAGCAGTGTGGTCATTAAGTGAGATATGAGACTGAATCTAGAATTTATAATTTTTTTATCATGGTCATTAAGCGAATCATCTGCAGTTTTGCAAGACATCATGTCACCATGACTTACAACTCTCAACCAACTCCCCTGTTGGCTTTGCTTGTCGGAAGCCAGCTAGGAAGGTTACAAATGGCAATCACATGACAGTAGGATGTTGCAACTGTCATAAAAGTGACTGAGTTTTTAAGTGCCTGGATTGTGATCATGTGAGTGCAGGGATGCTCCAAGAGTCTTAAGTGCAAGAACGGGTCACAAGTCACTTTTTTTCAGTGCTATTGCAATTTAGAATGGTCACTAAATTGAGGACTACCTTTTACTAAGCTATCTAAGAGACTGTCTCTTGTTGGCCACATCTACCCGGCCCATAGAGCGGGGAGGCAAGGAATGTTGCAGGTCTCATCTCCTAGGGAAATATACCTGGTGGGACCCAGAAGAAGGGCCTTCTCTGTGGTGGCTCCTTCTCTCTGGAACATCATTCCTTCAGAGATTAGAATGGCCCCCATTCTAACACTCTTCCGGAAGGCGCTGAAGAGCTGTCTGTCAGTGGGTCTGGGGAACGCAGAGCAGGATGGAGCCCAGTAAATGGCTCGTATAATGTCACCAGGGCAGAGGGAGGGCTTATTTTATTCATTATTTTATTATATATGATTATTTAATTAGTTTTATTGTTTTTATATGATGTTTTTATATTTTTGTAAGCTGCCATGTGCAAATAGGTGGGAATATAAATCTGCTAAGTAAATAAATACTAAAGATGCAGGGATTATTTTTGATTGTTT
>BLBF01000020.1:10212096-10228402 GCA_015471245.1 Laticauda colubrina | reverse complement strand
ATTCCAGTTGCTCATTCATATTATTTGGTATTCTAATTAGGCATTTCAAATTTGTGAAGATGTAAAGGGAAAACATGTAGCTACTGGAATCAGGAGTAGGGAAGTAAGATGCCTGAGTTTTGGAAAGAGGCTAACATAACATTAATACCTAAAGATGATCAAGATTTAACTACCACAAAAAACTATAGAGTGTTTATTAGTTATTTAAGCAATTTTAGCAAACAGACTGAAAATAATTCTATGAGAAATTATGCTTGAAGACCGATATAATTTTTTACCTAAATTATAATTTAATGTCAGAATTGTATTAGATATTATAGAATATTTGGAATAGCACAATGAAAAATAAGCCTCATTTAAAAAATCAGATGCAGATAAAAAGCCTTTGACAATTTAAATTGACCCTTTTTGTTTAAAGTTTTAGAAGATACAAACATTGGAGAGAGTTTTATAAAATGGGTAAATTTAATGTATACTTCACAGAATAAATTATTATTAATTGAGAACCTTGTGAGATACTTAAGGAAAGAAGACAAGGCTGTCCAATGCCCATTATCCCTCCCCTTTTGTTTACTTTGGTTTTTGACATTTTGAACAGACTTATAAGAGGATAACAGTATAAAAATGAAAAAAAGAAACTTTTTGCAGATGATTTGGTGTTGGTGTTATAAAGTGATGTCCTGTTGACATTTGTCGCTGGAAAAATTCTCTACAACTTTTAAAGGTACTTTGATTGCATGTTGGAAGTATGTACAACAAGGGAGGATTTTTTTATTTTGCTTTGTGAACATATAAACAAACTTAAAAAATTGATTAAAGTACATATATTAATTCAGAAAAATTTAAAGATTATTAATATATACTTGAAATCAGAGATATGCCTTTTGGGGCTGATGGACAAACATATATTAATTTTGATGTTGATTAGAAGCCCCTTCTGGACTTTTTTCAGAAAAAAGTGAAATTATGACATATGGATTTGAGGTTATAAAAATAGTAGATAATGGGGAAAAAGTTTGTTGTAAATTTAGACTGTTTTAATGTAAGTCTGTAGTTATACCTGTTGTAAGGGAAAGTCAGAAACAATTTCCTTGTTTCCTTTTACTTTCTATACTTTTAACTTACTTTTCTTTTTCATTCTTTACTTTTTTCTCTTTTCTATCTTAATTATTAGTTTTGGTTAGCTTTTATCTTTTTATTTGAAAAGTCTAATGAAGTTATTTTAAAAAAGGAATCAGGACAATAGTCAAGCTCAGGCTTTTTTTATATGCATTATTATAAAAATTCAGGTGAATAATAGTTTCTCTCTCAATGTCTCAGAAATTCTCATCTTGTTTCATTTCTTTTCAATATAAATGCAAAGCAAAATGACTATTAACATAAGCAGAGTCCAACAGTTTGTAACTGTTATATATTTAAAAATTCCCATTACTACATCATGTTTATACTATATTATCTTCAATTTGTTTAATTAGTTTTCAGTTCATATCTGAACGATCAAGGTAGAAAAAAACAAATCTGACCTCTGAAGAGATTGCACACTCTGTGTGTGTATATACAACATCTATTTGCATATATACATTTTTTCAAGGCAAGCTGACTTCTAGTCCTAGTAAGCCTCTCAGATGGCTGACTTGTGGAAAATATACTGAAATGAACAAAACCTGCAAAATTACTACTACTTCTGATGCTATTTGTGTTTGTAAAAACAGGAACAACAGCCCAGCTTTAGGACACAACTTGTATCTTTAACAGACAGAGTTGAAAATCTCCACTGTCTATCAAATGAACTTCAAAAAAAGTTACAAGCTTTATAAACAAGAGTGCCAGTCTAAAGAAAACTCTTAGAAACACATTATGTAGTACTTATTCATACCCACTGTATTCTTCCATAGAGATGAGGCTTAATACTGAGAGCAGATTGCTGCTTCTGGATTGCTGCTTTGGATTCTTTTAAGAACATCTACAGCAGTCAAATTACAGCATACAATTTTCAATGTTTAATTCAAATTAATAAGAATAACCATCCTCCAGATACTACCTTAGTAAGTATAGGTTTAACACATGCAACCATAAAAATGTTCAGTTCCACATAAATGGAGGTTGCAAATCACTAAATTTTCAGTCTTCAAATGACTGAAATGAACAGCCTTCACGTTGAATTGGCATTCTAGAGATTGCAGCCAAAATACATCTGAAAGACAAGCTAGTAAGACTTCAAAACAAAAGTATTAGACTGGTTATTCTCTATTTGCAACTTACCTCTTTACAAAATGTCCTGGGGACCATAATTTTCAGAATTTGATAAATTCTTCCAACAAATACTTTATCTACTGCAGCTCGTTCTTTCTTGACTTCTTTCTGCATATTAAAAGATTACAGGAGGAAATGGTCTCATCAAAACAATGCTATCTTAATAATTTCAACAGAGCTAAACAATTTAATGTGAATTACTCTCTGAGTAATTCTTCAGCCAAATGAAGAATACGTATGTTTTTTGCTTTACAAAAGAAACGGGGCTTGCTATTTTCTTCATTATATTAATGCGGTATCTTTATTTTATCAATGCTTATTCATAAATGAATCAAATAGGTTGTAAATCTAGCCAGCCAGGATAGACTAAAAAAGACTGTACTGGGAGATGAAGTTAGTAGTACATGCCTACCTGTCCTTCCACTTCCCACACCAAATTGGTTATTGCAAGCAATTTTTCTGTTATTTCCAAGTGAAAATCAAAAAGGTAAAGCAGCTCTCTTTCTCCTGGATTATATTCAGTAATAAAAAACATGACCTTACGTATTTTAGCAGTGCAAGTGAAAATTGTTTACAATTTGGTAGGATATTTTACAGTGATATAGAATAAGAAAGTAAATAGAGTGTTTCAAAGAGGTGTTTTGCAAAGTGTGAATGAAATCTCTCTTTGAAGTGTTAAAGCAGTCGCCTCCTTTGCCAAGCTCATGTGGCTGTTTCAAAGGCTGTTCCACCCTTGTTGATCTGTCTGCCAGCACAGCCATCAAATTCAGGCCCAGAAAAACAAACACAGCCCTCTAAGTAGTCACATAAGCTTTGCAGAAAATGCAGCTGCTTTATCTTTCAAAAATAGATTTACTTACACATGACTTAACTCCTTTGAAAAGCACTTCTTTCAAATGTTTTCCATGTCCCTATTTAGTATTTACTTCTCATTCATCCACACATGTATGACCAGTTCTTAAGAATGGAAATGTACGTAGTATAGATTTAAGGAAAATATTTTAACCTTGATATATTTTGGCTGCAAAGGAAAACTTAATAGTTTGAGAAATGTACTTATTAAAACAGCCTACACATAAGCAACATCCATTGAGTTCACTGTGACATAAATATTGCAAAACAGATATCATCTTTTAAAAATGCTGCATTGTTTAAAGCATTTTACATTGGCCAATAAAAACCATCTAATTATTAGCTTCTTTTTACTAAGACTAGTGGATATACACTTTTTTTCAAATTTATTCGAGTAGATCAAAGCTGTGGAATTATTTAATCATATAATGTTCTACTGCTTCTACCACACAGCGGATCTAATAATTATTACTCTATTTTTTAATCAATTCCTGAAAGCTCTATGGGCAAGTACTTTATTTTTGTATTAGCCAATATCAAAAGAAGTATGATTTTTTTTTGCCAGATTCTTTTTCTCCTATACAGATTTGTAAAAGGATGTCTGCTTTTATTTTTATTGTTTATTTTGTATTTATTTTTCTCTAAAGTATGATGAGTTTTGTAATGAAAATTTGCTCCTGACAAGTTGCTGACAAGTTGCTCTGTGCAGCCACTATATAATTTGATTTTTGTGGGGGTTTATCAAAATAAAAATAAATATGATTATTTCAGTTTCTAAATGAAGCTACGTACAATGACTTTGTGCTAGTATGTTATCATATTTTATTTATTTGCTTGGAAATAAGCCCTACTGCAGTCAGTAAAATTTCACATAGAGGATTGTATAATATACCTCACTTTAATAGATACTCTATGTTCTTACTGTATAAGAGAAAATATAACTAAAACATTCTTCTAACCTCTTCTTTATTGTATTTAGTATATTTTTAACCACAACATAATTTCATGGAATTTCAGCTACCATCTGATCTATGATCTAGGTTTGGTAGGGTAACTGTAGTAAAACTTACCTCACTGCTGGATAAATTTTTTCCATTTTTCTTTCTGCAAATAATAAATTTATTTTTCTTTTATTGTTTCTTACAAAGTTGTTACAAAATTAACAGAACATATTCTTAAAGTTGTTTCTTTATCAAATAAAATCAAAACACAAACATACGATCCATTGGATATTTTCAGAGTTAAATTTATATTAGCTAATTTTGTTTTAGTTTCTCCTGATTTGATAATCTTAAATAGGATTGCTGCTCCTGTATAATTTAAATGATAAAGCATCTCTGCCTGAAACCATAACACTAAAAATATTTCCCAATGTTATTTCAGAAAAATAACAAAATTAAATAGTTTCAAGATAACAAAAAAGATGGTAATAGCTAGATATACCTAGCTGATAAAACCAATGCATAAAAATAGCTCCATTTGCATAGAAATTCTCTTTAATTTTCACTGGATGAGGGTATTAGTCTATAACTTATTTTAATAAGATAAAGTCAACATATTTTAATATCATTTATGTGAATTAATGGAGAATCTTTTCCTTCTAAACTAGAATGGAGAACCTGTATCCCTTCAAACACCACCAAGCTAAAATTTTTGGTAGTGTCATCTGAATGGTAATGGTGAGTTCCGAGGACTTGTAATTTAATAATATCTGGGGACTGTATTGTAAAAAGCGAAGTATTTTTTTAAATATCATGGTGCAATCCAAATATTAAGCGAACCACTTCTACAAAATGTGTTGTTGCATGCCTATATGAAAAATATAGATATTACAATTATAAAATACACACCAATGTAGAATAATTTTTATGTATCAAATAACTAACAATATTTGACACCTTGTACATATTTACTTTATTTCACCCAAATATAGATGATACAATTTTTAATGGTTATTTATTTATTACAGTTCTAGGTTGCCCATGCTAAATGACTTTGTGAGGCTTCACAATGTTAGAATAACAATACCATTAAAAAATGAACAAAGAAACATAAAACTGTCTAACGAAATAAACCCATTTTTTCACAACTGCATTCAGCTTAACGAGACCATCCTAATTCCAAAGCTGGGGGAACAGCCAGGTTTTTTATTACTTCTCGAACAGGGGTTGTCAACCTTTTGAACCTCAGGAACCACCAGGTAAGGAATGAGTGGGTGAGGAGGGTTCCCGTGGGCCATGTGGGCGGTGCAGCCTTGTGTTCCAGTGTAGCCTGGATTAATTGCTTTGGGGGGTGCTCTCGGGGTGACATTTTTCTATGGACCACCAAAAATTTCCCGCAGCCCACCAGCTGGCGAACACTGTTCTAGAACACAAATATTTAGTGGAAACAGAAACAAAAATAGCCAAATATTGTAGTGGAAAAATACTTTAGTGGACAAATGCAAATTAACCAAAACTCTATACTAATGTATACAAATATTTCTTGTCATAACATCTATCTGCCTGTCTGTCTGTCTGCCTGCTATCTATCAAATTTCTAAATCACCTATCAGGCTTGTCTTTGCTTTCAATTCCTTGCTGCACCACCTAAAAAGTTATCCGAAAAGTCCATAGGGCTTATATGTCTTGATGTTTAATTTTACCAAACAAGTATAACAGCGAAAAGAATACATCTGGATTTTAATGGTAAAGATAAGAACCACCAGAACATCAAAGAGATAAGATTATGTTTATGCAATACATTGCATAAAAGGAATCTCTGCTTGTAGAGGAGGCTGATGGGAGCACAAATTAGCATTGTACCCATGCTAATACCTATAAATAATACCCATTATTTTAGGTTCACTGTACAAGTTGATGTCAGGAAAATACCAGAAGAAGATGATACAAGTACATTTAAAGAAATGTATGCATTTAAGGCATGCAAATAACACAAGAAACATCTATAAAACTAGCGGACTATCAAAAATATGTATAGAATAACAAAATGATGACTGATGAGGAATTACATTTCTTGTATATTTAAAGGAAGTTAAGAAATTATTAGCAACACGAACAAAACATGCTTTCATGTTATTTTGATTTTTCACTATTCTTCAGAGGTTATACCTACAAAGAGTTTTTTATTTAGTATAAGGACTTTCTTGATGCATTTCCAAAACTGTGCAACATCAGACTAGTTGTTTTCCTGACTTCCACATGTTGAGCTCTGATCAAATATATTAATTTTGCTATAGATATAATCAAACTACAGATATAATATAATCAAACTATATTTGATTAGTTCATGCCCAATATCTGTTTGAAAGGACAGATAGAATCAAAATAATCCCATTACTTGAATGCAAAGCAAAACTGTAGATAAAAATATGAATTAATTAAACTGGCCTCATAACTTTAACAGCATTCAGCAAACAGCAACCTGAAATCCAATACAGGTAAGTTCTCAACTTACTGCCATTTATTTAATGACTATTCAAAACCACAGCGACCCTGAAAAAAATGATTTATGACCCGTTTTCACATGTATGACCTTTGCCGCATCCCTACAGTCATGTGATCAAACTCTGGTTGCTTAGCAACCTGCATATATTTTATGGGTGTTGCAACATTTCAGGTCCTAGGATTGTCATCTGCAGGGAGCTTTTGACAGACAAAGTCAAAAGGAAAGCCAGATGCACTTAACGACCATGTGATTCACTTAACAACTTGTACATTAAATGTTACATTATATTAGCTTTTGATCTTTGTTTTCCTTGCAATGTAGCCAATGATGTAACTTTTAGTTGCAAATAGAAGGAATTCCTTCATCACACAAGTGCTGGACCTGGCTTCTCTGGCTGCATGCGGCCTCAAACTCCTTTGGTCCATCCCCCAGAGCTCCTTCCAAAGTTCTCATATCTATTACATGTATAGGGAATAATCAAATTAATTGTAGTTAATTTAATGTTTAAGCGAAATCAAATTTAGCTCTCCTCCTAGCCTTCCCCAACTATTTATTCTAGCTTCACTTGTTCTTTGCAGTATAACTTTCTGGTAATCTTCTTCAAGGCAATAAGCAACTCTTGGCCACAAGTAACTGTTATATATTCTTGCTTTATCGTTCTTCAGTCCAGATGTAGCTACTTGAGGGTCCACCTCCAAAAAGGGACCTTTATGGTGCTTTCCAAACATAGAATTCCAAAATAATGCTTCTTTTTTTGAAGCTGGGTACTGGTCTTACATACAATAAACTCACAGGTGCTCACTCACCCTTTCAATTGTTATTTTCTTTCTTTTAAATATAAACATGAAATGTTAGCACAGATATGTGTGGGACAGATACTACAGGTAGTCCTTGTCTTACAACTGTTTATTTAGTGACTGTTCAAAGTTACAACATCACTGAAAAAAGTGACTTATGACCTTTTTTCACACACCCTTTGCAGCATCCGCCATGGTCACATGATTAAAATTTAAATGCTTAGCAGCTGGTTCATTTTTATGCACTTCAGGCTGCAGTGTCCTGGTAACCTTTGATCCCCTTCTGAGTCCTTCTGACAAAGTCAATGGGGAAGCCAGATTCAGTTAACAACCATGTTACTAACTTAACAACTGCAATGATTCACTTAACAACTATGGTAAAAAATGTAAAAGGGGGCAAAATTCACTTAACAAGTGTCTCACTTGGCAACAGAAATTTGGGCTCAATTGTGGTCGAAAGTAGTTCAGATACTGAGCCTATGCATTGCCTAATCTGCTTATGCTACATTTGGCACAATTCATCCCTTTAAATCTAGGTATTGACTAAATGATGAATTTTAGAATAAGACAAGTAAATTATTGCCAAGTGAGTTTCAAGCAATTCTATTGTTATTTAAACCATCATTAAAACAAACATAGCAAGAAAGTAAAAACACTAATCTAATCGCTATTACACCTGTACTTTGTTTAAAAACTAACAACTATTTTGTATGGCCTTGGACACATCCTAAGAAAGACAATATTTTATCCAAGAGTTTAATAATAGAACCTTCTACCTGGTTGTTGGGTCAGAATAAATAATTCAACTTTCTATAAGAAGGTATTCCTAAATGACATCATAAATAGCGACAGCACTGGAAGACAGGACAACCAGAGCTAAGAAAGACATCTAAGTTCTCACACCAGTTCTCATTATTATCTGTGATGAAGAAATAGCTTTTAAGGTAACTCTTCAGATGGCAATCTGAAGGCTACATTCTTCTCACAGCCCCCTTCAGAAGTTTGATTTCATAAGAAGCTAAGATTTAAAATATCCTGTCAGACTACTTTTTTCTGCTGTCACTGCTTTTTCTCTCCACCCAGCAAGGAATCGGAACATCAAGGATTAATTGATAAATACAAGAAACTCCTTTACCTACTTACTGTACTGTTTCAGATCCTGCTCAAATATCACACAAGATCAGAGCAGATCCCTTCTTTGCCAGTGGGGAATTGCATTTGCTTTCACTGTGTTGAAAGGACAGAGCTGCGATAGTAATTTCTCACACTGATAAGAAGCCTAACAAACAGTTACAAAAAGAATCAACAGATACAGTCATGCTTTCAAAAAGACAACCCTCCTTTTCCTTTTTGAAGGAAAAGAGGATGGGAAAGTAGACCAGGATTTTGCCACTATATATATTTTTCTTATTGCAATGTTGAGAACGTACTTGTGCTAAAGCTTTTTACCTTTTTTTCTAATAACTATTGCTTAAAAGAAAGAAGCTCCAAAACACCTCTGCTTTGCTCTGTTTTCAATCCACATTGCTTCAAGGGAAGCCTGACAACCACTCATAATCCCAGACATAAACAAATGACATTTTGCACATATGTCTGTATTAACCAAATTCATTTCTGGCTTTTTGCCTGTTTTGTAACTCTCATTTGTACATTAATGTTTACTGCACAATGTGTTTGGTTTTCTACACTTACTTGCTGTTAATTATCAATAGGAATCAAAATACCAAAAAATCAAAAGTAACACATTGACTTGCTGGGAAGGACATGTTCTGTGTTAGAATAGTCAGACTAAATGTTGTTTCCTTTCTATTATCATAAATAATCTTTTTTGTTTTGACTATTTTATTCATCCACATGCTTTTATACAACAGTAGCAAAGCTACTGTAGCAAACCAGTACAGTTCTATGTGTTCTGCATTACTCCCTTGAAAGAAACGACCAAAAGAATAAAAGATGAATGATTCCAGATTTTGGATGACTTAAGAGAGCATTTATGTTTCACTTCAATCAATTTCTTTGCAACAGAAAATTATTTCCCCTTGACTGAATTTTACCATAGGTACAGTAAATATACCTTTCCTTGGTGGCAATGTGTAAGAATCCCTCAAAAACTAGCATTGAATAATTCAACCTGACACTCTCTAATATGTAATGACAGAACTATGATCTTCTAAAACTTATTAGCTAGGTAAATAACAGTAACTTAATTCAGTAACATCTGAAGAAATGAAGTTTCTCTACTCCTATTCTAAATACTATTATCCTGGGTATAGTTTTCTCTTAATTTTCATTTAGCTTCCCACTACCTTTGGAACGGATATACTATGGCACAACTATTTCTTTAGTTGAATAATCAAGTATGATTCATTTCAGTAGAACAAAGATTAAGAAATCTATCTGTCTTTACAAAATAATCCTACCTCCTACAAAATCCAATAATTATGGTTGCCAAATGCTGTTTTATATTATTTGAGTGTAAAGCCACCTATAGTACTTGGGATAATGTCAAAGCTATTGCTGCTGCACTGTGCAATTTCTATTTGGATAAAAGTATTTATATATAGTTTACCAAATTGAAACATATATATCAAAACATTTCTAAACGTATGTGTTCACAAATCCATTCATCCAGAGAAAATTCTATTTATTTATGAAGAAAACTCATAATTTCACAAATGTAATTTTGATTAGAATTGCTCATATGTATTTAAAGCATTATCCCATTTATGATGAGATAATGCCAGTCCATTGTGGTACATTTTATTTATCGCAATGCTAAAACAAAACAAATAAAACAGTAATGATACTCCACTAGAATTCTAACAATCCTGTTCGTTATCACGTACCTATCTGATATAATTTCATATATTCATACAGACATTCATCTTGTTGCTTACTTGACTAGGGTGATTTACTAGGATAATAGTATACATACATTCATCTTGTTGCTTACTTTACTCGGATAATTTTGAACACTACGGATGATAGATTCATTTTAACCAAATAAAGTTCACTAACTAAATCATTTAACATGAAAGGTCATTTAACCACCCAAAGGTCATTTAATTTAAAAGGGATTTCCACCAATTATATTTATTTGGATATTCACTCTAATAAAGTTCACCAGAGAAGATTTGAGAGGCTGAAGAGATAGTATTGGAAAAGTGTTTATTGTGTGACTGGAGAATCACTGGATGTCATAGTATGTCTATAAAAATAATAAGTGGCAGATGTGGCTAGAGGGATTTTGCACAAAGCTGTCTTGTGCACCAATTATGCCCTTTACTGAATGTCCACCTCCCAGTTTCTTTCTGGGTCCAATTAAGTTGCTGATTATCACCTTTAAAATCTTACCTGGCCTCAGGCCAAGTCACCTGCAATACTGCCTTTCCCTGAGTGTATTTACTCATTCCACCAAAGCAGATAGCGTGGGCACAGTCCCAACCCCTTCCCTTAAACACCAGGGGTGTCAAACTTGATCTCAGAGTGCGGCCAGCTTGATGTCACTTGTATTGTGGGGCCTGTGGTGGCCTGAGTGCTCTGCCAGTGAAAATGGGCTCCTGAGCTCCATTTTCTTCCAGCAAAAACAGAGCTTGGGAGGGCCGTATGCCTGTTTTCATTGGCAGAGGCATAGCGGGCCTGTCCTTCACTGTTTCCAGGGTGGCCTCGAGGGCCAGATCTAAGCACCCTGCTAGCCAGATCCAGCCCCCGGGCCTTAAGTTTGACACCTGCCTTAAACATTACCATCTTATATGTCCCAGCAAGTATGCTTTCTCCGTTGCCTGGGATCCAACAGGCCCCCATCCTTTTAACCCTCAGAAAGATGGTAAGACCTGGCATTTCCCTCTAGTGTTGAAATAGGGTGAGGTTAGAGTGGGAAGAGAATGTTGGATGATGCATCCAACACACGTTGAAAGTGTACTCATTGCGCCTGATGTTTTTTTGTTGCATATATTGGCTTATTTTCTTCAGTTGTAAGACACCCAGAGTTTGGCTTAAAAATGGACAGCTCTATAAATGTTCTAAATAAAGGCTCTCCAACCTTGGCCACTTTAAGACTTGTGGATTTCAACTCCCAGAATTTCTCAGCCATCTTTGCAACTTTAAGTCTTGTGGACTTCAACTCCCAGAATTCTGGGAGTTGAAGCCCACAAATCTTAAAGTGCCAAGGTTGGAGACCCCTGTTCTAAATAACTAACTAAAATAGGTTGCATTTCAATAAAGGCAACATGCATTGGTATGTATATAGATATGAGCTGCTTGTCAGGTAATTTATAAAATACACAAAACCTGTTGCCAAATCCAAGGATTATGAGAGATCATTTAAAAATTAAATAGAATTCCAGGAAAACAAATGCACAATCAAGGTCCACATTTACACTGAAAATAAGATAACTGCTGGATTTGTCAATTGGATGAAACGTTTTCCTTTCTGGCAGCATAAAATGTGTGTGTGTGTGTGTGTGTTCAATTCATGTGAAAACTTGATTTGCTTGTATGAAGACAAACTAATTGTTGTCTGATTATTTTAATTCTGGCAATACCAGCCTACAAATGTTTAAAATTGTTGTTTGAGTGCTAAGTTAAAAAACACACACCATAAAATAGTACCCAAACTATTATTTTAGCTTCAGTTATCACAGCTACAAACATGAAAGCTATACAGTAGAATGTAAAAAATCTTAGGCCATCATTTGATTTGATTTGATGCAAAGTTTTAATGGCTATTCATAATTATTTTTCAATCTTGAATACCACATCTCAAATATCGCTTCTTTGTTGATTTCCCTTTGAGTGATCTCACTGATACAAAAGAATAATTGTATGTCTGTCAAATTCTGTGAACTTTGGCATTTTCACCGGAATGATGTGATTGAATGTCGGTCTTATTAGCAAGCTTCTGATGAATTACATTCATACAGCATGTGTTTTGCACAAACCTTTTTGCATAGCTGTCATTTTGGCATGAAAAAGAAGGACACATACAGGTGACCTACTTGCCAGTACTTAGGGCTCCATCCCTTTTAGGTTTATAGGAGCCAGGTGTCTGCTGTTGCTTAAGTGTAAGGAGAGGTCACACTAAATACTTGCCCCTTTAACCTATGGGAGCTTTTTCTTCTGCCTTTTTCTTGCTTTTGAATATTGTATTTTCTGATTGCTTTCTAATAAGGAGAGTGAGATATAATTATAAATGGTCATATATAACTGCTACAACAAATCTATTGGTGGCCTAAGACTTGCACAGTATGTATATACCAGCAATAACAGGTTTACCCACATTGCAGTGTTTCAACAGGGAATCTCACAAGCTGAACAATACCACTATTTGTTAACTACCCTTCAGAAGATTCAACTTTTACAGCATTTTTTTTATCCGGAGGTCCATGCATACATCATGTTTCATATAGGACAGTCTGCAGTTGCCCTTTGCGGTTTGTGTCAATTAGATCTTTTGTACAAGAGCCACTGAGTATATTGTGAAGGATAATTATTATGATTGTAAAATTAAAATAATATACATTTTTAAAGTAGTACAATTTCTTTCTCCGAACAAAGAAGAACAGCTATCAACTATGTTTGTGGAATCAAAAGACAGAGCAAACACCAGTGCCTGTTAGCGAGCAAGTCACTCTAAGTCCAAGATCGATATCATAGTTTTGATTTATCTTAAAACTTGGTCACGGTTACTGAAAAAAAACCCATACAAATCTTGGAACATTGTTACGTCCTACCTAAACCCTGCACCCACTGTTTATGTTTTCCACTTGACTGGGTTTCAAATATCAGAAAGAAATAATAGGAGACCCTTCAGATAATGGGTTGGATTGCTCTCTCATCAGGTAGCCCAGGATGACCTGGGATCCTTTGGTGACCCCACACACAGATCCAAGCATGCAGGACTAGATCATGAGCTTGGAAGGGGCAAGAGTTGGGTTGAAGGAAGATTTCTAGGATCGGACAAATAGCATGCCTCCTCACCCACCCACCCACCAGGCCCCGTTGAAAAAAGGCACACCTGCTGAACATCCACCTGAACATCCACCTGCTGAACATCCACTTCCCCAGGGATCAGCAGCTCAACGGCGCCGCTTTCTATTGACGTCTCTGTCAATTGCGAAATTCCTTTCAGCCTTCCCTTACCTGGAACTGACCTTTAGATAACTGGAGGAAAGGGGAAGATCATCCATCCCAACCCAACCTCACCCAACTCGGCTGACCTTGTATCTTCGGGGCGACCCTGGAGAAGCCAACCTGTCACCCGGCTCCGCGATCGCAGCCCCCGACCCCAGCCGGCCGCCGCCCTCCCCCACCCACCCGATCCCCCGTCACTGACCCGTGCAAGGCGGCAGCGGCTGCTTTCCGCCGCTTGCTGAGCAGGCAGAGGAAGGCGCAGGCGGCAGCGGCGGTGCCGGCCATGGTGGAATAGCGGGCGGTGAGGAACTTGCTGTAGACGGCCATGGCGGCGCAGCAAGAACGAAAAGGGCGAGCGCACACCCGGAGCGGCGAAGCGGCGGCTGGCCGACCGGAGGACAGGCTCGCCGCAAAGAGGGACGTCGGGAAAAAAAGGTGGCGTCTGCCGGCAACAGAGAAGGCTCGGGCCTTGCCCTCTTTCTGGAAACCCCGCCTTGGCTCCTCCTCACCCGGCAGCCGGGCCACAGCCGTTGGCAGGCTCAGCAGAGAGCGCCGAAATCACTGAGGCCAGAGGAAGGACAGCGAGGGAGTGGGGGAGGGAATTCACTACAATGGAGGCGCTTGCTTGTGGTGTGAGTAAGCTTATTAGATAGCCACGAGCGTGCGTGGACTGGAAATGAAGGTGGTAATATCGGAATGGAAAACCAAAAAGCAAGGAATCCCCGGCTTCGAAGTCCTCAAAGCACCCCGGAAGAAAGTGATAGAGCAAGACGTGGCTGTGGAGATTTTCGGTCATCCAGGTCATGGTTGTCCCAAAGCTGCTTTTTTTTTTTTTTTTTTAAATGCAACTGGACTTTCTGGTTTTTCTTTGAAGACGTTTGGCTTCTTATCTAGAGCTGAAGAAGCTTCTTGGATGAGAAGCGAAACGTTGTCAAAGAAAAACCAGAAAGGCCAGTTGCCTCTTGAAAAAGGACCTTTGGGACAATGGCATGACACTTCTTGGCAAGGAAGCTCAGCTAAAAGTCAAAGAGACTTTTATCTTGCCGCCTCTCTTTCAAGAGCAGGAGTCAAAGTCCAGGTAGTCCTTGAATTCTGACCCACAATTGAGCCCAGAATTTGTTGCTGTCAGAAATTTGTTAAGTGACTTTTGCCCCGTTATACGACTTTTCTTGCTGCTATTTCTGCAAGTGAATTCAATTAGTGACACGGTTCTGAATCACTGCAAGTCATTCAATTAGTGACACGGTTGTTAAGTGAATCTGGCTTCCTCATTGACTTTGCTTCTCAGAAGGTCGCAAAATTTGAGCCCAGGACCTTTGCAACTGTCATAAATATGAACCAATTGTCAAGCCTTTGAATGTACATCACGTGGCCATGGGGACGCTGTCATGTGTGAAAAGTCATAAGTCACTTTTTTTCAATGCCATTGTAACTTCAAACAATCACTAAATGAACTGTTGTAAGTCAAGGACTACCTGTACCTCCAGAAGCAGCCAGTGCTGTTCACCTTCTCCGCCTGAAGATTTTTGGGACAACAAGAAGAGATTACTTTTTCAGTAGGATGTGAAATAAAGTACAGGTAGTTCTTGAATTATGACCACAATTAGCAGCAGAATCTCAGTAATTGACTGAAATACGTATTGAGCAAGATATCATGTGATTGCTTTACTCAACAACTCAACAAGGTCATTCAGTAGACAGAGCTCCACGTGAAGAGCATGGGGTACTGGGGATTGGTGGGTGAGAAGATCCTGGGAGGCCTGATGCAGGTGGCATATAAGTGTCTTTCCACTCAGGAGCTGAAAAACCTCCCTGCCAAAATCCTAACAGGATTTTCAGTCCATTGAGTGGAGAGACACTAGTGCACAACCTGTGCCTGGTCTTCTGCACACTTGTGAAACCCCTTGCACTCCTTATTTTGCTCCATTCAGAGATTAAAAACCCTACTTAAATGTCAACTCCCTCTCTTCTCTGTGAGTTGGCTGAAAGAGTTTGCTGCTGAAAGATTTCAATTGCACTTGTGCTGATTTTTGCACAGGACTTTTTCAGCCAGACTCCAGGGTTGAGATGGAGTTCTCAATAGGAGGCAACAGCTTGCAACCTTCCCTGCTAGCTTCCCCATTGACTTTCTGGGCTAGTTGGAAGAAGAAGAAGAAAAGCAAATGGCATTTATGTGATTATGGGGGCTTGGCAACCAGTTATACATGCAAACAGGTTACCATGCACTCAGACTGTGATCACGTGACCGAGGAGGAGAATGCGACATTTTGCAACTGTAGAAAGTGCCTTGCAGGCCATAAAACACTCTGGGAACATCATCAGTTTGAAGTGTCGTTAAACAATCAGCTGTAAGCTGAAGACTTCCTGTCCAAAGACAGACAGTTTGGTGTAGTGATTCTTGCCAGTCACTTGCTCAGATCTCACCTCACAGGCTCCTTGTGAAGAAAGTAGGAATATTAAATATGTTTGCTGCTTTGACTTGACAAATAGACAGACAAACAGAAAGACAAATGCACGTACACACAAAACTTGTATTCCATTGGGTCATCGTTTCAGGGGTATTTCTTTGACAAAACAGAAATATAACCAAAGATGGGCAAAAAAAAAAAAAACCAACAACCCAGTGGGAGCAGGAGTGATTTCTGACTTCCTGCTGGCTTCCCCATTGAGTTTCCATATGGAACAGGGAGCTGAAGGGAGCATTGGAAATTCCCTTTTCCTCTTTTTCCTAGCAAGCAGATAAATGACTGGTGCTGGATGGGAGACAGAGCGATTGCAAGACTAGCTGGGAAAATATCACAGAATATTGAAAATAAAGATCACAT
>BLBF01000020.1:10164448-10212086 GCA_015471245.1 Laticauda colubrina | reverse complement strand
AGACTAGCTGGGAAAATATCACAGAATATTGAAAATAAAGATCACATGACCACAGCAGCCAGTAGCATGGAAGCAGTCATAACTTCCCCAAATTTTGTTTCCTCATAGAGTTGGATTTTGGATACATTCTGTAGAAAGGCCATTTGAGGTACCATGGATCAAAAATTGTTTAATTATTTTATTAATGCCCATTTGAACTTAGTGACTCAAAATCGTTGCCCCGTCATGGGCCATTGTCTGATGTCCTCAATACATTTTTCTTCATCTTTCATTTTGGTGGCCAAGTGAACCCAGAATCTGAAACAAAAGTGCCCAGAGTGGCTTCAACAATGAGATGGGTGGCATATAAATTTAATTCATAAAAACTCCACTCCCCAAAAAACATGAGTTTTTAATGTACTTATATTAGGCTAGACCTTTTAATATGTAGAACCAACATTTCAAAAAGTTGTCATAAGCTTTCTTTTTAAAGTTGGATGTTAAACAAAATATGTCAGGGTAGAGGTAGGAAGAAATATGTTAATTTGTAACTGTACAGGTAATCTTCAACTTACATCCACAATTGAGCCCAGAATCTTTGTTCCTAAGTGAGAAATTTGTTAAGTGAGTTTTGCCCCGTTTTATGACTTTTCTTGTCACATTTGTTAAGCGAATCATTGCAGTTGTTAAATAAAGTTGGTTTCCCCATTGACTTTGTTTGTCAGAACGTCACAAAAGGTGATCACATACTGGGACACTGCAGTTGTCATAAAAATGAACCAGTTGTCAAGCATCCAAATGTAAATCACATGATCATGGGGATGCTGCAACAGTCATAAGTGTGAAAAATGGTCATAAGTCACTTTTTCCAGTGCCATTGTAACTTTGAACGGTCATTAAATGAACTGTTGTAAGACAAGGACTACATGTACTGAGATGGAATTTAAGAAGGATATAAGTAGTAACAGCTTTCAGTCTTATTGAATAGTTTTTTTGAGAGCGATTATAATATGGGAATTATTTGCCTTGTTTTCTTCCATGATGCTTTTTGGCTTCCTAGTTTAGTTTACATTACTTAGAAATTCTGGTGGATTCCGGACAAAATACTAAATAGGTTTGACTTCATTTAGGCTTTTGAAATTGGCTTTGGTTGGTCCCACCATCTAGCTCAGGGGTGTCAAACTCACGACATCATGATGTCATGTGACATATCGCGACTTTCCCCCCTTCGCTAAACCAGGGGTAGGTGTGGCCAGCATGTGACATATCCAGCCCATGGGCCATGAGTTTCACACCCCTGATCTAACTGGACAAATACTTTATATCAATACTTTAAAAGAATATAACATCAAGTTTTGTCATCATCGTCAGCCATTTAGTTGTGTCTGACCCTTGGCTACTCTTATGAATCAGCGCTCTTCATGCCCCCTTCAGATCTAACATGGTCATCCCACTATCATCCTTTATAGTGTCCAGCCAATGAATACTTTTTCACTCCCTGGATGATTGACTTGACATGTCTCAGTTCACATGACACAACCAAAGTATGATAGCCTTTGTTTCGTGATCTTGACTTTGAGTGATATTTTTGGTAAGATTTACTCTAGAACTTACACCGTTCGTGATTTTTGCAGTTCATAGAATGTGTAATAGTCATCTCTAGCATCATAATTCAGAAGCACTCACCCTTCTCCTATCTGCCTTTTTCAAAGTCCAGGTTTTGAAACCATAAGTAGCAATTGGAAAAATTATTGTGTTGACTAATCTGCATTTACTCTTTACTCTTCCAGATGTTATTCATGCTGGACATCGCAGTTCTTCCAAATGCTGTACGCCTTCTGATTTCAGGGCTGCAGTCACCACATTGGCCAATTTTAGAGCCCAGAAAGATGAAATCCTTTACTGTTTCAAAGGTCTCGTTGTCAATCTGCACTCTGCAGTCATCATTATCTTTGTTTCCTTGATGCTAAGGTGCAGTCCAAAATTTTCACTTTCATCTCTAATTCTCAGGATTAGCCACTGTAGATCTTCCTTGCTTTCCCGTATCAGAGGTTGCTGATATTCCTCCTGCCGATTTAAACCACAATAGTAGATTTTTCCAAATGTGCATTTCTTATAACTATTTTTATGTACATTTTGAACAGTATATACAGGTGAAACTCGAAAAAATAGAATATCGTGCAAAAGTTTATTTATTTCAGTAATGCAGCTTAAAAGGTGAAACTAATGAGATAGACTCATTACATGCAAAGCAAGATAATTCAAGCTGTGATATGTCATAATTGAGATGATTATGGTTTACAGCTCATGAAAACCCCAAATCCACAATCTCAGAAAATTAGAATATTGCGAAAAGGTTCAATATTCTAGGCTCAAAGTGTCCCACTCTAATCAGCCAATTCAGCCATAACAGCTGCAAAGGGTTCCTGAGCCTTTAAATGGTCTCTCAGTCTGGTTCAGTTGGAATCACAATCATAGGAAAGACTGCTGACCTGACAGTTGTGCAGAAAACCATCCTTGACACCATAAAGAGGGAAAGCCTCAAAAAGTAATTGCAAAAGAAGTTGGATGTTCACAGAAGTGCTGTATCAAAGCACATTAATAGAAAGTTGTGTGGAAGGGAAAAGTATGGAAGAAAAAGGTGCACAGGCAGCAAGGATGACCGCAGTCTGGAGAGGATTGTCAGGAAAAGGCCATTCAAAAGTGTTGGGGACTTTCACAAGGAGTGGACTGAGGCTGGAGTCATTGCATCAAGAGTCACTGCACACAGATGGATCCTGGACATGGGCTTCAAATGTCGTATTCCTCTTGCCAAGCCGCTCCTGAACAACAAACAACGTCAGAAGCGTCTTACTTGGGCTAAAGAAAAACAACTGCTCAGTGGTCCAAAGTCCTCTTTTCTGATGAGAGCAACTTGTGCATCTCATTTGGAAACCAAGGACTCAGAGTCTGGAGGAAGAATGGAGAGGCACACACTGCAAGATGCTTGAAGTCCAGTGTGAAGTTTCCACAGTCCGTGTTGATTTGGGGATCCATGTCATCTGGTGTTGGTCCATTGTGCTTCATTGAGGCCAGGGTCAACGCAGCCGTCTATCAGGAGATTTTGGAGCACTTCATGTTTCCTTCCACAGATGAGCTTTATGGGGATGCTGACTTCATTTTCCAGCAGGACTTGGCACCTGCCCACACTGCCAAAGCACCAAAACTTGGTTCAATGATTGTGGGATTACTGTGCTTGATTGGCCAGCAAACTCGCCTGACCTGAACCCCATAGAGAATCTATGGGGCATTGCCAAGAGAAAGTTGAGAGACATGAGACCGAACAATGCAGAAGAGCTGAAGGCCGATTGAAGCATCCTGGTCTTCCATAACACCTCAGCAATGCCACTGGCTGATAGCTTCCATGCCATGCCACATTGAGGCAGTAATTGCTGCAAAAGGAGCCCAAACCAAGTACTGAGTACATATGCATGCTTATACTTTTCAGAGGTCCGATATTGTTCTATGGACAATCCTTGTTTTATTGATTGCATGTAATATTCTAATTTTCTGAGATTGTGGATTTGGGATTTTCATGAGCTGTAAGACATCATCATCACAATTATGACAAATCACAATCTTGAACTATCTTGCTTTGCATGTAATGAGTCTATCTCATATATTAGTTTCACCTTTTAAATTACATTATTGAAATAAATGAACTTTTGCACGATATTCTAATTTTTCAAGTATCACCTGTAGATGATTTTGAATAGATGACAGGATGCAACCTTGCTGAGAGCCTTTTCCAATTCTGAACCATTTTGAGCCAGATGTGTTTTGGTGATATTCCCAGTTCTTTGAGGCATTTTCAGAGCTTTTCATGGTCAATAGTCAAAAGACTTTTGTGTCATCATTGAAGCACATGTAGAGGTCTTTTTGGTATTCCTTTGCTTTTTCCATCATCCAACATAGATTGCCATTTGATCACATTTTCCTTTTCCTTTACAAAATCCTGCTTGTATTTCAACCAGGTTTTGGGCATAGGAAGAATTTCATTTGTCCTGCAGGGTTTTTTTTTAGTTTAGAAAAAATTAGTAATGAAATTAAGTGGTTAATCTTGTTTCGCAAGAAGTTTACATGTTTACTCCAAGATTTCAAAACGTAGTGAGTGATGTTTATTGCTCAAGCCTCCATTGAACTTGATGTGTTTTGCATCATAGGATCCTGCTATAATTAGTTTAATTGTCCTAATTAGCAAATAGCATTGCTTTAGAAGGTCAGTAGTGTTATACATAGGTAAACCACAGCCTTAAATTAAAATATTTCAATACATTTGCTTTTCTTTCTCTTTTCATTTAGGATTCTCCACATGATTTCTCTGAAGGCTAATTTATTTTCTCTGTACATTGTGTGTTCACTAGTTCATAAGATATCTAAAGATCTGAATGCCTTATTCAACTTTGCTTTTCTTACCTCTTAATCTTTAGGGGATTTCAGCTACTATGGGAATTGAAATTAGCTGTTTGAATTGACAATAAGCAATTACATGGGGCTGGGACCCTTAAAAGGCAAAAAGGTTGAGAAAGATGCAATAAACATTAGAACATGATGCCAAGTCTGCTATGAAAATGTAAATAGAACTGTAGGAACATTTGAGTTGTAAATCTTTAGCAGAGAGAGGGGAAGGCAAGGGAATAATCACATTCAAGAATGGCATAATATAAAAAACAAATCAGGTAAAACATTTTAGTACTTACATTCTGGAATACATATAGAAGTTTCTAAAAATCATAGAATTTAAACCCAAACTATTTTTATTGGGAATAATTAAAGGGAAATTTAGCAAACAAATCTAATATATTGCATATAATAACAGTGGTGAGGATAGTTTTTGCGCACGGTTGGAAATCAGAAAATCTACCATCCAAAGAGAAGTTCATACAAAAGGTATTAGATTATACTGAGATGGACAAACTTACAATAGAACTAAAAGGCAAGGAGGAATCAGATAACTACGTGGTTTGGGATAGATGATATAAATGGATAGAACATAGGAATAAGGATTAATGTATAGAAATAAATGTAAATATATGTAATATTGATGACACAATACTGTTAATGTAAATAGTGATGTGT
Organism: Laticauda colubrina; assembly: GCA_015471245.1. NCBI lineage: Eukaryota > Metazoa > Chordata > Lepidosauria > Squamata > Elapidae > Laticauda > Laticauda colubrina. The sequence continues at coordinate 10,206,989 of BLBF01000020.1, read as the reverse complement.
AATTTTGAAAATAAATAATTTAAAAAAAACATTTGTAAAAGTCAAACTCAGTAAGGTAATTTTGTTAGACAACTACTTTTAGTGCTGCACAGGTAGGAAAACATGTTTTTGCATCATTCCCAAGGAAAAGAAAGCCCACAACATGCAATAACGAATTTGCAATATTAAGCAAAAACTATCAGGAGATACAGGCTTTGTTTCAAATTAGAGGTTACTTGGCCATCAAAGTGAAAGAAGAAATTAATTGGGGACATCATGTAATGGGCTAATTCTACTCAGTAGAATTCAGTTTTCAAGGAAGAAGAAAATTACAACCAATAGTTTAGATTTGGGGACAGTTGTATTTTAGTTACTGTTTTACGTTACAGTTTCAATTGCAACTTGCGCAGAGGCAGATCTCGGATGGTGAAATATTTTTCTTCTTTGCATTATGTGGTTTGTATAATTAAAAAAAACCAATGTTCTTTTCTTTCTAATATCTATTTAAGATATTAGGTTTTTTTTGCAATAATACCATTTTGTTGATAGATAAGCAACTGATTTTCTGGGGCGGGGGGAAATAATTATAAAATGATATGCACAACATATTGAACGAAATCTATATATGGCTACTTAGAAGTAAGCTCTGTCACTTTCCAAGCTGAATGTGTGTGCAAGTTTTTTTTTCTTCCTAGGTTTTTCTGCAAAGGTAGGGTGTTGTTTTTTAATCAGACGAATATTGATTCATTAGGTTGCCACAGTAATTGAACAACTGGCCTTTTGCCAAAACATGACTGTGGGCTGAGAGAGAGGTTACTGCCCAAGTCACCCAACCAGTTGTCATGCCAGGTAGGGACTAAAATTCACAGGTTTCAAACCTGGTGCCTTAATCACTAGATTACTTAATCACCTTAATAACTTGATATCTTAATCACTAGATCAAACTGGCTCTTACTGAATGTACTGTTGTATAATGTACATTCTATATACAGGATTGCAGCCTTAATAAGATTTTTAACTAACAGCACCTACTCAGCTTCACTATAAAAGTATTCTTCAACAGTAACAACAATCTGTAGAAAACTACAAAATAAATGCATATTTGCATTTAGAATAAGTCTTCTCCACAGTTTCACTGATCAATTTATCATTTTTCTCTTGCTTGATAATGATGCAGAATAAGAACAAGCCTTCTGCGATTTTTGGAAGAATTTTGGTGCCCTTTTAGTCTACATAAAACTTCCATCTGCAGATGGAATAGAATTTTTCTTCCCATTTACTTCTTGCTAAGAAACTGCTTTTTTTACTTTTGATATTTTATGCCAAGGAGATATTTTTCATATAGTCACAACAATCATTACTCTTTTGTATCTTCTTGTTGTTGGCAACCATTTAAGAAAGGTTGATTTAGTGAATGCTCACCTCAATCTAATATTAAAGAACGCCTGTCTCCTGAACATCTATATCAGTGACCTGTTTGGTGATCTTATATGTTCAGATATTCTTCAAAATAATTTATTTGAACAATACTGATATTCTGGATTCTGAAATAAATCTTTTAAATCCCTTCCTCAGAAATCCACTCTCCTATTTTAGTTCTTAGGTACCTGGGTGTGTAGCTGTTACCCCAAATAAAGCAATTCTTTGGCAGATAATTAAGCTGTCATCATCTGTTCTTGAGTGGTCAGATCTCCAGTCCCTTTGTCTAGAATCTGGATGGGGCTGAACAGGAAATATCTTATTTCCAGGGCTAAGCTTATAAATGTTTCCCACAAAGGAAATATAAAGGATGTTCCTTTTAGTAAATGCAATTAAGTAAATATTTTGGAAATAAGACAAAAGGCAGGTTACAGGAGACCTATGTTTATATATGTGTGTAAAGCTAACAAAATTAATCTACCAAAAAACAGAGACAGAAAATGAGAGCAAAGTTTACATTAAACAGTTGAATAAAACAGCCTTGAAAATAAATACAATAAGTTGACATATCTTAAAGAAATGAAGACAAATACCCACTGCTTTCTTAGCATAAATCCCACTCCTATACTCTCAGTGGAAGCAGATAGTATAGCGTTAAAGGACTATAAGCACAATTCTTAAATTCACTGTAATTTCCCATATAAATGGAGGAGAAAGTGGACATGGAGAAGATTGGCATCATACAAATGATGATCTTGCAAAGCTACATATATATTTGCATATTTATTTCAGATGTATTAAAAAACATGTATGTATGTATGTATGTATGTATGTATGTAAAAAATCAAATCAAATATATTTATTATAAATCAAATATAATTATTATTATATATTGACCAGCCTGTTGTAGGTTCATACAACAATTCATTATTGGGAAAGAGAAAAAAACAATAGGACAATTAAAGTAATTGAAAGTTTTCTGCAATTGTATAAGTCGGGGAAAATATCTAGTCACCTGATAGTTGATTGTGGGGTTAGCATCCCTTTAAAAATAATAAACAAAAATTTTATCTGTCAGGTCCTCTTATTAAGAGCAGTGGTGGTGCAGTGGTTAGAATGCAGTATTGCAGGCTAATTCTGCTGACTGCCAGCAATTCAATTCTCACCAGCTCAAGGTTGATTCAGCCTTCCATTGTTCTGAAGTCAGCAAAATGAGGACCCAGATTGTTGGGGCAATATGCTGACCCTGTAAACTGCTTAGAGGGAACCACAAAGCAATATGAAGTGATATTTAAGTCTAAGTGCTGTTGCTATTTGGAATTCTTTGGGACTATCAGAGCAAGTTGTGGGGCATCATGCAAAGGGCACTGTATGAAGACATGGATAAAAATTTTAATCTCCCTGGAACCACAAGGGCAAAGTCTCTGCAAATAAGGATTCCCATGAAATCTATGTAAAATAGTTTTCTCTTTAATACTGTAACTATTTTATAAGAATACACTCACATGCACAAAAGTTTAATGCAACATTAGCAACATCCCATAGATTTCCCATCACTGTAAAGAATCAGCGCCTCCATCCTTAATGGAAAGGCAAGCACCCAGTTACTCATTTTCACTGAGGGAAATTATTATGCATTAGATTCAGGGCATTCAATCTTGCAACATCTTCAATTAGAGTAGGATGACTTTCAACTTTTTCCCACAGCATAACCATTTCCAAAGACTCTCCCTTCAGCCATCCCAAATTGGGCTTGGTTTCATGAGCAAGCAGATCTGGTTTTATTCATTCTTCACTGGAAACCATCTGAAAAAAACAAAAAACACCACCCTACAATTAAGGAGTTGGGATCATGCTGGGCACGTTGGTTTCAATATCAAATTCTTTTACACACAAATTTATCTCAAAACCACACAGGAAAAATAATTGACTAATCAAATTAAAGTTGGAAATTCTTGTTGTCTGAAGATCACTCAGAGATCTTCAGTACAGCTCCATCTAGCTTTTGCTCATTTCTGTCTGGTGGGGTCCTTCACTGTCACTCCCCTCCCAAAACCAGTAAGGAATATGTGTACCAGATATATTTTTTTAAAGTAAGCAAAAGAGGAGTTTAAAGCATCAGTTTATAACCTGAGAGTGGAAACATCAACATGGAAAATCTGTTCTTTTAACACTAAAGAGGAATGACAATATTCAATGAGGCCAATGGATTTTTGGCTATTCAAATTAATTTGTATGAAACAAAAATAATATATTTTAAGTTTTTCAGAATCACATCTTAGGTTTCTAATTTCAAGTTGTCTGTGCTTTTGAGCCGAATTCTTGAGGACATTTTGATACACGTAATCAGGACTATAATTATCTGATTATGGCAGATATTCAAACCATTGTTAGGATGGTTTTGCAAAGAGAATTAATGTTAAAGATACAATGTTCTGAAAATGTGAAATTTAGCAATACATGCAAAACTCTGGGTTCATGAGGTTTGGAGGATATCTAAGAATATGTCATCACGTTACTGAACAATTAATAGTTTTTCTGGATTTAAAATCTTGGATTGAATATATATATTCAATTTCAGCCTTTGAATGTGTTTTTTATCAACACAAAGGAAATACTGATTGATATGGATCAGTATGGGCAGGGTTTGATTTGCTATTTAGAAACAGTGTCACCATTAAGTATTGTAATATGTATACTATTTCTTTTTTCTGCATGTTATCGTGCTTTTTCTAGATTATGTAAGTAACATATATTGTTTTATATTTTACAAAATTATACATGCCAAAAATTGGGTTTGGCATATCCACAGATGGACTAGTCTGTGAGTAGGTTTGGTAATACTTTTATTAAAGTACCTATATATCCCACATATACTCGTGTATCAGTGGATCTGCATAAAAGCTAATGCTTGGATTTTAATTGAAATATCATGAAAAATGGATAAACCATGTATTTCCGACAGATAAACCAATTGTGAAAATTAAAACACACAAGATTTTCAGGGGTTGCTTCACCATGGGTAGTACCTTTTTTATGGTATCTTGACTAAAACTTACCCATGGATGGACTTATACATGAGCATATACATAAATAAAATCTAAAAGACTATAAACCTTCAAGTATAATCTATGTAATTCTAGAATATGATTTGAATGTCAAGCTCAAGGGTGGCAATTTGTAGCAAATTGCTGAGGCAATAGAGACTACTTGTAACTCCCAGAGAGGACAGGATGCCACTAACTCAGATAACAAGGGCCAGATGCAGACAGAGTGCAAGTCCAAAAAGAGACTGGCAACTAAGCAGAACAGAGCAGACATGATCAGCAAAGCTCTTCAAGAAGAAAGAATGGAAATTCTGCTTATTAACCAGTCAGCAAGTTGGGCTACTGTAATGGTATGTAAAAATAACTATGTGAGACAGGAGGAAGAGACGCAGCCTAGACAATCCTCATGTAAAAAGTGTCTCAGCCCACAGAAGGGAAAAAGGCATGATAAGCGTTTCAGAAGGGACCCCAGTTTTCTGATAAGTAAAAGTAAAGGTGGGGGGAAAGTGCTTTCAGACTTACAAGATTCTGTTACTGAAACTTACAATAAAGGTAATGTTTAAACTCAAACTCATGGTTTGTGCTTCTTGGCTGGACTACCTTAAAAGTTTGATAGCTATGTTCCTTTGCCTTCTCCAAAACTTTTTCCGTGATTCAGACCAGTGTTGCTGTGATACCCTGCCCCAAGTTCCTTCTGTTTCTTGCCTAGTGATCAGCTCTTCATTTTGACATTTGGGCCAGTTGGCAGTTTTGGCTTTCAATGTTTGGAGCACCTGAGACAGCCTCTGCCTCTGCCTCCTTCTTGCTAGGAGAAGTGCTTAAGTTACAAGATACTAAAATCTCTCTGAGCTCATTGTGAAATTGTAATATGGAGCATCTGATCTGCCTCAGAATTAATGTGTACAGCCTGCAGACATTTGTTGTGGACTTCTTCAACATCAAGATTGAAGAGCAAAACCTACTAGACTAATTCAGGAGGCAACAAGCTGGCAGCCACTTATGAATGATGGATTTGACACAATGTAGTTTGTAATAGCTTGTTCTAACAGTAAGGAGTCAGAGAGTGCCAAGTGGATGAAGAGATTTGGGCAGCGTGGATATGAAGAATTGTGTTGGCTTTGTTGTGTATGGAAATTAGAAGACTCCAAATAACTAAAACTGATTGGCCAAACAGGCCGCTCTTGGATTGGTCAATTAAGCACCATTTTGATTGGCCCGCCTGACGGCGGGAATTCTTAAAGAGCTGTCATTGGCCATAAGCCACGAGCTTGCGAGAAGGACGCTACGCTCCAAAGCAAGCTGCTAAACAGACCGAATATCACCGTGGCTGAGGCCATCGCAGAAGCCACCGCCGTTGAAGCAGCCAAGAAATCCGCAGCCACCATGCGCCACATGAATTCAACAAATCCAGAACCACCGAACCAACCCCGAGAAAAGAAGGTGGAAGGAAACCAAAAACAGCCCACAGCTGCCCACCATGAAGACCTCGACTCCCCGAGCGACACCGATGATGACAATGAAGACATACATAGGCTTCAGTCGGAAAGAAAATGGTGGGAAAAAAGAGGAAGGAGGTGAGAATTCCAGTGTGCTGGATGCGGAAGGGATCACCCGCACTCCAAATGCAGATTTCTGGATGCCATTTGTAGATTTTGTGAGAAACGGGGGCACATTGCAAGGGTCTGCTGAAACAAAAAGAGCTATAGTCCAAAGAGACGCGGCAGCACTCCCTCCAGAAACAGAGAGAGAGAAGCTGAAAGCCGATGGAGCCGAGAGAACAGAAACCGGCGAATGAACGACAGAGAAGAAATACATCAAACAATAATAATCAGAAATGCCAGGGCAGCAAACGCAAAAAAGGTCCGAATAAATGTGAAAATCGAAGGAAAGCCCAATGAGATGGAAGTAGACTCTGGATCATACCTGTCAATGGTATCATGGAACACTATCAGAAACCTGATACCAGACATCAAGCAAAGAGAACTGGAACAGCAAAAGCTAATACTTAAAGATTACCAGGGAAACCGAATCCTGGTAGTGGGTCTTGGACATTTCCTAATAGAATTCAAAAACCATGCTGAAGTACTTCCTCTGACAGTCGTTGACCGTGATCACCCTAGCCTGCTGGGAATTGAATGGTTTGTGCCCCTGGGAATCGGAGTGACCGGGATCAACAGCGTAGCTGAGACCAATTGGGAGGAGAGCCTGCTGGAAGAGTTCCGGGATGTATTCGATGGGACCCTAGGCAAGTACAAGGGGACCCCAATAGCATTCAGCCTAGACCCTAAGCTAGCTCCCATCAGGCTCAAAGCCAGATGCATTCCCTTTGCCTTAAAACCAAAAAATTTTGGTTAACAAACCAAAAGCTTAACAAACCCATTGGACAAGGGGTGTTAGAGCCAATTGACCATGCCAGGTGGGAAACTGCCATAGTGACTCCTGTCAAACCAGATGGGTCAGTGCGCATCTGTGGTGACTATCAGGCCACCCTAAATCATGCACTCCAGCAAAGCGCATACCCTGTTCCGGTAGTTCAACACCTGTTGCATTCATTAGGGAGAGGAACATTTTTCGCAAAGCTCGATCTCGCGCAAGCATATCAACAGCTGCCAGTTGACCCCGAAACTGCAGAGGCTCAGACTATAGTCATGCACAGAGGGGCATTCAAATGTAACAGACTTCAATTTGGGGTTAGCGTTGCCCCAGGTATTTTCCAAAGCCTCATGGAGCACCTTCTAAATGGAATAAAAGGAGTCGTTCCCTATTTTGATGACGTATTAGTATCAGCAAAAATAAACACCAATTAGAAAATAGACTGAGAGAGGTCTTGCGAAGATTCAGGGAAGCAGGGCTTAAGGTCAAAAGAGAAAAATGTAAATTAGCCACCAATCAAGTCAAATTTTTAGTCTACCTTATAGATGAGCAAGGGATACACCCCACTGAAAAGAAAATAAAGGTGATTAAAGATGCACCCAGGCCTAAGAACAAAGCAGACTTACAAGCATTCTTAGGTCTCATTAACTTCTACAATGTCTTCCTGCATCAAAAGGCAACCATAGCGGAGCCATTATATCGACTATTAGATAAAAAAACTGGAATTGGTGCCACCAAAAACAAGCAGCATTCCAAAACATTAAGGACTTATTAACATCCAACACCGTTTTAATACAATACAGCAACACCCTGCCACTGACGGTCACCTGTGATGCATCGCCTTTTGGTATCAGCGCCATACTGAGCCACAAGCTACCAGAAGGCAGAGAAGCACCAATCGCCTTCTATTCCAAAACGCTGTCAAAATCTGAAAGGAACTACAGCCAACTTGACCAAGAAGCCCTCGCAATCATATCAGGCGTCAAGAGATTCCACGAATACCAATATGGTAGAATATTTTCTATTATCACAGACCACAAACCCCTGCTAGGGATTCTGGCAGGGAACAAACCAATCCCGAACATCTTATCACCGAGAATGACGAGGTGATCAGAATTCCTTGCTGCATACAATTACACACTCATCCATCACCCAGGAAAGACTATCACCCATGCGGATGCCTTGAGCCGTTCCCCGCTGCCCAACAAGAAAGGTGACCCAACTCCTACCATCTCCACTCTTCAGATCGAGACATGGCCGAATCTGCCACTAACCGTAGCAGACATCGCTAAAGCTATCACGAAAGATCCGCTGACAGCTCGAATCCTGCATTGGGTAGGTAAGGGCTGGCCGGATGAGGGTAGAGGCAAGACTTTAAAACCTTTTTGCACCTGGCAGACTGAACTGTCCATTGAAAAGGGCTGTATACTGTGGGGAGACAGAGTGGTAATTCCAAAAATGTTGCAGGAGGAAATGTTGTGCATGTTGCACAAGGAACACCCGGGCATAGTAAAAATGAAAGCTGTGGCCAGGAGTTACATCTGGTGGCCAGGGCTGGACAAAGACATTGAAAAATGGGTGGCAACATGCCATGACTGCCAGAAATCAAGGCCTACCCCCCCTCTTGCACCAGTCCTGGAATGGGAAACTCCCAGAGGCCCATGGTCGAGACTGCATATTGACTTTGCTGGGCCAACAAAAGGGAACACATATTTTATAATTGTTGACGCTTATTCAAACTGGTTAGAGGTTATCCTTATGGTGTCCACTACTACTGAAGCAGTCATAAAACAGACTTTTTGAACAGACTTTTTGCCACACATGGACTGCCAGATGTAGTAGTCTCTGACAATGGCCCCCTGTTTATTGCTTTAGCCTTTGAGCAATACCTGGCTGCACAGGGCATCCGACATGCTCTGACAGCGCCGGCTCATCCAGCTTCGAATGGATGAGCTAAATGCATGGTTCGTTATACTAAAGAGGCCCTAGACAAACTGGACATGTGGGACGTCCAAGATAGACTTAACAAACTGTTAACAATTCAGCATATCACCCATAGCACAACCACTAACAAAAGCCCAGCTGAACTCCTCATGGGTAGAAAATTGCGTTCCTACCTAGATAGACTATACCCCACTTATACCTGTGAAAAAGCCCCTGACTCCTCAAGTAAATATTACTCCTTTACTATTGGTGACTTAGTCTATGCAAAAAAATCTTACCGGGGACCCATTATGGCTTCCATCCACAGTTACTCAAATCACACGGTCCTGGTCATACCGACTCGCACTGGATGATGCCAGAACATGGAAGCAGCACATCGACCAGCTTCGCTCTAGGATATTGGAACCTAATACTACTGCACCGCCGCAAAGACCAATAAACAATCCAAAAACAACCGAGGGGGGGGGAACACAAAATAATAAAAAAGGGAGAGATGAACCACCAATAACACGACAAAAGACACAACACAAAGCCGAATTAGAAACTCAGATAAAACAAAAAGAGACGACCTCCATAGACGACCTTCAGAGAAGAGATCCGGTAGCAGGCGAGGCCTTCCTGGAAGGAGACAGCCAGGCCAGTTCAACCAACCTGGACAAACCAGGAGGGAGCGGCAGAGCCACCTCAACCAGCCCGAGAGATCCAGGCGGGAGCAGCAAGGCTGACTCACCCTTCCAGGAGGTTCCATGGAGAAGACGTGGAGAAAAGGCGATCCTGTCTGAACCGATGGAAGACCACACTGAGACTGAGCTACGCAGGTCAAGTAGGACCCGCAAAAGCCCCACCTACCTGCGTGACTACGTTACGCACGTTGGATGAAACCAAGGGGGGGAGGGGTGTTGTGTATGGAAATTAGAAGACTCCAAATAACTAAAACTGATTGGCCGAACAGGCCGCTCTCAGATTGGTCAATTAAGCACCATTTTGATTGGCCCGCCTGACGGGAATTCTTAAAGAGCTGTCATTGGCCGCAAGCCGCGAGCAGCCACTATAAGAAGGGCTGCCGCGGCTTCGGCAAATGTTCCGCTACAAGTCACTATACTGTTAAATAAAGAGCTGTTTGTTGGAATACTGGTCTCGCGTACCTTATTTTCCAAATGGAACAGGCTTCAACATGTAGATTGTCTTAAGACACTTCTTGGCATTCTTACCTTTGAATCCTTCAGCAACTTACAGTGCTGGCATAATTTACTTAGCAACTTCTCTTTGAACTCTTCAAGTCTTTGTCTAAATCAGGGGTAGTCAACTTTTTTATACCTACTGCCCACTTTTGTATCTTTGTTAGTAGTAAAATTTTCTAACCGCCCACTGGTTCCACAGTAATGGTGATTTATAAAGTAGGGGACAAAACCCCTACTGCCCACCATGAAAGCTGGAACGCCCACTAGTGGGCGGTAGGGACCAGGTTGGCTACCACTGGTTTAAATTATCAGCTCTTCTTGTTTTTTTTTTTTTTTTAAATTTTATAAAAATACTTTATTAAACATATTTACACAAATAAAATAAACAAAACATTCTGTTTATTGCAACGTGAGCAAGGCAGTATTCACTCAGTTTGGCATCTCTCAGGCTATGTAAAATGTATAATCTTTCACACTTATTACATTGATATGTAACACAAGTTTTCATCCAATTGGTATATTTCAAACATATATCTTATTACAAATAAAATTATTAATTTCCATCATACATTCTTATTTATCTTTCTTTGTTCATTTCATGTCTATCTTCCAACCAACTGTACCATAAATTCCAGATCTCACAGTACTCTGACTTCTCTTTGTTTTTAAGTTCCATTGACAACCTGTCTATTTCTGCACATTCCAAAGTTTTCTATATAATCATAAAGTCGGAAAGAGTTTTTTTGCATTTCCAGTTTTGGGCAAGGGGAAGTCTTGCTGCTGTTAATATATGGAGTATAATATATAATGATCTTTTGCTAATTTTTTGTTTTAGAATTCCTAATAAAAAATATCTCTGGTTTCTGTTCAATTTTAACTTTTGTAATTTTTTTCTAGCCAATTTCTGATTTTCCGCCAATATTTTTTGCTTTTGAGCAGGTCCACCACAAATGGTGGTAGGTTCCCTGCTTATAGCCACATTCCAACAGCTTGCCGAATTGTTGGGGAACTTTTTTGCAAGTCTAGCTGGCAGTCAATGCCAGTGATAAAACATTTTATATAAATTATCCTTATAAGTTGCTGATAAAGTTAATTTATAATTTATTTTCCATAGGTTTTCCCGATCTTCCAAACTGATACTATATCCAAAGTTTTTGGCCCAGGTTATCATTGTTTCCTTCACAATTTCTTCTTCCAAGTTATACCTTAACAAATACATTTTGGTGATAATTTTTCTCTCTGCCCCCTTTTGGATTTTATCCAATTCCTGTTGATCCAAATCCCATATCCCATAGATACAAGAATCTTTCTTGTATCTAGTTTGGATCTGTTGATACGGCCACCAATCTACTTGTATTCTTTGTAGCTTAAGCTTCTGCTTAGATTTTAATTTCCCTTGTTCATCTAGTATTTCTTTATAACTCACTGTCTTGTTCAAATCTAGAACATTCACATATACCATAGCTGCCATGGTTGACATCCAGATTGGGATTTTTGCGTAATGGTTTCATTTTAGTTTTTCACAAACCCCTAGTAAGATATCTCTAATTTGATGTCTTTGAAAATACAAATGAAATTTATTTTTCCCTTCCCACATGAACACATGCCAGCCAATCTGCTGGTCGTGTTCTTCTAATATTAACACTCTTTTATTCTTTAAATTTACCCAATCTTTAATCCATGTTGCTATTGTGGCCTGATAATAGAGTTCTCAATCTGGAAGTCTGAACCCTCCTTTATCTTTACTGTCCTGCAGGAGCCTTAGTTTTATATGGGCCTTTCTCCCTTGCCAAATAAATTTTGTAATTGTTTTATTTAATTTTTCAAAGAAGGTTTTACCTAATTTTATTGGAATTGTTTGGAAGAGGAATAATACATTGGGTAGTATATTCATCTTAATAGTAGCAATTCTCCCTATCAATGATATCTGAAGTTCCCCCAAATCCTTTTGTATTTGTTTTAATAATTTTTCATAATTATCTGTTTTTATCGATGAGCATTTAGCTGTCAACTACACCTCAAGATATTTCAATTTTTTGTTGTTGTTTGGACCCCCAATTTTTTCTCCAATTCCTCCTTCTGTTTCACTGTCATATTCTTTGCTAGTATCTTTGTTTTTTCTTTATTTATTTTTAGACCTGCCACTCTACTGAATTCTTTAATTTCTTGTAACAATACATGTCCTGTTTCCAGAGGGTCTTCTATCATGAATGCCATGTCATCGGCAAATGCTTGCATTTTATATTCTTCTGTTTTAATTCTCAGTCCTTTTATTTCTTGGTTATATCTACTTTTTGTTAATAGTACCTCTGCTGCAATAATAAATATTAGTGGTGATAGTGGGCACCCCGTCTTACTCCTTTTGATATATTAAATTTGTCCGTTAATTCACCATTCAAAATTATCTTCGCTGTTGAGTGGTGTATATTGCTTTGATCATATCTATATATTTTTTTCCAAAATTCATTAGATGGAATTGATTGATAAAAAATTTCCAATTCAAATTGTCGAAAGCTTTTTGTGCATCCATAAGCATCAATGCCAATTGTTTGGGTGTGCCTCATAATACTCTAATACATTCATTATCAGTGTGGTGTTATTTCTTAGATGTCTCTGTGGTATGAATCCATTTTGGTTGGGGTGAATATGTACATGTAAAATTTTCTTAGCCCTCTCTACAATTATTCTAACAAATATTTTGTAATCAACATTAAGTAATGAAATTGGTCTATAATTTTGTATCTGTTGGTCATTGGTATTCTCTTTTAAAATAAGGGTAATGTAAGCTTCTGTCCATGAATTTGGGAGTTTTGCCTGTTCTAAATGTTAGGAATGTAAGTCACCTAACAGTTGGGTTGAAAATATATAAACCAGGATAGACATTTTAACAGACATTTTAATACTGTCTCTTTAAGAGAATGCTAAAATTGTAATTGGGTATGGTTCCTCAAATGGCCATAAGATGGAGCCAGAAACCTGGGTTGTTCTGTTCTGTTGTTGCTAGATGTTGCTAGATGTTCTGACGTTCGATTTTGGTTGGTTTGTATTTTTCGCTATTGACTGTTGCTGATCGTCATTTATTTATTTTTTGGATTGCTGTAAGTCTATTACTGAACTGTTTGTGATACTGGACTTTGTTATTTGGATTATTCCTGGACTGAAAACTGACTGCTTTAACCGTGTATGACTTGGACTGATTGTTGGACATTGCTTAACCGTTGCTTTAACCGAAGTAAAAACCTACATTTTACTATACAGTGTATGTGTGTTGGTTGTGTGTTATTCCTCACCACTATCACTACGTCTCCCTGTGTGCGCTCATTCTCATAACGAATTAACTCAACACAAATGTTTCATTGTACAAATCTAGCATTAGCTGTTCCCATGGTGTTTCAATTTCCTTATATAATTCTGCAGGAATCCCATCCTGGATTCCCTGATGATTTATTACATTTTTGTCTACTAATTTCTTTTCTTTTCTACTCTTTTCATTTCAGTCACTGTGATTCCAGCACTTAACATTTCCTTTGTGATATCTGTAATTGTAGGTATATTCTTCTCATTCAAATATTGTTTAATCCTCGCTTCTGATATCTCATCCTGGGTATACAATGCTGCAAAGTATTTCTGGGCAATGGATTGTTTTTCTTCTGCCAAATAGTGTGGAATTTCATTTTCATCCTGTAGGGTTGTATTATTTTTTTCTCCTTCTCTTTTTTCAGTTTATGGGCCAACCATCTCCCCTGTTTATTAGCATGCCCAAAGAAGTTTTGCTTCACCATCCTAAGATTCTGTGACATTTCATCCTGTAAAGTTAGGTTTATTTTATGTTTAGTCACCTTCCTCTCTTTTTTAATTTCTTCATTCGGTGGATCTTTTTGCATTCTATGTTCCAATACTTCTCTTGTAATTCCATCTGTTGTTTTTCTTATCTTTATTCTCTTTTGCTCCATATGCAACTGTTAAGCTTCGGATGTATGCTTTAATTGTGTCCCATAGATTTTGCAATATTATTTGATCATTCGCATTATCTTTGAGGAATAATTTTAGTTCTTTTTCTAACATTTGCATATAATTTTTGTCTCTAAGGAGTTTCTGATTTAAGGTCCATCTTCCTCTCTTTTTTCTTCCTTTCCATTTCACTGTAAGTGGGTTGTGATCTGCCCATAAGTTTGGCAGTATCTCTGTCTTCTCTATATCTTTTGCTGCTTCTGAATCCATCCACACCATGTCAGTCCTAGACCAGGAACTATGTGGGTTTGAAAAAAATGTGTATCATCTCTCCTGTCTGTTAAATTCTCTCCACATATCTTTTAAATTTAATTCATGTGTCAATTTATGAAATGTATTTGGTAATGTTTTTTTCCCTCTATTGTGTGTAGTCTTTTTCAATATCTACAACTGCATTGAAGTCCCCTATAATGCAAATATTTTCCTGTTCTAATTCTATTATCTTCCAATGTAGCTTACTATAATATTCTTTTTGGTTGGTATTTGTACTTTTGGTTTATTTGTACTTCTACCATTAGAATTCTTCTTTCATCATCAGTGAATATCTGATTCGGGTTTAACCATTGCTTTATATACATTGCTATCCCTCTTTTCTTTTTCTGTGCCAATGCAATATGTAACTTTCCCAGTTTTGGTGATTCTATAATATTGCCATACTTCTTTTCAATGTGAACTTTCTGCAGACAAATAATATCAGCATTCTGTTTCCGGAGTTTAGTCAATACTTGTTTTCTTTTTATCAGAGCATTCAGTCCATTTATATAAAGAGATAAAAGTGTGACTTCTTCTGCCATATTATTATTTATATTGAGTTCTGTCTCCTCTCCTTGTTCTTATCTCTCTTTGTGACCATGTCTTTATCCTCTCTACTTGTTGATGTTCAATTTCCCATCATTCTCTCAATTCTTGGCCTGATCCCTTTTCTTCCACTGTTCCTCTTGACTTCTGCTCTCTATCTCTTCTCTACTATCCTGTTCTTCACCTGATGCCATGTAGTAGTCAAAGAATTCTTGTGCTTTGTCCAGTGCATCTATACAGATTTTCTTCTCCTGCCAGGATATCAGCATGCCTTCAGGGATAAGCCATCTGAACATCATTCTATTTTTATTTAGCTGCGATGACAAGAAGTTGTAATTCCATCTTTGCTCCCTTACCCTCCTGGGGACCTGTTTTAGCATCACAATTTCTTGTCCTTTATATGTTAGTGGTTTTTCTCTTGTTCTCCCATATATTTCATCTCTGATGGTCTTTTTTGCAAATCTTACCTGTACCTTTCTTGGTAACTTATGCCTCCATGCATAGTTGGTATAAATTTGGTAAACCTCATCTATATCATTTCTCATTTCTTGCATATTCCTCTGTAATGCATTGTCTAACAGCTCCACCATTAGGTTTGGCAGGTCCTTTTCTTTATGTTCATCTATATTTTGAAATCATAGGAAGAATGATGATCTCTCCATTTCTAGGTATATAATAGCGCCGTCTAGGTTCCTATTTGCTGCCATCAAGTTTTGTTCCATTGTTTCTATTTTCTTTTTCAGATGATCTGTTCTAACTTCCACCATTTTAAGTTTTTTCTTTGTTCTTCATTACTGCTTTTTGTATTGTTCCTATCCTATCATCTAGTTTATGGATATCTCCTCTCATTTCTTCCATGCTACCTTTCATTTCTTCATGGTTATTTGTTATAGATTCTTGTGTTTTCATCATCATCTCCTGCATCATGTTTAGAGTTGTTTGCAGATTATGTAGGCTTAGTGTTAATCCTGACTTTTCACTTCCCAGCATTCTTTCTATCAACCTTTGGTCTGATGGCGAAGGCATCATTGACATTGGTTTTTTCCCTGTCTTCATTGTCGTTGTTGTAGTGGTAGTTGACATTCTCAGGATTGTGTACAACTGTGTCCAAAACACCATATATTTCCAACCCAGCTGGGTGCTATTCTTATATCTATTGCTATATAATAGTAATTTACCTAGAATATATACTGTACTATCTATAAATCTTCTTTGCTTTGGAATCCCAGGATCTATATTATTGTGTCTTCTATATTGTATTGATCTTAACAACTATATTGCATTTATACTGGCTATATATCTTTTATTTAACTCTAATTAATTGTATGTCAGTAATTGATTTAAACTAATTACTTATCCCATTAATGTAGTCAGTATTCTAATTGTATACATTAATCAATATAATACAGTACAATTAATACAATACAATACAATTAATACAGGAAATCTAACAATCCAGAACTATATATGTTATTTATAATTGATAAGTATAATATAGATAGTACCAGTTAATTAGTAATTGATAGTTATTGCCTATAAATAAATTCTCAGCTGTTCTTCCGGATTTAGTGATGAAAAAGACTACTCACGCTGAACAAGTAGTGAGGTTTTATTCTTCTTTCATTCCAAAACATCGGGTAACAACGAAACATAATAGTTTAAAGTCAGTTCTGGCTTCATCTGCAGCCAGAGCTGTATTTATGCATGTCATACATTAACTAATTACATAATTAAGGCATACAGCATACAGCCAATGTTGACAATGATTACAATCATCCAGAATATCTATCACATCAGGATACTGTTCACTATGAAATGTACAGGTTATGTTCTAAATACTGTTAACACCAATATCTCCTTCACCAACACCCTCCACCACCCACAGCACTTGATGTTTTCTCCACAAAAGCTCTCTTTTCATGCAATAAGCCCCATCCCACTGCCAGTGTCTTGTCAGCCACTGAGGTCATCAAACTGCACTATCCTGCATTATCAGAGAAAATGCCGACTAAGCTCAGCTACAGAGGGGATTGAGTCCAAGCACACCAAGCATGCCCATTCTGCAGCAGCCCCGAGACCACCACACGGTAAGACCACAAATTCCGTTGTCGCGGCTCCATGGGACCATTCTGGGAGTCATCTTGGAGTCATGACATAAATCTAGTATGTATCTCATTCACAGTCTTATTATAATTAATCTAATTAATTCAATTATATAAAGTTATCAGTTCATATAGAAAAAGGATAAAGCAAAAAATAGATATCAATATATATCATAAATTATAAGTATCAATTTGTAGTCCATCAATCACAGTAGCTCTTATTTCCTTTTACCCAGAGGTTACATTAGTCAAATCTTGCACAATTGTTCTTTCTTTCAGTGTTTTTATATTTGTCCTTTTTGTTTGTCATGAGAAAAGTTTGAAGCACTTAGTGTTCTTTATACTTTCACCATCAACTCTCCTCATTACAAAATGTCCTCTTCCTTCTAAAATGCACAGTCACTGCACAGTCACTGTTCCAGTCATATTTCTTTTACTCTCCTTCAGTACTTCTCTTATATAAGTCTTCCTTATATATCTCCCTCTTCTGATCAGCTAAAACAGCTTTCCCCTCTAAATAATCAATCAAATAATCAAACTGTCTGTCTTAGGTGGTTTTTTACTAATATCAGCCTCAATTTTTAATCTCTAGTCACCTCTCCCACTCTGACAGATAATCGCTGTAATCTATCATTAATCTTCCGCTCCCACCGCTAGATCGCCAAATTTCCTTCACTGGAGACTCATTTATCTGTCACTTTCTTCAGGTCATATAATCTCTGAGAATCAGGTACCTCTCTTCATCAATTCTCACTGCTTGCCTTCATCTCACTCTTTGCTTCCTTCACCATTTCTTGGGCTGTCACGCCTCCAGATCCGTTCCTAGTGCCGGTTTCTTCCACACCATTTTCTTATAGGAGCAGGGGATCGTGCCTCCACCCAATGCCCTCGCAGCTTCCCCTCTGTATCACAGACCTCTTCAAGGTCCTCCGTCGCTTCCTCGGGCATCCAGACGCAGAAAAATCAGACATTCAGAATGGAGCCACCATTCCTATGGCTGAGCCATCATGACGTCACCCCCAGAACAGCTCTTCTTGTTTTAGTTATCAACTGTGTCTTGGCTACAGGTAGAATTATAGATTGCTAAATCAGTTAAGTGTTCCACCTTTAACTATCTTGCTATTTATTTGCATCAGACTATGGCTTGTACAGAACAATATTGTGATGTGCAGCCTCTATTGGATGTTGCCATCTCTCTTATTTTATTTACTTATCAGTTTGTATGCTGCTTTAGCCCCAAAGTAATGCTAGCGTACAAAATAGGGTTGAAATAGCATCTTAAAACAATAAAAGAACTGTCAATAAATACAGAGCATCAGAGGAAAAGGATACTCAGTCGTAATAAAAAACCTAAATTATTAGGGAGTAGATCACTTTAATCTACCATTATGTCAGAAAGAGCCAGGTTTGTATAGTCTCACAAAAGCATGGAAAAGTTAAAGCCATACAGACTTGGGGGAATTCTATTCCATGGGGCCGTGATAGCAACCCTATGGCATGCGTGCCAGAAGTGGCATGCAGAGCCATCTCTACTGGCACATGAGCTATCTCCCCAGAGCAGGTCCACTGTGCAGGTGTGTGCACTGCCTGCCTGCCAGCTGATCGTCAGGTAGCTGCTGTGCATGTGCGGGAGGTGAGGGAGAGCAGAAGATGCGCACACATGTCCAAAAAGGTGTGATGCAAGGGGGGTTGCATGCAATGTGCATTGGGGTCATGCACGCATGCGTAGGAGGCATGGGGGGGCATGTGTGCATTGCCTTATGAGTGCTGGCATGTGTGCAAGCATGCTTTTGGCACAGGAGGATGGAAAGGTTAGCCATCACTGCCATAGGGTAAGCATAATTACAGAAAAGGTACATCTTCTAGGTAACACAAGGTTGTAGCCTGGAGTCTATTGACTCTTATCAAATATTGTGAGTCAGGTAGAAACAACAGGAGAAAGATAGTCCTAAAGTCAACCAGGTTCTAAGGCACTAAAGAATCTACTGTTGACAAGCATTACTTCGAATTGCACATGGAAGCTTACCAATAGCTAGGGCAGTTCAATTAACATATGTACTATCTGGATGAAATGGGGAACACCCATAACTACCTATATAACCATGTTTGGGGCTAGTTGTGGCTTTTGAGTGGGATTAAAATGTAGCCCTGTGTAGATACTCTAGGTATCTACCAAATATCTTCTTAAAATGTATGATGTTCCAAGTAGTGCAGTTTTTTGAGTTCCACTGGTGTTATTGCAGGAAGCTGTAATTTTTTCTTCTTCTTCTTCTTCTTCTTCTTCTTCTTCTTCTTCTTCTTCTTCATCACCATCCTCATTATTATTTTCATTCTTGCCAAACTGGACAAAGCATTGACTACTCTATTATGCAAACTTCACCAGCTTGGTTAGGATTCTATTGTACAGCAAGCTTTGGAAGACTTGATATATTTTAAATAGCAAGAAGTAGCCATGACTAGGTGGGCCTTTGCATAAATCTATCTGTGCACCAGTTATGACTTGTCCAGGATTGATCAGCCATTCTTAGAATCATTCATACCTTATCTCCCATCTGGACTACTGTAACCTGCTCTACACAGGACTGCCTTTTAACCCCACTCAGAAGCCACAACCCATAACTGGAGACAAGCAATTATTTTATTAATACCCAAACTAGCAACTTACAGTGAGTAACTGGTCTCTTCCAACCATGCAAGCAAAAGCAAGGAACACAACATTGTTTAGATCAAACATAGAACGTTGATCAAAGCTTGAGCATGTGTACATATTAATGGAAGATCCCAAATGTAGAGAGGATTGCTTTACAGTTGACAAGGGAAACAAGATTGCCTACTGTACAAAAGTATATTTCATTGCATTAAGTCATTTAAGGAAACTTCATTTTAAAAAAAACCCAACAACTTTGATATATGAATTGAACCAAACTGCATATATTCTTGAGTTTAGCCATCTCTCAAGGCATGAACTTAATAATCAGTCATTAGCAGGCACAGAGGGACAAAATAATTAAAATTCCAATGTTAAGGCATGTTAAATGTGAGATATGGAGAAAGATATGAAAGGAGCATTTACTGAAAATATAGGTAGGTCAGGACCAGGGGTCTAAACAGCATTTTTTGCCATAATTTCTCATCAAGTTCTGATGGTATCAGTAATAAGCTATTTCTCCCTGGACACAAAGTAGACATTGTTTCACTAGCATATCAATATCTGTTGTCATCCCTGATACCATAGTGATTTTTCTGCCTGTGCTTGGCATTTAAATGTTCCCTGAAATGTGCTATCAATCAGAATAATAGAGAATTATTCTTAAATATTTGCTGGAATTACTGTGTCAGGAAATTTCCCTTCATCAGTTGCTACTGACATTAGAGCTGGTTGTACAGAAGAGGACTCCTGTATAGAGAGCAGCTAAGAACAGCAAGAGGTCTGCAAGAGAGGCTCCTGGAACCTCACTGTAATGTGGAAACATTGAAATTCGATGAGAAGGTAACTCCTACCACCTATTCCTAACACAGCTAAGGCCAATGTTCTCAAGGACCCTGCCAATTCTGCAACCTACGTGGCCTCCACTCCATGTGAGAAAAGGTGAAGGAACAAAGGCAGTGTGGCCAGATGCTTGGAGTAGACTTTCATTCTGTTGCTGTATATGCAGTGGAGTGAGATACTCTCTTTCCTGGGCTTCAGGCAAGCCAACACGCTCCTTTTTTCTCCATCTTTGTTAATAATTTGTACACCCGCAAAATGGGCAGCAACAATTTTGCTGAACCTTTTCACCTTTTTTGGTGAACCTTTTTAGCACCGAGTGTCAAAACAGGAGCTCGCATGCATGTGCGGGGGAGTGCCGGAATCCAGAAGAGCAGCTCCCTACATCGAGAGTGCCGGAAACTGGAAGAACAGCTTCCTGGCACATAAGCACGTGGCAAGAAGCTTTGCTTCTGGTTTCCGATGCGTGCACATGCATCAGCCATCTAGTATTTTGAATTTTGGCACACATGTGCGTACGAAGACCAGCTGGCTGGCGCACATATGCATGCTGGAACCCAGAAGAGCAATGGCCAACAACTGGCATGCCCAGAGAGATGGTTTTGTGTGCCATTTCTGGCACACATGCCATAGGTTCGCCATCATGGCTCTATGTAATGTTGTGGGCAACAGAAAATTGCTTGAGAAGTATGAGGTTGAGACCCTTAAGCTATATAGTGGGAAGATTAGATCATCCAATGTTTCACTGTGTTTTCACCTGGCATGAATTATATTTTTCTATCTCATAAATACTGTGGTACCTTGGTATTCATTGTTAATTGGTTCCAGAAGACACAATGAGTTCCAAAACTGCTGAATATGAAACAATTTTTTGCCACAAGGAAAATGGCAGCTGACACTGACAGGTTTTAGTTTGTGCATTGAATACCAAACAAACAATGAATACTGGAATAAATTTTACGCATCAAAATGTGTTGAGTACCAAATTCAATGAATTTCAAAGCAGTTGAGTACCAAGGAACCACAGTAATATGTGGTCATAACAGTAACAACAAATTCCAAATCTGTATGGCATAGCAATGTCTTTTTACCTTAGTCCTTATTTAACTTGAATTAAATTATAATTATAAATCAATATATTTATGTATTCTTCTGCAGGTTCACCTTGCAGTCTTAATACTGTGTGGAAAAACTGAAGTAAACATTTCTACTTAGGCTATTCTCTTAAAGCTACCTATTGGTAGGGCTTTAATGACTGAATAATAAAAGAAGCTCTCATTTTCTCTGTCATTAAGAAAGCTTTTGACTAAAATTATGGTGAAACATTTTGTTCTCTCTCTCTTTTAAAGGCTTCTCATCTTGTTCTGTGTTTTTATTGAGCTACATTTTGTCCCAGCTTTTGGCTCATTAGAAGATAATGAGCTGTAGATAGGGAACATTCAAATAGGCTTTTCATATAACTTCAAAGCAGAAGCATATACACGTGTTAAAGATTATCAGATGATCCATTGAGCCACAGTGACTTTTAATGTTTCAAATATCTACAATACCTACTGAGGCACAAATTATCTGACTCAACATATTTTGGACATATTATACAAAGACATTATGCATGGATTGAAGATGGCTGCTGGCAGCATCCCTCGTGAATTACTCTCCAATAGTTTTTAAATCATCTACTAACTACTAAGGTAGGAGTGGGATCTGGTCAGCGGAACCATGGCAAGAAGCACCAAGGGGTACTGATAGTGGATAGCTGGCCTGGAGATCCAAAAGAGAAGCTGAGACTGGAAAATAATCCTAATGAGACCAAGTCGATAGCCAACTGATAGACAAAAGGAAAAGTCTGAGACTAAAGCTTACTGGGACCCAAGAAGGAGGTTGAATGCTGAGCAAGATCTCCAAGAGGGAGATCAAATTCTGAGCCTAAAAAAAAAAATATCCAATTGCACTGAAGAACATGATTCTGAGCTCCGAGAGCTATACTGTGACCAGCAGAGAGCAAGGGAGATTGGAGAGGAGCTAATAGAAAGCTGCGAGACCTCCGAGAGAGGCTGAGATCAGCAGAGATAGCAAAGAGCTGACAGGGACACCATAATTTGAGAGAAATCAGTGGAATCTGAGAGACCGAGAACAGCATGATTTTGAAAGAGGGCTGAGAGCAGGCTGCAAACTCAATTCTGAGCTGAAAGTGGATGAGGAGCACAATTCTGAGCTAGAAGGGGGCTCTTTACTTGAAACTCTGAGTTTTAAAACTTTAAGAATAAGCCAAGGAGAAACCCTTTCACCACTAATCTCTACCTCACCAATAATTAATCACTTTGAATTCATTCGAACAAAAATAAACCATGCACCTTCAACTTCTACCTCACCAAGATTCCCTGGGCAGAGACTCCCTGAGCGGAGATTTCCTGCCAGCTGAAATTGGAGTCAGCTATACAAGTGGATCACCAGCAAAGCAAGAATCCTTTACTTGCTGACTTACTACCTCATTTCTTTAATACTTACAACACTGATTGCTTCATTACCTCAAAAATGTATAACTTTATGACCTCAAGACATATATCAATGATTATATAATGATGTCTATAAAATAATGTCTCTATAATAATTTCTCTAAAATAATTGGTCAGTTGATTGATTGATTGATTGATTGATTGATTAGTGTGATTAGAATGTCTAGTGCAAATAACATGAATATCAGTCAGTGTCATTTAATTGATTAGTAAAATTAATTATTAGTGAAATTAATTGACCAGTGTGATTAGTGATTAGTGTAATTAATTGATTAGGGTGAAATTACTTGACTAGCATGATTAGTGTAATTAATTGACTGGTGCAATATTGTTATTGATCTTGTTTGATTGAAAAATTTAACCAATGAACCATCTCAACAAACCCATAATGCTAGGAAAAAAATCCAATGCCAAACCACAACCCCAAAAGAAAGAAATCCCCACCAATGAACCACAAGATTCCTGCACATGCTATATATGTCAAGAAACTTTACAGGAGAATGAAAATTCCATCAAATGTTCCCTATGTAACAACTACACTCACCACGACTGCTTGGGATTACCCAAGCAAATGGCTCAATTCCTAGAATCACCCAACCATCGGTTTCCATATTTCTGTCCACTGTGCAGACCCAAACTGGACAAATATATTGCACTGTTTGAAAGAGTTGATACCTTAGAAACACGAATAACATCCCTTGACACTGTAGTATAATCCCTGGACACTATAAAAACAAGATTAACTAACCTTGAAAAAAAAGACACAACACAAAAAAAATGAACATCCAATAGCTGTAAATTACATCTTTACTCAACAACTGCAACCACAACCCATTCCACAAAAAACACAAATTCAACAAATAATGATATCCCAATCCTCATCAAAAAAAGCCATCGAGTTCAACAGAAACGTCACAATGCCATCTTATTTGGTCTTGAAAACAACAATGACAATGATGACATCACTAATGTCCACAACATCATCAGTGGCTATTAAGCATCTTCCCTGATGAAGTGCTCAACATTTCCCGCATCGGCCCGGAGTGATGGCTCATTGGTCTCACGCTTCTGCAGGGTCATTTGCAAAAATGAATTAAGCAAACAAAAATTCATTTACACTATAAATGCACTTGCCAAGAGCAACATCAACCATAAGAATCTCCATTCTTGCCCTGACCTAACCTCACAGTAACATGTACGGTCCCATGAACTACGCTCTGAAATCAAAAGACTACAAGAACAAGGAAATACTAACCTATACATTGACTACTGCACAGAATGTATCAAAAGCAAGACTTAAATCTCTATAACCATCACCCCAACATCCAGCAATAGGCATGAATGCCCCTTACTTCCTCCAGACCCACTACTACATATCTAAAATGCAAACTACTCAACGCAAGAAGTTTTGCAAACAAAAAATGCATGAATTCCTCATCTTACTAATCACAGCCACATTCAATATTATATTTGTCTTTGAGACGTGGTTGAATGCATCTTTTCCAGACTCCATTACCACAGTCAGAGAATATCACATTTATTGGTCAGATCGCAAAATCTGCAGAGGAGGTGGAGTTGCTATCTTCTATAAAAAATCCCTAAAACTAAGAAAGATTCAAATTACACAAGAGCTTGCTGTTCTAGAGACCATCGTTTATAAACTGTCCTTAAATACCACTATCCGCTTCTTACTGTGTTACAGATCCCCTGATTATGACATAGTTCATGCAAACAAACTAACTTCACTGCTGATGTGAGCTGCCTCTTGTCCACACCCTCTTATTTTCCTTGGTGACCTCAATCTACCTCTTATAGATTGGACCCTAAACGAATGTACAGTCGAACCTGTATCTGCATCCCTGTACAATGCCACACTACACTGGGACTGGATCAATTAGTAACTAACAACACTAGACTCAACAACTGCCTCAACCTCATCTTCTGCAACAGCTCAAATTCAATTTATGGCCTATAAATACAAGAACCCTTTTCTAACAGTGACCACAATATGATTGACTTTTGTCTCAATTTATGCCCTCACAAAGAAGATCATAATGATGGATCTCCAAAATACAATTTCAAAAAAGCCAATTATGATCTCCTAGATGCCGACCTATTATCTCTTGATTGGCACATTCTGTTTTCCAACTGTAATACTACAGAAGACCATTATAATGCATTCTTACTTGAACTTGAAAGAATCATTAAACTATATGTACCATTAGTAACCCCTAAAAAAAAAAAAAATTACCCAAAACAATAAGAAAACTCCAATTAAAAAAAAAATCACTATGGCGTAAAAACAAAACTAGCTATCTAAACTTTAAAAACCGATACTACACCTTATGCCAACAGATAAAGGCAGAATGTACAAATTATTACTACAAACAGGACGAAAACCTCCTATGTACAAAATCTACCCGCGCCTTCTACAATTTTGTAAACACCAAACTTCAAGACTCAAGAACCCTCCCACCCCCTATGGGACCAAATAGGAAAGACTGCAGTGACGAAGCTGCTTTGGCCAAGTTCTTCAACACATTCTTCAGCTCAGTCTTTGTTTACAGCAATGGCTCATGCTGCACATTTCCTAGTCACACCACAACTAATTGCAATGATCTACAACATAGTGACTTTACAGAAGATAATGTAGAGCTTCTGGTTTGAGCTTCTTTGGTGACAGACCGAAATCTGTGATTGTGTGCAGTTTCAATCTATGCTCACCACTGGAGCACCCTGAGCTGGCTGGTTTTGGGGCTAAACCACCCCATAGAGGTGGTGAAGAGGGGGGAGACTGCCAGCAGGGTCAATGAGAGCCACATCTCTCCTCCCCAGCTGGCCATTAATCCCTTTCCTGAAGGTGGTTGCAGCGGTGGACAGAAATGGCCACCTCAAAGAACTTGACCAGAAAAGAATGTGCAGGAGGAAGATAAGAAGAGAAAGTTTTTGGCTGACCGGGTCAAACTGGAAAAACAACAATACAAGGTACCCTGGAATTTGAATTATAAAGAACAACATTGTTCCCAAAGAGGACTTTGAAGCTACGAATGAGAGAGGGGAGGAAAAGGATTTGGTTTTTTTTCTTTTCTTCCTTATATTGACAACTAAGAGATTTAAGCAAGAACTCGGCAAAAATCCACTTTGATAGTAACAGGTATTTAAGCTGAAAATAAAATGTCAAAGGGATAATAAAGATTTCTGGATTCTCAAAAACTTTTAAAAGAAGGAAAAAAAACAAAAGGGTGGGATCTGGAAAAAGGGAGGAGACCACCTGGAAGTGAAAGGAATTAACAGTGAAACTTTAACAAGATTCTGAAAAGATACATTTTAACTTTGTAACAAGAAGCAAGAAGAAACAACTTTGGATTATTTGGATTACTTGGCGATTTTTCAGCTGAAACTGAAAGCACTTATAAAAATGATAAACTCTCAAGAAAACTGAAAACATTAGAAAATGACAAGAAAATTCCCAATAACCCACCACAACACCTGAAACAACTAGTATACAACGTTTCCAACAGAGAACTCAACAAAACAGAAACAGATGTCCGAACCAAAGGATTCAATTATGCCATAGCACCCAAAAAAATCCCAACAGAATCCATCATATGTGCAGTAGAATCCAGCCTAACCAAATTAAATACAGATGAAGCTGACAGAATAAGACACCAGGTTACTCACATCTTATGCACAACGAAACCACCAAAAAATAATTTGCAAAAAGATGAATTCAGAGCGTTACAAATCCTGAAAAATGATAACAGCATAATAATAGTCCCAGCAGACATAGGAAATGCCACAGTAGTAATGGACAGAAAAGACTATGAAACAAAATTGACAGACCTACTCCAAGACTCCACATACAAACCTATAAACACAGACCCAACCACATATCTAGAAAAATCAACCAAGAAGAAACTTATAACCAGCCATATAAGCAAAGAAATCCAACAGACAATCATCCCAAGAGAAAAATCTTCTAGATGCCCCAAATTATACGGCCTCCCAAAAATACACAAAGAAGGCATACCTCTCAGACCCATAGTCAGCTCCATAGGAGCACCATTACAAAACCTAGCTAAATACTAAGCAAAACAACTACAGCCCCATGCTGAAACCGCAGCTTCATATGTACAAAACTCATACCACTTCTTAGAAATGATCAAAGATCTACACGTAGAACAAGAAGATCTGCTTGTAAGTTTCGACGTGGTTTCACTATTCACTCAAGTCCCAATAAAAGAAACTCTTGAAATCATCAAAAATAAATACCAACCAGCTAAAGACCTCTTGGAACTAACAGAACACTGCCTAACCAACACTTATTTCATATACAAAGGACAAAGATACAAGCAAATTGAAGGAGCCCCTATGGGATCACCACTGTCACCCATCATTGCAAACCTGTTCATGGAAGAATTTGAATCCAGAGCCCTGGCTAATGCTACCCACAAACCCAAACTATGGCTAAGATACATCGATGACACATTTGTGATTTGGCCCCATGGAAAAGAAACAATTTCCTAACACACCTAAAAAATACACACCCCAAAATCAAGTTCACCATGGAAATGGAAATAAACAAACAACTACCATTCCTAGATGTACTAATCTACAAAAGAACAGATGGCACACTGGGACACACCATATACCAAAAGAAAACACACACCAACCGCTACCTCAACGCCCAATCCCACCACCATCCAGCACAGATAAATTCCGTAGCGAAAACACTAATTACCAGAACCAAACGCCTGGCAGATAAGACACATATAAAGACTGAACTATGCACCCTGACTGAAGTATTGACAGCCAATGGCTTCCAAAAAAACAAAATCACCAACTTGATCCACAAAAACACACCAAGACATAACAGAGACCTAGAAGATCAACAGATCTATGGAACAGCTGTCTTGCCCTACATAAGAGGTACCACAGATAAAATCAGTAAGATACTACACAGGCATCACATCAAGACTGCCTTCGAAACAGACAAAAAAATAGCAGCCATCCTGAGGAACCCCAAAGACAAAATTGACCTGGAAAACCAAGGCATATACGAAATTCCCTGTACATCATGCCCGGCCACATACATTGGACAGACCAATAGAAGAATAAGTACCCGCCTAGATGAACACAAAAATGCAGTAAAAAAGCGGGAACACACCTCCTCACTAGTCCAACACATGAAAACCACAGGTCACAACATCAACTTCAATGGCACGAAAACCCTAGCCACTATAGAAAACCCCAACCACAGAATCATCAGAGAAGCCATAGAGATTGAAAAAAGACCTGACAGCATGAATAGAAGAGATGATTCCAGCAGACTGTCAATCATTTGGAAGCCTGCACTCTCAAATAGAAAGATCTCCATGCCACAAGCCAGGCAAACACCTGGGCAAAAACAGACTCCCTCTGATAGCTTCAACCCAAACACCCCTCCACCAGGCACCCAGGTGAAACCCAGCTTGCTAATGAATAGCAGCTTGCTAATGAAGAGCAGCCGTCCCTTCACACGGAGCCAAGCTGCACTGAAAGCCTCCAACACAAGAACAGAGTGTTGCCAGCCAATCAAAGCCACAAAACAGACAGAAGAAACCAGAAACACCAATCAATCAAACTCCAAGTCCAATGAACACAGATCCAGGCTCCCAGCCAATCAGAATGGACCAGCCTCAAATTTGAAACCAGGAACTAACTCTATACAGAAGCCTGAGGATGGCAGATGAGATTCTGCTGAAACGTTGCTACAACTTTAACAGAACTACAATGACGTGGGATAATACCCGAAGGAAGCTAAACAGCACATATATATATATATATGTATGTATGTATGTATGTATGTATGTATGTATGTATATGCTGTTCAGCTTCGTTCGGGTATTATCCCATGTCATTGTAATTGTGTTTTTAGCAACATTTCGGCAGAATCTCATCTGCAATCATCAGGCTTCTGTATTGTGTTTGTCTGTGAGTCAGACTTTCAGTTTTAAATTTGGGATTTCAGTTTTAAATTTGGGGCTAGCCTACGCTGTGCCAGAATGGTTTTTTTCTTCATCCTGATTGGTTGGGAGTCTTGGTCTTTGTTTATTGGTCTTGGAGTTTGCTGTGTTCTGCTTGTTTGGTGTTTCTAATATCTTCTATCTGTTTTGTGGCTTTTTTGTGTCTTGATTGGCTGGCAACATTGTGTTCCTGTATTGGAGGCTTTTAGTGCAGCTTGGCTCCGAGTAAATGGATG
This sequence comes from Laticauda colubrina, assembly GCA_015471245.1. Lineage (NCBI taxonomy): Eukaryota > Metazoa > Chordata > Lepidosauria > Squamata > Elapidae > Laticauda > Laticauda colubrina. Next base: position 10,177,891 of record BLBF01000020.1, on the reverse strand, counting down.
GCTATCATTTGTTAGGAAGCTAGGTTTCATCTGGGTGCCTGGGGGTTGGGGGATGTTTGAGCTGGAGGTATCAGAGGGAGTCTGTTTGTGCCCAGGTGTTTGCCTGGCTTGTGGTGTGGAGATATTTCTATTTGAGAGTGCAGGCTTCCAAATGATTGACAGTCTGGTGGAATCATCTCTTCTATTCATGCTTTCAGGTCTTTTTTCAATTTCTATGGCTTCTCTGGTAATTTTGTGGCTGGGGTTTTCTATAGTGGCTTGAGTTTTGGTGCAACTGAAGTTGATGCTATGACCTGTGGCTTTCATGTGTTGGATTAGTGAGGAAGTGTGTTCCAGCTTTTTTACTGCATTTTTGTGTTCATCCAGGTGGGTACTTATTTTTAAGAATAAGTAGCCAGCTCCTTACTGAACCTATGGTTCTTAGCTATGGTCATCCTTATCTTCAAAATGGTGACCGCAGCCTGGTTGAAAACTACAGAGCAATCTCACTGTGTTGTGTTACATGCAAAGTCATGAAATCAATCATTAACCAATGCATCACCCTCCACTTAGAGTCAAACAACTTAACTCTCCAAAAAACAATTTGGTTTCAGGAAAAAATTGTCCTGCAACCTACAACTCCTACACTGCAAAAACATATGGACTACTCTACTCTACCAGGATAAAGCAATAGACACAATTTACATAGATTATGCAAAGCCTTTGATTCAGTGATACATGACTAACTACTATTAAAACAAAACTCTTACAGTATTTCCAGACCCCTTCATAAGTGGATTACTGCATTCCTGTCAAACAGGCAACAAATAGTAAAAATAGGGAGAGCTATATCAAACCCTGCTCCAGTTAACAGCGGTGTCCCCCAAGGCAGTATCTAGGACCACACTCTTTATACTCTATATAAATAACCTTTGCGATCTCCTTATAAGCAACTGCATCCTCTTCGCAGAGGATGTAAAACTATTCAACACCACCGACAATGCTACTGCTCTTCAAAGTGATCATGATTATGTGTCTGAATAGTCAAACAATTGGCAACTCCAAATCTCAACCAAAACACTCTGTCCTACCATTGGTAAAAAAAATCAGAACAAATTGGGCAGATATGACCTCATTGATGACTCCCACTCTGTCAAGGACCTAGGAGTACTCATATGTAATGACCTAAGCACCAGAGCCCACTGTAACAGCATTGCCAAAAAGGCATTAAGAATTGTAAATCTAACAAAGCTTCTCCTCTGGAAATATTGAATTGCTAACTAGGGCATACAAAACATTTGCTAGACCGATACTCGAATACAGCTCATCTGTCTGGGATCCACATCGTATAACAGACATGAATACAACTGAGTGAGTCCAGAAGTATTTAACGAGAAGAGTACTACACTCCTCTGCTTGCAACAGAATATCCTATATCACCAGAAATTTTGGTGAAATTTTGGACTTGGACAATCTTGAATGACCCTGCCTACAGTTGGACTTCAGCGTAGTGCACAAAATTATCTGCTATAATGTCCTACCAGTCAATGAATACTTCAGCTTCAACTGCAACAATACAAAAGCACACCCGTCCCTGTCCTTTTGTCCCCATTTAATCATACCTATTTTCTGTATTCTTACTCATGTTTGTACTGATACCTATTATTTTGTAAGCAATTGACAAATCAAATAAAAATAAATAAATATTTTGGACATATTATCGAAAGACCCAGCTCTCTAGAGAAATCTATGATATTTGGAAAGGTGGAAGGGAAGAGAAAATGAGGACAACTAATAAATAGTAAGGTGTGTGATGGATTCAGTTTCAGGACATTGAAAAACTTGAAAGACCACCTTGGAAAAGGTACATCCATGAGGTTGCTAGAAGTGAGGACACACAATCCATCATCAATTTATTACAAGGGAACCCAAAGTACTTTTATGAGAAAAAAAATAAGAAGTAATACCAGAATGATGTAACTAGCAACAAGGAGACATAGTCAAGAGAAATAAATATCTTTATAAGGCAAGATTTTTATTTATCTGATTTTTTTTGTCTATTTGTCTATTTGATTTATATGCTGTCCACCTCATTGTCAAGCAACTCTGGGCAACTTACAAGCATCATAAAAAACAAGGCACTAAGCATTAAAACATTAAATATAAAAATAAACAGAAATTAAATTGGTTAAAACCGGAATATTACAGAATGAAGGTGGAATTCTGCAGCCTATTGGGAGCTGAGAACTTTTTGTATTGGGAGCCATGCTCAAGAAGTGATCAAAAGCCAGGACAAAACTTTAATTTACATCTCAACAAAAACATACTAAGTACTGTTAATTTAGTTACACTTTTAATACTTCACCTTTTACCCCCTTAAAAAGGACAATTCAGATGTAGCTGTTTGAAGCGAGATTATAGTCTTCAGTGAAACTAGACCATTGTGGCTTGTGACAATGTAATTGAACAGCACTTGGAGACTTCATTAAATTTTACCAAGCCATGTCCAAGAAATAACTTGCGTATAAAGTGGTTTAACACGAATGAATAGTGAGCATGTGGGAATTTTTTGGCTCTTTTGTTTCATGCCACAACGTGGCATAACAGAATAAATTCTTATAGGGGCATCTGAAAGCAGAATTGATACTCTGAGGCCCGGTCCCTCTGGCCAACGGACACAAAACGTATGCATAAAGGATGCAGCGGTCGAACAAAATTTCAGGGGTGGCTCCATCCATTGTCATCCGCTCCAAAAATTGGCAAAAATTTGCATCAACAGAACGGAAAAGAACGGAAAAGAACAGATGTGGGTAGTATGTAGTGGGGATGTGAAATGGATGTTCATAGGAAGCCTAGCGGATGACAGCTGATGGAAGCGGATGACACATCTGAAGGGGTTCCGAGGGAGAATTGTGAAGTGGACGCATAGCGGAAGGACTGGATGCATAGCGGACGAAGCGGATGCATCAGAGATACCTACAGGAAACAAAGGGGATGTCGCACGGATGTATATCAGATTCAAAGTGTTCACTGCGCATGTGGGGAGTATGAATTGCATCAGCTCCGCGGATATAAAAGGATGCAGCACGCACGCAGTCAGCATACAAGGGAAAGACGTGCTGCCACATACATCTTGCAGGAACACCATGGTTTGTCAGTCAGGCAAGAAGAGGAAGCCTGTGCCTACTCGTTCAAGCCCTGGCAAGGTGAAGAAGGCCAGAACCAGCATCCCACCCCCTGGCACTGACTCTGAAGCTGCTGCTGCTGCTTCTGCTGCTGCTGCTGTGGTGGACCAGCCCCAAGGCACTCAAAGCCCTGCTGCTGAAGGCCCTGCTGCTCAAGCCCCTGAAGGCCCTGCTGCTCAAGCCCCTGAAGGCCCTGCTGCTCAAGCCCCTGAAGGCCCTGCTGAAGCCTCTGCCAGAGGGAGGAAGAGGCAAGGGAAGCAGAAGAGAGAGAGGAAACAGTACACTGTTTCCGAGGAGCATGAGGATGAGTGCTGGAATGGCTGAGGGAGAACGAGTACCTCTGGAGAAAGGGCCACAGACTGTATCGGGACACCAAGAAGAAGCAGGCAGCTTGGAGAGACATGGCAGAGAGCCTGGGATACACTGCAGAAGTACTCCTTGGATGGTGGAAGCACATGCACACCTGGTATGGCAAGCTACACCTCAATAAATCTGGGCAGGCTGCTGTCAAGCTCACTGACCAGGAGATGTATGTCATAGCCAAGTGCAGTTTCCTGGAGGGTGAGATCCGCCACCGAGGAGTAGCCTCTCTGAGACCCCTCTCCCTCAGACAGCCCATAGACAGCCAGTCCTCTTCCAGCCAGGAGCCAGCTACCCTGTCCAGGAAGGTATCTTCAGAGGGCCCCACGGCAGAGACCCCCCCCAACAGCTGCACTCCCCATGCCGGCAGATTTGGAGGATCCCATGGGGGATGATGCCCTGCTGTCACAAATGAAGGAAGAAGCAGCAGCCACCAGAGGCCAACCCACCCCCACCCCCAGCTCCACAGGACGCAGGCAGAAAGGCAGACTGGAGGGCCAGAACCACAGTGTGCTGTTGGAGATCAGGGACACAATGAAGACCAGCACAGAACTTCTCTCTCAGCTGGTCCACTTGGACAGAGCATCCTCAGGCCAGAACACCTTCATCACCTATGTGAGCCAGACCCTGAGGGACCTGCTTGAAGCCCAGTACCAGGTGATGAAGCAGAAGTTCACAGCACTTCTGCAGAACCCTCAAGGCCCAGCTGAAGCTGCTCCTACCCAGTCTAGGTCTGCTCCTCCACCCCAGGCGATGTCACAGCCCTTCCACGGCTTTCAACAGCCCCTCACCTACTAAGGCTATGACTACTAGGACTTCCCACAGCAGAAGCAGACCTTCCCAGTCCAGGCCCAGGTTCATCGGATGCCACAGACGCCAGTCCTCACCCAGCTGCAGACCAGACAGCCCCACTACACTCCTCCTTCCTCCACCCCACAGCCAAGCTCATCAACGGACAATCTGTCATCAGTATTGGGGCTGACACCTCAAGTCCTTACTGAAGGGCCTCTCAACCTCACGGGACTGAGACAGCTCTCGGATAGCTTCCTGAACACACCACCACCTCTTGTACCCTCGGGGACAAGCACCCCAATGGTGCCTCAGACCAGCACTCAAGCCACAGCCACCTCCACAGTCCCTGCCTGCTTAACAGCTGAGACCATGGACATGACTCAGAGTGACTGAGAATAGTGTCAGAGACTGAGTTGTTTACTTGTTAAGTTAATCTTTGCTTAAGACACTTTACTTGGTTCATTTTGCTTATTTAATACAGTCATAAAGTTTATTTAAGAAAGTTTATCTTTGCTTAAGACACTTAATACAGTTTACTTGATTCATTTTGCTGATTTAATAAAGTCATAAAGTTTACCTAAGAAAGTTAATAAAGGTTATCTTTGCTTAAGACACTTAGTTTACTTGGTTCATTTTTTTTACTTAATAAAGTGTTGGTGAAACTTTGAAAAAATGGTGAAGCCTTTGCATGCTTGTGGGATAGATAAGGATAGTTGTGGGATAGATAAACCTCCAGTGCAACCATAGTGAGACTGTATGGTCCACCATCCCAGCTGCCACACATATGGACCTTTATTATCAATAACAATTTATTCATTGATCAACACATTTTAAAATAAACAACTCTCTTTATTAATGCTCTATTCATTTTAGGACCACTCAACATACATGGCACAATCTCATCAGCGTTAGGCGATAGCTTCAAGGAAGCATCCATTAATCATCTATCATTCTGTCTTGCCACTCCACTGCTCCAGCTGGGGAGTTGCACCAGTGTCTCAGTAGGTTGCGCTGCTTCTTCCCTTCACGTGAAGCTCTGTTGGGGCCTTGTACATCCACAGTGTCTATCAGGTTACGTCCTTGCCTCCATTCACCAGGCTCCATGTCCCCATTGCCTTGTTGACGGTCAAGTCTGTTCTGCAACACTGAGAAGCAGGTGCACATGAGATTGTGCAGGATGCAGCAAGCTTCCATGATGCTCCTCACAGTCTCTGGGTCATGCTGCATGGTGGTGAGAAGTATCTGGAACCTGTTGGCCAGGATGCCAAAAGCGTTCTCCACTGCCCGTCTTGCCCTGGACAGCCTGTAGTTGAAGATCCTCTCCTCATGGGTGAGGTATCTTGAAGTGCACTGCTTCATGAGGTAGGTTCTGAGGGAGAACGCGTTATCACCAATGATGAAGTAGGGCACACATCTTCTGTGTCATTGGGTAGGGGGTCTGGACCTGGAAAACCCATGATGAGGTTGCATTCCAGCCCATCCTTGAGGTCACTGGCATTGTATACCTGGCCATCTGAAGCTAACCCGTTGCCTGAAGCATCGATGTAGATGAACTTGTAGTCAGCATCAACCATGGCAAAGAGGATGATACTGAAGAAGCCTTGTAGTTGTGATAAGAGGACCCTGAGTTGGCTGGAGCTTTGCAGGCCACGTGCTTCCCATCTATGACTCCAACAGTGTGGGGAAAGTTCCACCTCTGATACCACTCTTCTGCAAGTCTTCTCCAGCCTTGTTCAGTGGTGGGGCACTTGAGGAGCTCCTCCACGTATTGTTCGATGATGGCCTGCACCACTTCTCTGACCACTTTGCTGATGCTATTGTGGGGCACTCTCCACGCATACTGCATGTTTCAGTATGTGGTCCCAGAGGCCAGGTGCCGCAGAGTCAGTGCCACCTTCAGTCCAGGGTCCAGGTTTGGACGGAAGTTGGTGCTAGGCTTGGTCAACCTGGGTCTCAGACGCTCTACAAGTTCGTCAAACATGGCTGGTGGCATCCTCATGAAGTGATGGAATGCATGAGGGTCTTCATTCCTCAGCTCCACAATCAACTGGTCATACAGTCCAAACTCCATTCTTCTCACGATCCATCCTCGGACCCACACAGCTCTTGGACGTCTCCTTCTTCTCCTATATAAAAGTTGAAACAGTCTGAACAGGTTTTGGTTCTTGTGATGAATGACCGCAGCTATCATACGGACTGTGTCATCATCCATGGTGGAGAACAATTGATGATGTGGAAGACCAAGACCAAGGGTGAAGAGGTCTGTACACCACGGCTGCTGGATTCATACTGAGATCCAGATGATTTTCTCCCCCTTTTTATAGGAAATATCGGTTGTCCACTAGGTGTCCTTCTACATACTCTAGACATACTCCAGACATCCTAAATATACGAGATACATCCCAGATACAAACATTTTGTCCGTTTTGAATCATTTATATACAAGATGCATACGCCTACATCTTTTCTATTTTCGTGCTACTAACGCTGTGTAGACGTTCCGTGTACCTTTTGTTTCCTCCCTCTTTCTGTTTTCAGCTGCAGCAGATGTGAGTTGAGGGGATTGCCAGAGGATGCAAAGAGGATACAGCACATGTTTAATGGATGATAACGGACATAGAACGTTTGTTGCCCGTATATGTCGCGGATGTACATCGTATGCGGCGGAAAGTTCATCCGTTCACAAACTTTTGGGGGGAAGAAATTGCAGTGGATGGATGCTCGACGGATAGAGCGTATGAAACACGTATGCAATGAGTACACAACGGATGCATAGCGTTTTCCAACAGATGGCAAGCTTTTTTTAATGTTTTACATCCTCTTTGCATCCATAAGTGCAGTGGGACCGGGCCTTAACAAACTGGTATTGGCTATTAATCTGTATATATATTATGCACTAGTACACATCATTGTTTACAAATTGTTTGTTTCACAGTCTGTATTAGGCTTTCTCTAACATTACAAACCATCACAAAACATATTATTCCAAAATTGCAGAATTAGTGATGCCTACTTCATTCATTGATTAATGAATTGTAAAAGTTATTATTGTTCTTTCTATGTAATAGAGGAAGCTTCTAAATGAAACACTGATAGTTCAGCCACTTTTATCTTCTGATTGACATTAGTATATGTACCAATTGCCCACTCTTCCTTGAGATTTTAGAATGGTGGTGGTTCTTGATCATGAAGGTGGACATTCATTCAGCTCTTCTTCCCATTTGGTAAAATCAAACAGATTTAAAAGACTAATATCACATGGACGGAAAACTGGGACACAGGCATATTATTTGTGCAGATCCCACACCTTCACAGGACTCTGCAAGCAAAATCTGATCATAAATCAATGGTTTGCATGCCTCCAAAGGTACACCCTATGTTGTTCTTGGATGATATTATCTTGGCTTGGCTAGGAATTAAACAAAAAACCATCACAAAACATATTATTGCAAAATTGCAGAATTAGTGATGCCTACTTCATTCATTGATTAATGAATTGTAAAAGTTATTATTGTTCTTTCTATGTAATAGAGGAAGCTTCTAAATGAAACACTGATAGTTCAGCCACTTTTATCTTCTGATTGTCATTAGTATATGTACCAATTGCTCACTCTTCCTTGAGATTTTAGAATGGTGGTGGTTCTTGATCATGAAGGTGGACATTCATTCAGCTCTTCTTCCCATTTGGTAAAATCAAACAGATTTAAAAGACTAATATCACATGGACGGAAAACTGGGACACAGGCATATTATTTGTGCAGATCCCACACCTTCACAAGACTCTGCAAGCAAAATCTGATCATAAATCAATGGTTTGCATGCCTCCAAAGGTACACCCTATGTTGTTCTTGGATGATATTATCTTGGCTTGGCTAGGAATTAAACAAAAAATTTTGGTGTTTGCTCTCAGAACCTTTAATAACAAAACATTCCTATTTAGAATGCTCTCTTGGCCTGATTTGAACACTCGTTTAATCCTCTTTTACACAGTGCTGTATTTTTCCCAACATCCGACTGAATATGTCAAGATAGAAAAAAAAAATAGGCCAATCATCTTTCTGTGCCATTAAACATGATTAATCCTCATTGGCTGGTTTGGCAGGTGTTTTTTTGTGGGCACACACAAATACAGGTGTACTTGATCTGTATCCAAGAGCTTATTTTGGCTGTATTAGCAATGGATCAACTCAAGGTCAGAAATATATAGATTTGATGACAATACTCTGGGGAAGCCACCTGTCATTTCAGGGTGAGGCATCATCAATATGCTGATGATATCTGGTTATATGATTCCACCCAGAGTTAAACAGGAGATTGTGGGACTCCTTACTCAATGTCAGGATGGTGTAAGAATTGGTTGCAACAAAACAAGATCAAATTCTGTCCAGATGTGTGAGAGGTTTGTCAATGGACTGATCTGTCAATTTCTGTTACGATCAACAGATCAACTGAGTATTGGAAAAAATCCATCAACAACAGACTTTGCCCTTGCAGGAAAACATTAGGAACACACACACACACACACACACACACACACACAGAGCTTCCTGAAAAATGAATGAAATGGGGGATTAATTAAATCTCCAAAAGGAGCATAATTTAGAAGTTCAAGGCTCTGTTAACAGGCTTTTACATCTCTGTTCTGCTTTCTTTGTGATCGGTGCCGGATTATTAACTAATACAGGTGAAACTCAAAAAATTAGAATATTGTGCAAAAGTTCATTTATTTCAGTAATGCACTTAAAAGGTAAAACTAATATATGAGATAGACTCATTACATGCAAAGCAAAATAGTTCAAGCCGTGATTTGTCATAATTGAGATGATTATGGTTTACAGCTCATGAAAACCCCAAATCCACAATCTCAGAAAATTAAAATATTGTGAAAAGGTTCAATATTCTAGGCTCAAAGTGTCCCACTCTAATCAGCTAATTAAGCCATAACACCTGCAAAGGGTTCCTGAGCCTTCAAATGGTCTCTCAGTCTGGTTCAGTAGGAATCACAATCATGGGAAAGACTGCTGACCTGACAGTTGTGCAGAAAACCATCATTGTCACCCTCCATAAGGAGGGAAAGCCTCAAAAGGTAATTGCAAAAGAAGTTGGATGTTCCCAAAGTGCTGTATCAAAGCACATTAATAGAAAGTTATGGGGAAGGGAAAAGTGTGGAAGAAAAAGGTGCACAAGCATCAGGGATGACCGCAGCCTGGAGAGGATTGTCAGAAAAAGGCCATTCAAAAGTGTTGGGGACTTTCACAAGGAGTGGACTGAGGCTGGAGTCATTGCATCAAGAGCCACCACACACAGACGGATCCTGGACATGGGCTTCAAATGTCGTATTCCTCTTGCCAAGCCGCTCCTGAACAATAAACGTCAGAAGCATCTTACTTGGGCTAAAGAAAAACAGAACTGGTCTGTTGCTCAGTGGTCCAAAGTCCTCTTTTCTGATGAGAGCAACTTTTGCATCTCATTTGGAAACCAAGGACCCAGAGTCTGAAGGAGGAATGGAGAAGCCCACACTGCAAGATGCTTGAAGTCTAGTGTGAAGTTTCCACAGTCTGTGTTGATTTGAGGAGCCATCTCATCTGCTGGTGTTGGTCCACTGTGCTTCATTAAGTCCAGGGTCAACGCAGCCATCTATTGGGAGATTTTGGAGCATTTCATGCTTCCTTCTGCAGACAAGCTTTATGGGGATGCTGACTTCATTTTCCAGCAGGACTTGGCACCTGCACACACTGCCAAAGCACCAAAACTTGGTTTAATGACTGTGGGATTATTGTGCTTGATTGGCCAGCAAACTCACCTGACCTGAACCCCATAGAGAATCTATGGGGCATTGCCAAGAGAAAGATGAGAGACATGAGACCAAACAATGCAGAAGAGCTGAAGGCCGCTATTGAAACATCCTGGTCTTCCATAACACCTCAGCAGTGCCACAGGCTGTTAGCTCCCATGCCATGCCGCATTGAGGCAGTAATTGCTGCAAAAAGGGCCCAAACCAAGTACTGAGTATATATGCATGCTTATACTTTTCAGAGGTTCGATATTGTTCTATGGACAATCCTTGTTTTGTTGATTGTATTTAATATTCTAATTTTCTGAGATTGTGGATTTGGGGTTTTCAGTAAGCCATAATCATCGCAATTATGACAAATCACAATCTTGAACTATCTTGCTTTGCATGTAATGAGTCTATCTCATATATTCGTTTCACCTTTTAAGTTGTATTACTGAAATAAATGAACTTTTGTATGATATTCTAATTTTTAGAGTTTCACCTGTATAATATGTGTCTATTGTTTTGTGTTTTGTTTTCTATTTATTGATTTGTGATCCATTGGAGAAATGAGATTGAAAGAAACAAACAAAGCAGTCAGTCTCTGTTCAAAAAAAAGGACACAAAAGTAACAACAGTTTGCCAGGTTTTCCCTTCTCAGCCAAATTAAAAAAAAAGTTAAAGTGCAGTGTTATCCCCCCCACCCCCCAAACAGTCCTCAAAAGCCATTATCAGTGGGTACTTACTTTCCTGCCAAATAAGAGCCAGTTTGATCAGTGATGGGATTCAATTTTTTTTTGCTACTGGTTCTGTGGGTGTGGCTTAGTGGGCATGACAGGGGAAGGATACTGTAAAATCTCCAGTCAGAGGTGGTATTTACTGGTTCTCCAAACTATTCAAAATTTCTGCTACCGGTTCTCCAGAACTGGTCGGAATCTGCTGAATACCACCTCTGAGTTTGATACATTAGTGGTTGAAGAACTGATCTGAAAACTGGGAGACAGTGAGTTCTAGTCCTACTTCAGGTGCAAAGCCTGAAGGATGACTTTGGGCCAGTTATTTTCTCTCAACCCTAAAAAGAAGGCAAGGGCACTTGTAAAAATATTGTCAAGAAAAATCAGAGGCTTCTCCAGGCAGGCGGTAATAATCAAGACTGATTTCAAGGCTCCAAAACAAAATAAACCTCCCAATTGTAGGCTAGGTTAATTGCCATCTAACAGAATACCTGTTCACTAGTGTGGCCAACGTTAAAGGCATCCTTGAGAGTTAAGTTGGTAGCTTAACACGCATGTATAAAACACTGACAGTGACACACATTCAAAAAGGTAGGACTTCAATCGTGGCTCAAGGCTGCCATTTTGATTTTTTTTTTTACCATGCCTGCCCTGTACACTCTACTGCAAGGGGCTGAAATCTGAAAATGCATTTCTTAAGCCAGTTTCATTTCTAGCCAATGCATACCAAGGACACAAGCAGCTGAAGGTGGCATTACAGAAAACGGCAGTTTCCATGTTTAGACAGCGGATGGCACCAGAACACTGATATGTTAACATTCCAAGTTCTTCTGAACATTTTTCTAAATGGAAAGAAGATTGAAGTACTTTTTCCCCAAAAAATGTAATTCTCAAATCAGGACGACAGAAATCCTTGCAGCTATTTTGAAGCATGTTGGTTGACACCAGCAGAGTTACTTGTTTTGCTATTGACTGTTTTATTTATCATACCCGCAGAAAACACTGCATATAGGTATCCATCCATTCAGCAATGCATTATAAAAACACTGCTGAAGGCAAAGGTTTTCTGCTGGAGAGTCATGAATGATTTTCTTTCTTTCAGTGGCATTAGAAGAAAAACAATGCAAGATCTAATGTTATCTATTCACAGACCTACCACAGAGAAATAGTTCTTCTCCAGCTGGATGTAGATACAGTATAGGTAGTCCTTAAATTACATCTGTAATTCACATCGGAATTTCCATTGTTAAGCAAGGTGGTTGTTAAGTGAGTCATGCCAGATTGGCCTTTTTTGGGAGGGGGACACAGTTGTTAAGCAAATCAAATCACTGCAGTTGTTAAGCAAAGCACATAGTCGTTAAGCAAATCCAGCTTTCCTTATTGACTTCATTGAAGTTGGATGGGAAGGTTGCAAATGGGGATCAGATAACCCTGAGACTTTGCAAAAATCATAAATGCATGCTGGTTGCCCAGCGGTTGCATTTTGATCATGTAACCATGGGGATGCTACAACGGTTGTAAGTGTGAGGAATGGTCGTAAGTCGCTTATTTCAGTGCCTTTGTAACTTCAAACAGTTGCAAAACAAATGGTTGTTAAGTACCTGCATATGTAAAAGGAAACAAAGGGTGCTCTGGGTTTGGTTCATTCCTTCTAAATGACACCCCACAAGTTAGCATAGCTAAAATACATTAGCCCAAAAGCTCACATCTGATGTTCTCAGTATCAAGAAAGTTGCAGATCCATCTGATCCCTTACTAGAGTCCACCAATAAATAGGTATGCTGGCAAAAGGTAATGGTACAACAAGAATAATTGGTATGATCAGACATCAGGATGCTCACTTTGCACAGAGAAAGTTATAGAAGACTGATATTTAAAGACTGTGTCTGGTAATCTATGCAGGAGCCAGTAGAAACTTGCCTTCTAAGGAGTCTTTAATAAAGGCACCACAAGTCTTTAATAAAGGCACCACAATTTTCTTTCAGGTTAAAGGCTACATTCTGTCTTTGGGTGGTATGCTGTGTCCAGAAAGATATTTTATTTCTAAAACAAACCAAAAGAAAATATACATGATCATGGGTCAAAGAAATTGATGGGGCCAAAGGAAACGCTAAATTGTATTTAATATGATTTATCTGACTTCCACTCAAGCATTCAAGCAATTACTATTTCTATCACTGAATTTAAAAGCACAAATCAACAGAAGTTTATGGGCACCTACAGCAAGGAATCCATATATGGCCCTGAGATCTCAGATTTCTTTTCTACCCTTGTGAACCAACATGACCCCATGCAATATAGGAATCCAGTCTCAGGACTTAATTGTCGAGCCCAGGTATCAGCCCTTCAAGGTAGAACAGACGAGGGAACCAAAGTTATGAACAGTAATACTACTTTTATTACAAGGTTATGAAGTGTTTCTCAACCTTGGCAATTTGAAGGTGTGTGGACTTCAACTCCCAGAATTCCCCAGACATGTGTGAATTGCCTTGTGTGACACATTTTCAAGTTGCCAAGGTTGAGAAACACTAGGTTACCGTAACAGAATCTTGCAAGTCTGAGTGTCCGTTCTTCCTTCCTTCCTTCCTTCCTTCCTTCCTTCCTTCCTTCCTTCCTT
>BLBF01000020.1:10136341-10164438 GCA_015471245.1 Laticauda colubrina | reverse complement strand
TTCCTTCCTTCCTTCCTTCCTTCCTTCCTTCCTTCCTTCCTTCCTTCTTTCCTTCCTTTTCATGAGAACTAAGGACAGTCATGACTGAGATGCTTTCTCTAATTACATTTCTGCCCCTGACTCAGATTTCTTTTATCTGCCCATTATCTTTCTTGCAGCTCTTTCTCCTGTTCCTCAAGGTTACTGCTTCAGCCTGTTATACCAGCTGACCATTTAGCCACTCTGTTAGGATAAATGTCTACTTGCCCTAGCAGCACATCATCACGGATACCTTGGCCAACTAGCCTAAGAGTGGTCTTAGCTTTCTGGCTGACCCAAATGTTTTATTTCTTCATTTAAAAAAAAATGTTTTTAAAAAATAGAGAGAAAAGAATCGCAATAGCTTAAACAGAATTGGTGCCTTTGTGGGCAGAGCTGAGAAAGGCTGCTTCCTCATAGCTGCAGTTGTGGTAAGGGTTGAAAAGTAAAACAGAGAGCTATGAAGTTCTGGAGAACTTCTTTGCAGGGCAACTGCAGAGTCCTTTTTTTTTTTTGCTCTGTCAGCATCAGGAAGAGAAGGTTAATCTTCTGTCAACCTCATCATTAGTTTAGCCCAAGGCAGCTCTGGAACTATTTGGGTTTAATACTAATTCACTGTAAACTTCCTAATTGCAAATTGGGTTATTATAGTATGTGCATGACAACACTTGCCTCACAATAAACTTGTAAACCATGTTTTGAGAACTGGAGTGTGTTCAGGTAGTCCTCAACTTATGACCACAATTGAATCCAAAATTTCTATATTTGAGACATTTGTTATGCGAGTTTTGCCTCATGACTTTTCTTGCCACAGTTAAGTGAATCACTGCAGTCGTTAATAACATGGTTGTGAAGTGAATCTGGCTTCCCCATTGACTTTGCTAGTCTGAAGGTCGCAAAAGGTCTGAAGTCACAAAAACATGATTCTGGGATGCAGCAAAAGTCATGAATATGAACTGGTTGCCAAGTGCTTGAATTTTGACCATGTCACCTTGGGGATGCTACAAAGGTCGTAACTATGAAAAATGGCCATAAGTCACATTTTTCAGTGCCATTGTAACTTTGAACAGCCACTAAACAAATCATTGTTAAGTCGAGGACTACTTGCATATGTGTGTGCTGAACTTTTTCCAAAACTGTCATGGTGGCATGTGATACAAGTAGCAAGCTATTGTATAGGCACAACAGAACACAACAACAATGCAAACTTCTTAGGTAACAGTAAGTCACAGTCTAAGAGAGAAATTACTACAAGTAACATACAGTGATTAAAAATGTTGAATTAGGCCTGAGGAGATCCAGGCTTAGCTTCAGCCAGGGTAGGTCATTGTCTCAGCTAATCTTACCTGTTATTGAAGGAAATCCCCTTGAATAAACTGCTTTGACCTTATGGAGAAAGATAATACAGTAAAACTGAAGGACATACAGCATAATTCATATACCGGTAGTTACTCAATTCCTGGCTAACTCTGCACCAGTTTCAATTTCCCTGTTGCTGTTTTCTTCTCTTGCAAGAAGGGACATAGTTTTACAGCAAGCTAATATTCTCCTTCCTGTCTGTCTAGAAGTGTTTATCAACAATTTGTTTTTAGCTACCCACAAAACCATTTCCTTTTTGTAGCTTGCTACCCAAACCCAGGAATATTTTTTCTTGGTTTAGTTCTGGTTTCGTGTTTTTAGGTTTCAAAAATACTTGCAACCTTGTATGTTCTATGTTCACTACAAGGCAGAAACACCCCCACACACAAACAAACTTCATAAAATTAAATTCCATATTCAGGCGAATTCTGTACTTTAGCATCACATTTACATCTTGAACTACTTATGTTGTGGTTAAGGTTAAGTTTATGTTATCATTTAAAATCAATTCTAGCTGGAAATGACCAAATCATGTAAGTCAGAAAGCTCTTAGATTTCTTTCAGTTTTCTGAAAAACTTTATTGTTTCTATCCTGCGGCACCTTTTTGGAAAACAATGTTAATTTTTCATCCTCATTCCCTCCTATTAGAGGCCATTAAAAATGTCATTAGAACAGTTCTAATCTCCCTAACCTTTTCTTTCAGAACTGGAGAGCATGACCAAGTTATTAAGCTGCGTTTACACAGAATTACAAATATCCTTAATTATACAAGTATCATATAATTCTTATACCAGGATTTGCCAGCTCCATGCTCTCCTAAAAACTGCCTAACAATGTGCAAGTTTGATTAATGTACCATGGTTTATATGGGTCTTCCTTTGCCTAAAATCTTCCTTTCCCAGTGCACAACAAAGCTGTTAAATTCCTTCAAAATAATTAAACCCTTTACAGAAATGGAGACATTCAGAAATTTCCTGCATCAATCAGAAAAAAGTGCGAGGTGGCGTAGGGAGGGGCTCAGATTACAAACTTGATATTGCTTATTAAACCTCTATGGGGCATAGAATTAGGTTATCTGAAGGGTACTTGATACTCTCTGAGCTTGGTTGTTGTTGTTGTTGTTTTGCATATTTTTTTGTCTCTATTTTTATTGTTTGTCTCTGTTTTTATGCATATGCTTTATGTTTCATTACTGAAATAGATAACATTGTGCACAGTTCAGCCTGAACTACAAATATTCTATTCCATGAGGTTATCTGAAGGATAATCAGAATGTTATTTAAACCTAACTGATTCAAAGTCTTTCTTTTGAATTCAGCAATAGGAACATTGAGATTGGCAAGTTATTCAGTGGTGGTTGTAAAATCTGGGACTATCCTTACATATTGCCAAAAAATTATCCATAGCCCTTTTTATTTTTTCCTGCTGACTCTGCCAATGAATTTCTTTTATTAGTGACAGTTATTATATTCTGCATTTGGTCTATTTTAATGAATTGCAATTTTAATCAAGGATTTATTCATTGCACTATTATTTCTTATTTTATTTGTATATTAAGCATTTTTGTTAAGATTTTTATACATCAAATTATGTTGCTAATCTGCTCTATAGTCTTTTTATCTCACAGTGGCTTCAACTCAATAAAATAAAATAAACAAGCAGACATCGCGATCTGTTTGAAATGCAATGTCTTTAATTCTATAGAACTGCTTCACTTTTATTTAAGGGTTAATAAATAGTTATCAGCCTTGAAATTTCCTTTGATAGTTTCAAGCACACTGAGATTCCGGTTCTTTCATGATGCAAATGTTTGCTGTTCCTTGGTATCCTTGAAGTTATAATAACTTCACTTACATTTGCTGGCCAACTATTGTTGACCTAATTTGTTTTCTAGGAATACAACTAATTAGCATTTTGCTTATCCCTATTGCCACACTGCTTGTTATGAAAAAACATACTATTGAAAAAAATATGCACTTATAAAACCACATAATTATATCTTTAATTACTGTATTCAAGAAGTTTTATGTTAAGTTTTATGACTCTTTTAAAACAGTCATATATACACACAGAGTTTACTTTAAGAAACCATTTGAGAAGCCGCAATTATGAAGGTATTGTTGATCAAATTATTTCCACTCTGAATGATGTTTCTAGGAATTATGAACTCGAAGAATAGCACACATATTACCAAATACAAGTCTCACATGAGTTCATTGTGGAATGCCTTCTCTTGAAAGGCTTGCCATGGCCCATAGCCGATTACTAAATTTGAGCAGGTAGTGAAAACATAGATGTTACAATGCCTTGCAATAGAGCCATGGACTGGGAAATTCAGGGAGCTGAAGTTGACACATCTTCAAGCGACTGAGGTTGAAAAACATTACAATAGAGTGACTGTTTATGCCTCAAAGATTTGCATAAATTATGCAGCTGCTAATTTCTACGTTCAGAGGAAGATTCAGAAACAATTTCTGCAATCCAAATCCACATGTCACTTTTCACCTTAATATGAGAAGACTTCTCCAATCATATGTATTCTGATAAGTTTGCGGTCAAGGGTGAATAACTGTTCACCCTTGTGAAATTTAAGGGTGAGCAAATTTAAGACCATTTTTCCTCTCTTTCCTTGGAGCAAAAATCCCTTCAAACAGAAGACTGTTCTGTCGGGTAAGACACATGTCTGCCGTTTAATCGTAACATTACAATACTATTATTATATCTGCTTGTAAAATTAGATTGACTTTATCCACCGATGAACCCAGCACCACTTGTAATATTTTATCATGTTTTTATTTTTAAAGTGTTTCTGTTTTGCATAGTGACCATATTAAAAAACATATATCCTACTCTTAAGTTTTCAATATTTCTTTCCTGAAAATATATATATTCATAACTGTTGACAGTCTTTTTATAACTGTTGACAGTCTGTGCTATTTTAAACATTGGGTAGGGAATGAGTAAATAACTCAGATAATATCGTTTGGTTCGAATAAAAGCTTTGCAGAGAGAATGCTTGATGGATAGTCTGCCTAAGCACGCAGTCAGGCACAAATAGCTATCAAAACATCCTTCTTTGTAGTCATTTTATCACAGCTTATATTTATCCTGTTTGGAATTATAAAGCATCATAGAGTTGGAGTAGTTCCATCTATTTGGAACATTCAGAGTTAGACCACGGTTGCCTAGCAAGAGAGAGGTCTCTACAGCATAAGGATTGCTGAGGAAACATTACCAATTGAGTCCAAAGGAATATTCATCCCTCCTTTTGCACACTCCCTCCAGTGCATCCATTTCACGACTGCAATAGCGCTGCCTGTCACACTATGGCTAGCCAACCACCTTATTAGTGCCTCTCAGTCAATACTCCGTGCCTTGATCACAGCAAATGCATGAGCAGGTAGATAGCACAATTTCCAAAAACACCACCAGGACAGTGTATATGAACAGCAATCAGGAGCATCAAGGCAGTTAGAAAACTATGTACAGGTAGTCATTGACTTACAACTATTTGTTTAGTTAGTACAGCACTGAAAAAAGTGACTTGGGACCATTTTTCACATGACCGTTGCAACATTTCCTCATGATCATGTGATCAAAATTTGATTGCTTGACAACAACCGGTTCATAGTTATGATGGTTGCTGTGTTCCAGGGTCATGTGATCACTTTTTGTGACCTCACAAGGAAAGTCAATGGGGAAACTGGATAACAACCATGTGGCTAATTTAACAACTGCATTATTTCACTTAACAACAGTGGCAAGGTCATAAAATGGGACAAAACTCACTTAACAGCTATCTCACTTAGCAACAGAAATTTTAGGCTCAATTATTGTTGTACGTCAAAGACTACCTATATCATAAGTACAAGGAATACAATGTGATGAAATTGTGTGTTGATGGAAGGAGAGCTTATTGACTTAATTTGCTGCCCATTCCAGTCTATGTTTCACTCTGCCCACTGATAGGCCAGGGCTGCCAGATTACACCCACAATTGAACTCAAAATTTCTTTTGCTAAGAGAGCAGGCCTTTGGGGGGTGCTCTGGGGGTGAGATTTCTCTGCAGCTCACCAAAATGTTCTCACGGCCCACCAGAGTGAAAAATGATCATGTCACTTTTTAAACTGCTGTTGTAACTTTGAACTGTCACCAAACAAATTGCTGTACATCAAGAATTTCCTATAATGTACCTGTACTTTATTGATGCTCTCAGAAACCAACTGTCAACAAACTGTACATAAAACAAACCATGACTTGGGACATACTGTATAATGCTGGGGCAAAAGTTGCCATTACCATGATAGTGCAAGGAGGGAAAGGCAGCAGGTGTAGGGAAATAGCAGATTAGATTTTTTTTCTTTTTTTCAAACCAGAATTTTCAGAAGTGAGGGAAAGAGAAACACCTGATTCAAGGAAAAGCGAGCAACCAGGGGTGTTGCAGTGAACAGCCATGGCAAAAAATGTTGTTTAAACCTCTTTAAAAACCTTGGCAGCCCTATTGAGGGACTTTTTTTTCCATTTTAGCTTGTGAAACATGAACTAAAGACATGGGATGGGGGATAAGTTTGTTTTGCGGCAGACTTTCTCAGTGCGGGCAGTTGTGGCAAAGTCTGGCTTCCAAGAATGCTTTTCCTCATTTGTTGCCTTCTGTTTCGTGTTATCATCATCATCATCATTACCCATCAAGTTTACTGGTGGGAAAATTGTACCAATCATCCCCATCCTTATTTGGAGATTGGAAAAAAAAGAGCCCCGTAAATTGTAGTGCATTCCAAGCAAGCTGCCCTGCCCATATCCCAAGGTTATAGTCCTATAAACAGTTTACTTTGGAGCTGTTCCATATTAATCACTTTGTAGGAAATGTTTTGGAGCACTTGAGATTATAACAAGCTACAGTTCGTTTAAACAAATCTGCAGACAATGCTGGACAAACCTGCATGGAATGGCTATTTCTGATTTTGGATAAGTAAAGTTTCTGAGTTGGAATCCACTCATGGTGACTTCATGGGCACAGCCATTCAGATTTCTCAACAATGATACTGAAGAAGTATCAACACTGTTTTCTTCCCAGTCTAACCAACATCACTCGAATTTTGTCTCCAGATACATACCAAGCTTGGTTTGGCTTAGCTTATTGGAACTGAGAAGTTCAGCCAGGTGTTGCCACCTGCTGACACATTGTAAAACATACAGTTAAAAAGAATTTCATGACATGTGACAGCTTTAGATTCTCTTCTTCCTTGTTATCAGTTTTAATATTTTAAAAATTTGAGTTGAACTGAAACTATCATTCCAAGGGTTTACCAAACTATCACTCCAAGGGTTTACCAAAATGTCAGGCAGACAATTTACATATCATTAATTAAGAGAGTCATAAAATTGTGCATAATGTAGATGATGGGCAATTCCAACTGGAGCAT
The DNA here is from genome assembly GCA_015471245.1 of Laticauda colubrina. Classification (NCBI taxonomy): domain Eukaryota; kingdom Metazoa; phylum Chordata; class Lepidosauria; order Squamata; family Elapidae; genus Laticauda; species Laticauda colubrina. Next base: position 10,157,638 of record BLBF01000020.1, on the reverse strand, counting down.
GATGGACAGGGATAGACTGGGGGGGGGGGGGAACAAGAAGAACATGCTCCACTCCAAAGGAATCAAAATATCTCACAGGAATGTTGTCAAGATCCTCCAACTAAAGACAATTAAAGTAGCTCAGATAATGTGGAATGTGCTTAGAGCAATCACTGACTGGTTATAAGAAAGGAAGAATGGCACCCTGATTTTCCTTACCGTAATTAGCCATGAGTCAGTATGCATACTTCTCTTTTGCCTTCCCTGGAAAGAGGATTGTGTTCTGCTCCACAAAAAATCAAGTTATATTGACTGGATTCACTCTTCACACCAAACCAGTGTTTCTCAACCAGGGTGGCTGGAAGATATGTGGACTTCCAACACCTAGAATTTCCCAGCCAGCAAAGCCAAGTCAAACCAGCAAAGCAAAACTGGATGGAGAATTCTTCGAGTTGAATCTGACATGTCTTCAGGCTGCCAAGGTTGATAAATACTGCGTTAAACAACAGCTGTTATAACCACAGATAGCAGAGTTGACTGGGTTTGCATAACACACTAAGCCAGGGTTATGGAATTTCTATAGGCTCAAGGACCACACCAGGAGCCATGTCGTGAGCTGCATTCCACCAGTGGGTGGGCTTATACAGTAAGTGGTTCTCCTTTTACAACAGCTCACTTAGTGACCATTCAAAATTACAACAGCACTGAAAAAATGACTTATGATCATTTTTCACATTTATGACCATTACAGCATCCCCCTGGTCAAGTGATCAAAATTCAGATACTTGACAAATGATTCATATTTTTGACAGTCAATAGGAAAATCAGATTCATTTAACAACTGTGTTACTAATTTAACTGCAGTGATTCACTGAACAACTGTGGCAAGAAAGGTCGTAAAATGAAACAAAAATCACTTAACAAATGTCTCACTTTAGCAACAGTAAATTTGGGCTAAATTGTGGTTGTATGTCGAGAACTACCTGAATTTGAAGATAGATGTTTTAAGGGGTAAATCTAATGGCTAAAAAGGACTCAAAGGTTTGACCCCATTCATAATAATAATAATAATAATAATAATAATAATAATAATAATAATAATAACAACAACAACAACAACAACAACAACAACAACAACAACTACAATATGAAGAAGTGTGGATCATTGACATTGCCATACCTGGTGACAGCAGAATCGACAAGAAACAACCTGAAAAAAATCACGAGATATCAGGACTTGAGAATCAAACTGCAGAGACTCTGGCATAAACCAGTGCAGGTGGCTCCAGTGGTGTTTGGCACACTGGATGCTGTGCCGAAAGACAGAGGCAAGCACTTAAAAACAATTGGTGCTGACAAGATCACATTGGTCAGCTGCAGAAGGCCACCTTACCGGGTTCTGCTTGCATAATCCGCTGATACATCACCAGTCCTAAATGCTTGGGAAGTGTTTGACTAGTGATTTGTGATACAAAACCAAGCATAGTTATCTTGTTTGCTGTGTACACTGTAGTTTTCTGTGTATAATAATAACAACAACAACAACAACAACAATAACAATACTTTATTGTCATTGTACGAATATACACAATGTACATTTACAATGAAATTCACATAACACCCAGAGATCAGACCCAACTCACACACACACATGTCAATCCCCAAACACACCCCCACCTGTCAACCCCCTAAACACACAGAAGCATCCACACAACAGACCACGTAATACTGTCCAACAGCTCACTGATGGTGGTCCTTAAGTTCATTGTTAAGTGCAATTATAGCTCTGGGATAAAAACTGTTCAGAAAACGTGTGGTCCGAGCTTTAATTTTGAAAACAACAAAAGAGATGCTGGCAGACCATACATTCTATACACCTGTAACTGGACTTTACACCTGTAACTGGACTATAACTGGACTTAAGCATAGTACACAAAATTATCTGCTAAAATGTCCTACCAGTCAATGACTACTTCAGCTTCAACCGCAACAAAACAAGAGCACACAACAGATACAAACTCAATGTAAACCGCTCCAAACTTGATTGCAGAAAGTACGACTTCAGCAACAGAGTTGTCAATGCCTGGAATGCACTACCTGATTCTGCTGTTACATCCTCTAACTCCCCACTTCTTTAACCTCAAACTATCCACTATTGACCTCATCCCATTCCTAAGAGGTCTGTAAGGGGCATGCATAAGTGCACTATCATGCCTACCATCCCTGTCCTATTGTCCCCATTTAATCGTATTTATTTTCTGTATTCTTACTCATGTTTATACTTACACCTATTATTTTGTAAGCAATTGACAAATCAAATCAAATCAATAAATAAATAAAATAAGCCTAAACCATGATTTACAAACCACAGTGACTGGTTTCTCACAACAGGTTAAAACAATAATACAAATCACATTGTGGCTATATGAATCCAGCTAAATCCAGTAACAGTTTTTGACTTTTTTAAACAGATCTGAGTGTAGCAACCTAGACGCCTCTTCTTTCTTTCTGCTTTCATCGCCTTGTTTGAAGCAAGGTGGTTACAAAAAGTATGAAAATCATCTATTCCAAAAGGCCCAGGTACAAACGCTGTAATTGCTTTACACTAAGTCCTAGCACAAGGCCTCAGGCACCCACATTTCCACATGGGAAATACACCTGCTGTTTCATACCATGCTGAATCATAACTCAGCAACTTGATTGCAAAGCACAGACCAGCCTCAGCGCATTTCCTGTTATTGGCTACTCCGCAAGGTCCTGTCACCCAGGAACTGTGTTTTCATCAGCTGGCTTTTGGTATCTTTTAAGAGCTGTATAAAAAAATAACTATGACATAAGCAAAACAATTTTAAAACAATGTATATTTCGGGCAGCCTTTCTGAGAGCAAAGTTACATATTACAAAGCGGAGTCTTCGGATCTTTGGTTTTCCTGGTAATGCTGACTAAACAACCCAAAGGATTTCTGAGAACAATTGGCAGGTGGGAGGGGATACTTAACCCCTTTTCTGACCTTTAATTCTCTTGTTCAAAACTGACGAGCTGAATAGTTTCTGAAGGCCACCTACTATATTTACAGCAGAAGAAAGAACTAAAGATGTCTTGTGATTTAGCCTCTATATGAAAATACTTTGTATGATACACTTGTGATGAACATCACCTCGGTTTACTCAATTAACCCACTTTTCTGGGTTTGTATAATACACAAACTATTAACTAAACTACACTGGAAGCATTCAAACACCGTAATAGGCTAAGATGCAGTCGGAAAATTTATGGTTTTGTGTTAAGTCAGATGGAAATGACTTTTAGAGAAGTCTATTCAAACTAGGGAAGCAACATAACAGGAAGAGTTAAGCACCACGCCAATCACAATAGACTGTGGCTCTGCCCTTAATGCTCCTAATTTATAAAACAGGAGAAAGAAAATTAACTCCCCATATACACAGAACAGATTCCCAGGAGAAAGAGAAAAATCAAAACAAAGTATTCGGAATACTTTGCATAATGGCGCTTATATTTGGTTTGTCCTTATAAGATTTTTTTTTTTAATGTTAAATTATATACATCTTCATCCCTCTGAATTTCGTAGATTATCACTTCCTTTTCCCACCCTGTACAGGATATAGATAGTTGCATGGTTCTAATTCAGTGCAAATTACAAAACCCCATCTATCAGTTTTAGATTAAAAACAATACATAGTGTACAATAAGACACTTTATATAATGAATAGATAAATACCATTATGTTCTTCAGGCTCATTACAAGTAATCTTCAACTTACAACCACCATTGGAACCAGAATTTCTGTTTCTAAGCAATGCAGTCATAAAATAAGATGTCATATGACTGCATCACTCAGCAATCCTGGCAATCCCCATTGCTGTCATTAGCCAAGGAGAAATCCAAGTTATTGTAGGGCTGTTTCCTCTCAGCTCCACACCTCAATAAGGTAAGAGACTATAAGACCCAATTCCAACCCCACCATTTCTACCTTTAGAGTGTGCTGCATTGTTTTGCATAAACCAGAACAGGGTTCTCGGCTGCTTGCCATGCCTAGGAAGTTTAGCTGCCCCAGCCTAATCCCAGTCCCAGTTGCTCTCCCTACCATGCACACTGAAACCCCTGTTGCTCTGTGTTCTACCACCCCAGCTGACCTTTGCCATCTTCTTGCTTCAGATGAGTCAAAAACAAAACAGAACGAAAAGGAAGCTGCACAGTGCACCAAAAATCTCTTGTGCTATGCTCCTGGATGAGGCTGGTGTTACATATTAGCATACTCCAAATACTCTATTCCCATTAGTCCACAAACACTTGAATCTGATTGGTGTTCTACTCGACAGTGATTGGTCAAAAATAGCTAGCCTGATTGGCCACCTCAGTGGCGGGAGAATCAAGGAGCCGTCATGGGCCGCGAACCGCAAGCAGCCTCTCTATAAAAAAGGGCTGCTGCGGCTCCTGGCTCAGATGGAATTTAAGAACTAAATAAAAGAGCTGAAGTTACACTGGTCTCGAGTCTCATTCTTCATGAACACAACAGCTGGGGTTGTGTTCTTCATGACGTGAGGGGTGGACAAAGCAAAAAGGAGCATGGTAGAAAAGGACTTTTTGGAATGCTGTGCTCTGGAACTGACTTAGATTATAGTTTAATGCAATATGAGAAACTAGGAATAGTCAGGGCTAACTGTGCAGGGTTTTAGACTTCAAAATGGATAGCTGCATTGCTATTGGGAATACACTTAGGATGTAAAAAGAAGAAAATCAGAATCATCTTTTTTAATCATTGCATGAGTCAAAAAGTGCTGTTTCAAGTTATATTTTACTATGATTTGCTTACCCATATGTTGTTGTATGAGTTAAGAGTTGGCTAAGTACAACTTAGCACAAACGTCTTGTTCAATAGGTTTGCATGGAACTGCATAGATTCTGCATAGTGATTTTCCAGATTACACAAGAAGAAATTCATTTTTTTTCAAGTGACAAAATCAGGGGTATACTACATGGGTTTAAAAAGTTGAGATGGTAGCCACAGCGTTGCAATCAAAGCTCCACTCTTTCTTACATGCATTATGACAGTTATGTTGGCCGCCTGCCCCACTGGACAAAATCGTGAAAATTCAGTTCCTTAAAATGAGAGAATATCTACACCAGAAGTATTACTGAGGAAAACGTTTTAATAAACTAGTAAGAATACATTTCGTGTTTGTATCATTACAAAGCTATTGGCTGAGAGGCTGAAGGGTTTGTGTACTTGGTTGGCCATTGTGAAAACAGACTACATGGACTAGGGATTCAATGCAACAGTGCACTTATTATGTTCCTATTGTTCCAGAAGACCTATGCCTCATTTATTTTATAAGATCACCCCAGCTTATAATTCTTCTCTGGAAAAAGGAGCAAGACAATTATGTTATGTCCTTAGCACTATTAAAGCCTCATACAGACTTGATTTCTTTTGTAACTGGGAACTTTCCATGACTTCTTCACTTCATTTCCTTCTCTCCTCTGTGCCAAGAGTTTTCCCTCCTTTTCCTTCCGTAGACAACGCCATGGATAAGTTACAATTATTTACTTAACCCAGCTTTCTGGCTTCACATTGGACAGATTGAACTATACATTAAAAGCATGGGCTGGATTGACATTAAATGCTATGCTTCAATGTAGTGATTTCAATTATGGCTCAGTATTGTCCAGTATAGTCAACCTTAATCACAATGTTTGCTATTTTCATGCATTGCACTCCACTAATTTTCCCTGTGGCTTTTGTTAGGTAGCGGAGGAAGCAATCTAGCAATATTGGAAGGTTTTCTGCTACTGCTTTGCATGTAAAAGTAAAGGAGGTAATTAATTCCTCCTGTGTTTTTAAACAAGGAAAAGAGGTTGAAATTGTCTCTTAACCTCACAATTATGTCCAATAGCAGGTCAGAAAAACAAAACTTATACTTCTGCAGAAAATATTTCTGTGGAAATAAATTGAATTGAGAATCAAATGTGCAACTAGTTTAATTACTTGTCAACTTGGGTACAGAAGAAGACTGGGTAGAAATAGAGGAACAAATTTAATTTACTGAAAAATAGCTGCAATTTCTGTTGAGAACTTTCAGATTTAAGTAATTTCTGTTTTCGTAAAAATCAATACTGTGGAACTGATTCCCTTTCATCTCTTAAACGTTTTTTAAAATTTTATGTTTTAAGCTAGAGGGTCTTTAAAGTATTGGTATAAGACAAATGAACTCTCCCATAATTTGTAATTATTTTGATCATAATCAAGAATCATGTTTGCACATAGAAACTTGAAAAAAAGAAACCTGAGTCAGTGATGTCTTGAGAAAATATTGGACTATTGTTTGATAGCAAAAGTAAGCATGTGGTATGTAACAGTGGTTCTTATCCTGGGGATAATGGAGCTATTTGTAAATGTTTATTTGTGAGTAAATTTAGGACTGCTGCTGCTGACACTTTTGTGTAAAACAACATAGCATTTGGGTTTATGTGTGTGAATTATCTGAGACCAAAAAGGGAGCAATTTGGTCAAACAGATGAAGAATCACTGATATGGCTCTCTGTGTTCATAATGCTAAAATATTTCCTAATTGTGTTGAAAGGGAATATATATTTGGTAAGCATTGAAACTAAATATCAAGGAATAAAACTGGCTACCCTCAGGATAATGTTCTGTGTAAACCTTTACTTCCTTTTCTCTTTCCCAATTTCCATTCTCATAAATGAGTTTAGTATCCTCTGACAACAATAGGCCATGTATAGAGAATAAATTTATCCACGATTAACTTAATTACAATTTTCTTACCTACGTTTCTTGATTTGTAATGATACACTGAACCATAAATTAACCACATGAACTTAATTTGCACAGCATTCTAGTTAAATGTTAACTTAGACTAACTCCTCTGTCTGCATTTAAACAATACAAGGAACTAGTTTGAGATAAATAAACTTTACAAAATTTAATTTCACATTGCAGTTCAGCTTCTCTGCTCTGGCAAGAGTTTCCATACCATCAGATTGAGTCCTTTGTCTCAGATCAGAAACTGAGCAAAATCTTATTTAATATTTACAAGAAATCTGCAAATCAGTTGGCTGCCATTTTGCACTGGAGCAACAAAGTTGTATAAGTTTTTCTGTTTTTGTTCCTTCTTTTCTAAGCTCCAACATTTCTAATTAAATTTGTATATCAAAGTAAAGTAACCAATGCTCGGTTAAGAATCCTGAGAGAAACAAAATTGGATTCCAGATTAAGAAAAAAAATGTTTTAAGGCAATATGCTAAAACATCAGTAATATTATACAATTGAAAAGCCCATTTTTTCTCTCTCTTACCTGATTTCTCTCTACCAGACCTCTACTGAAATTCAAACCACAGATCATAGATTAACACATTGTTTACATTTTATTTGGAAAGCTGTTCAACTTTATCCTCGCGGTGAGGTAATTGTAAAGGAATTCTAGCAAACACTTTTAAAAAATTGATTTGCAAACCAATGAAATACATTGTTCTTTGTTATCGGATGTGTGGCTCTTAGCGCTATATTCTACTTTATGCACAGATTTTTCTCAATGCAATAATCCCTAATATTTAGAACATCTACTAATTTGTCTTGTTATTATTGTAAGATTGATGCACATATTGTAAAATTTATGCACATAAATTTTCCATGGATTTGACAGTGGCCATGCAATCAACTTGCAGCTTGGAAAACACCACCATGCTTGACAATTTCCATTTTTCCTTGGATCACGTAATGTTGACTTCATCTTTCTCAAGGCCATGGGTGAAATAACCGGATGCTTTATGTGTGTGGATTTTTCCTTGTTCAATTTGACATTGCCCCCTCTCTGTTTCAAGATGTGTCAAATCTATAATGCTATCGCCACTCATCTTAGAGAGGGGGGTCTGATGGCCTCTAGTAGGTGTAAACAAAAGTATGTTTGGGCAGCCTCTGCTACAATATTTGCCCTTTCAATGAGTGTTTTCTTTCCAATTCTCTCCGGATGATGGGCTAGGGATGACTTCCACTTTTTTATTTGGGAAGAAGAAAGACTGTATTTGTGCATTTGATTATCTGGCACTGCCTGATACCAGGTCTATAATGAGATCCTTTCTTTAATTGCAATGGCCTTGCTTTTTCTTAAAAGGATGCCCAACTGAACTTTCTCTGATTATTTGCCCATTTCGTTGTATTTCAGTATGGCAGTCATTTCTGCTCCTCCACCACATTTTAATTAAAACAACAACTTGTACCTGGATTTTACAAGCCTCCCAAGGTGGGCAGATATAATATATTTAATTAAATAAATAAATGCCACAGTAATTAAGGTTTAAAATGACATGTAAAGAGACAGTGGAAACAACACAGTGTTGTAGGCAGGGATGGGATTCAATTTCATTGACAACTGGTTCTTGGTTTAGTTGGTGGGTGTGGCTTGGTGGTAATGTGACTGGCTGGGCATGGCCAACTCAACATCACTCACATCGAGTGGCCTCTTGTGACTGTGATGCTGCAATAGTTGTAAGTGTGAAAAATGGTCATGTCACTTTTTTCAGTGCCATTGTAACTTTAAATGGTCACTCCACACAAGCAAAGTACCAGCAAAGGAGGGGAAAAAAATCTCCAGAGAAATTCCTGAGACAGGAAGTCTAGTCTTGCCAAGAATGTAATCAGGGTTAACGGAGAGGCAGTCTCTGTAAGGAACACCAGAATGTTTCTTTCCTGCCTTCCTTACAGGATTAGGCCAGTAATTTCTTCTAACAATGGGTTCTCCAAACTGCTTAGAAAGTTAACAACCGGTTCTAGTGAATAGGGGCGAACCTGGAGAATTCCATCCCTGGTTGTAGGCAAGATCTGTGTGGATTTAAGCACACCCTACCGGTAGTCCTTGACTCACAAGAGTTCATTTACAATTCAAATTTAGGTGCAAATTTACAATGGTACTGAAAAAAAAAGTGACTTATGACTATTTTTCACACTTACAACCATTGTGGCATCCCCATGGTCACATGATCAAAATTCTGACACTTGGCAACTGACTTATATTTATGACAGTTGCATTGTCTCCTGGGGTCACCTTTTGCGACCTTCTTGACAAGCAAAATCAATGGGGAAGCCAGATTTATTTAACAACTGTGTTATTAACTTAACACCTGCAGTGATTCACTCAATGACTGTGGCAAGCAAAGTCATAAAATGGGACAAAACGCACTGAACAAATGTCTTGTTTAGCCACAGAAATTGTGGACTCAGTTGTGGTCGCAAGCCAAGGACTATGTGCATAAGTGAGACATATCTAAGTCTGTATATAAAGTAGGAAATTGCTTATATTTCATTGGAACGAATTGCTCTATTACTGTATTCCACATCTGGGACTGGAGCAAGTTGTAGATGACAAAGGAATTCAGATCTCCTGAAGCTGAGACTGAAATTTATTTGTGCTACAAATCAGGCAATGTTGGGTTGCAAAAATCTAGATGGCAGCAAAGGAATTGAGAAAACTATCCAAGGATTGTCTACAGTTTAGCAGCTCACATAAGCTACCTATACATACATGAAATTAACTAGTTTGTAAGTACAACTCAGACTTTAGTATACTGAAGTCATAGGCGTGTTATTTTTGCCTAGCAGAAAAAAAATATTAACATGCTGGTCTGCTCCTTAGTTACTGTTCTGTTTGTGCACGTTCCAGCACAATATTGAATCCTGGCAAAGAATCTGAGGATAAATGCCAAACAAAATAGTTGAGATTGGCATAAAAAAACAAGACTACTTACTGCGTGTTTTGTCTTGACCTCCCCCACCCTGCTCCCACGAATCAGTTTTGTTTGTGTGTCTCTGTGTACAGAAAAGAACAAAAAGGAGGGGGGGCATTTGTCTTTCAGCTTTCCCCATTTTTGCGGTTTCACGTTCACTCTGATAGAGAATAGGCATAGGGGAATTTGGGTGCCTTCAAATTAATAACAAATAGATGCAAAATGGAGTGTGCATGGTTTGAAGAGCGAAATACCATGCTGATTTTCTCTTTTGCTTTTGGTATCTTTATTTAAGAATCTTTGTTTCAGAAACAAACACATATATACTGTATATATAATTTATATAATATACAGTATATACATTCAATCCCGTAAAACCCACTGTGGAGTTTTTTTGCACAAATCTTGTGAAAATTATAGGATACACATAAGCATATCCTGCTTATGTGTACCATCTTTTATAATCTCTTCATATGCTATGAATTCCCAAAACTCAAGGTGTTATACTTCCCATAGACCTGGAGGGCACCTGTTGTGGAAAAAAACATGGAGGGCATTCAGAGTGGAAAAACTGAAGTCAACAGTTTTGTGCAAGGGCCTTTTCTAGTCTTTTCTTTTGATCACAATTTTTCTTGCACAGCCAAGTGAGGAAAACTGCTCCTTAACACTCACGGCCCAGAAATATATTTAATATTTTCTACAAACAGAGATTAGTTTATTGTTCAGGCTGGAATTCCTTATCAGCTCTGTAGGATGTAAAAAGAATGAAAGACTGCACATACCAGGAGTCAGGTTTATGATTCGTGAGAGTTACATATTAAAAATACATCTGACCATATCAAGATTAATTTTTATGGGAGCATGTTTTAATTAACATGTATAAAACCCTTTGACATAATGATTAATATTTCATTTTGTCACAGCAAATCCCATGAATTAATGGTTCAGTGTCAAGATTCATTCATATATAGCAGTGAACCATGACCTATTTCATTGTGTTTACATGTTGCGTTAAATTAAAAGATATGGTACCCAAGCTATGATGGTACACAGGACATATTAAGCCAATAACTAATCAAACCACATTGTGACTTAATGTAATGTATGAAAACTATTACTGTGGGAAGGACTGCTTTCTTGAATCAAGTAGATTTCATAATTGATGGCAAACATGAGATCCTCTCAGAAAAAAATATGAAAAAGGCATCTGAAGTGTATACCAGTAGCATTATTTTTGATTTAGGAATGTGATGAAGGAGCGAGAAGTTCTTCCTGAAAGATAAATGCAGCAGGATTAGCAAGTGTATAATTGAGCAGTAAATCTTCCATCAGAATAGTAGGTTACACTACAGGAAAGCTAACTTTGAAAAAAATGGTCAAAAAGGAATATCTATATTTGAGATTACAAAGTGTTTGATATTTGGTTTCCAGAACAGGCTGAATTTGTGATGCTACTCCCTCATCTCACATCTTCCCCTCCCCTTGTCCTCTGCTATAACATAATTGTGTAGTGTATTTCCCATTGTTCAGTCTCACATTACTGGTGGTAGAAACAGACCCAGAGTGATAATGTTGCATCATGGACTGATAACAGACATAGAAGGAACATAGAGTAAAAACAACAACAACTATGGGCTCTTGCAAAGTATGGGAAATGGAGATTTACTGGCATTTTTGTAATAATTTAGTGAAATTCCTATTAGCTCCTCCTTAACATTTTTTAAATACCAAGCACAGCTTCTAATATCATTCCTGTTTCTTAATATTTTACTTACTTAAAGGGCGACTATCTTAAGTACTGCAATAAGCTTCTATATCTAGCCAGATTTGTCCATGACTGGAAAATCAAATTGAGATGGAATATTTCTGAAATCCAGTATGGGATGCTGGCATGTTTTGATAATCTCCTCCCCCAAACCCTCATTGCTTGTCTGCCCTCATTCAAATGCCTTACAATAACCATGTCATAACGTTGGGCAGATGATTATTTTTTTCATGGTCAGATCCATACTTGCTGTTTGCTCCTTTGCCTGTTCAAACAATCCAATATTTCAATTATTTCAGTTGAAAGGCAGATATTGATAATTAGTGTGGTACATGCTAAAAAAAAGACCCATTCTGAAGGAACAGCTGGGCTCTACTTCAAACAACATATGGCTAAACATTTCTTCCAGGAACTGACAAAATCAACTTGTACCAACCCTCAGCCCACCACAAATGCACTCCCCAAGTGGCCTTTGAAATTCCATTTAAAAATACTTTTTTGGTATCCTGAGTCACCTTAAATCCTTTCAAATGATTATATAATCACCCTTCATTCGAATCTGGGGACATCTGCAACTCCAAGTGCTTGTACTTTCCCTCTTGTCTAGTATATCCTATATCCTGTACAGCTACTTTACCCTAGGCTGCTGCGTCAATAATTTGTCATTTTCTCAGTCGATCCAATGGCAATGGCCCATAAGAGTCGTGAAGTCCACTCAAGTCCCCTGGCTATCATGTTTTTCCCATCTGCTCTTCTTGCACATTTCCATTCCACCATTAGGCCCTTCCCTTTTAAAAATAAGGGGCAACATAGGCATGTTAGAATGAAATGACAAAAATCTTCCTTAGGTATTTGCCTCTCTAAACCTGAATCGTCAGCTCTTTGTTGCGGTAAAGTTTGGACACATATTAATCGCTGTAGGATTGAAGCAAGACTTCTACTATTCAGGAGGAAGGGCAGCAGGAAATCAGGGCCTGAATTGGCCATAACTGAACTAAATACTAACTTGGCTATGTTACCAACCAATACAATTTGGACTGCAGTTAGCTTCAGATTAACAAGGAGCAATGCTGGAGACAAGCAACTTAGTTGACATGCAGGGGTGGTATTCTACCTGGTGGGACCAGTTCCATAGAACTGGTTGTTATGATTCTGCCCAGTATGGAGAACAGGCAAATTGCACCACTGGCTGGCCCTGTTCCTCCCCGCCCCACCCACTCAATCCTTACCTGGTATGTGCACCATCAAACTTGCCTGCAAAGTTGCTATTTTTCCTCCCCCCCTCCCCCCGAGTCTACCAGTTCTCACCTATTTACTAGAACCAATTGTTAACATTCTAAGCAGTTTGGAGAACCGGTTGTTCAAAGAAATTACTGGCCTAATCCTGTAAGGAAGGCAGGAAGGAAACATTCTGGTGTTGCTTACAGAAACTGCAACATCCCCACAGTCATGAGAGGCCAGGCAAGGAGATGCGTGCCTCGATGTGAGTGATATTGAGTTGACCACACCCAGCCAATAACATGACCACCAAGCCACGTCCACCCAGTCACATGACCACCAAGCCACGCCCACAAACTAAGCCACGCCATAGAACGGTTATTAAAAAAAGTGAATCCTACCCCCAACCGAAGCTTCCATTTTCAGTGCAGACTCAAGTAGCAGATTGCAGAAAGGTAGATCTCTCAATAAATCTGTGATTCTGTGACCAACTCAATCTGCCTGCCTACTTTGCCTGTCCCATATGCCTTGTCCCATAAACTATGGCTAGAAAACTAGTTTATCTGGAAGCCTAATTCAGACATGTCTGAAAAGTTGATATGAAGTGACTGAAGAACTGATGAAGAGTGTCATCAGCAAGGATATTAAGCCTCACCTTTTGAGAGTATCCTTTTTCCCCATGCCAAGGAAAAAAATGCAGGGAACTATTTAGCCCTGGGTTTTCCTGGAAATAGAGCCCAGCTGTTCATTCAAAACCACCCATCATGCACCAACAAACTATCAATATCTGTCCTACTACTGAAATAATTTATGCAATTGGAGCAGGGATAGGATCTATTCAAAAGTATGCTTTAGTATTTCAGATGATCAGGGAATGGATATTTTTCTTTTCAGGCAGAAACTAAAACATAATCCTGAGTTATTTCAGAATCAAAGAAGACACAAATAAGGTACAATGGGAATAAAGGGTATACTTGAATTAATTTTTGCCGATAATTCTCTCAAGGTCTTTGAAAAAACCTCTTCTTAAAAGAAGACAGGATCACCATGTATATTTAACTGGAGAATTCTTTGCTTATCACAGTGGGCTAAGAGGAAAGCAGGAAGGGTATAAAAGTAGTCGAAATACCCGCGTGTGATCATTTTAATTAATCTGGTCTCTGTTTGGAACAAAACTGTCCAATTAAAAGAAATTTAATACAGCAGTCTCCTTAATCATGTTATGTCCATGTTGGGTCTTCCTGACTTGTGTAACAGGTAATCCAGGCTTAATTCCAGGCTACCTGGAAATAGCAATTCTGCTGCTAAATGTAGCAGTTGCTAAGTGGGAAATCACACGATTGTGTTTGTGCTTTCTGGTTAGGAAAGAGAGGAGACCACTTAGTTTTACACTTTTGTGATTTCTTTGCCTCCTAACCAGGGGTGGGACTCTACCAGTTTGCACCTATTCACTAGAACTGGTGGTTAACATTCTAAGCAGTTCGGAGAACCGGTTGTTAGAAGAAATTACTGGCCTAATCCTGTAAGGAAGGCAGGAAGGAAACATTCTGGTGTTGCTTACAGAAACTGCCTCTCCGTTAACCCTTATTACGTTCTTGGCAGGACTAGACTTCCTCTCTCTGGAACTTCTCTGGAGTTTGTTTCCCCTCCTTTGCTGGTACTTTGCTTGTGTGGAGTGACCATTCAAAGTTACAATGGCACTGAAAAAAGTGACATGACCATTTTTCACACTTACGACTGTTGCAGCATCCACACAGTCATGAAAGGCCAGGTGAGGAGATGCATGCATGAGTGATATTGAGTTGGCCACGCCCAGCCAATAACATGACCACCAAGCCATGTCCACCCAGTCACATGACCATCAAGCCATACCCGCCAACTAAGCCACACCCACAGAACTGGTTGTTGAAAAATTTGAATCCCACCCCTGCTCCTTAACCATGTTAAGGAGGGAATGCTCCAGTGCCTGCTTACTGTCTTGTACACATTGAAAGCAATGAAATCTCACCAATTGCCTGGGGGCTGGGATCTGCAGTTGTGCTACACAAAGAGCTCACATTACAGGTAGTCCTTGACAACAATTGAGCCCAAAATTTCTGTTGTTAAGCGAGACATTTGTTAAGTGAGTTTTGCCCCATTTTATGACCTTCCTTGCCATAGTTGTTGTTAAGTGAATCACTGCAGTTTTTAAGTCAGTAACAAGACTGTTAAATGAATCAGGCTTCCCCATTGACTTTGCTCATCAAAAGGACGCGAAAGAGGTCCACAGGACCCAGGGGGACCCTGCCACTGTCATAAATGTGAGACAGTAGCCAAGCATCTGGATTCTGATAATGTTGTGACCACAGAGATGCTGCAAGAGTTGTCAGTATGAAAAATGATCATAAGTCACTTTTTTCAGGGATGTTGTAACTTTGTATGGTCATGAAATGAGCTGTTGTAAATCAAGGACTATCTGTACTCCCTTGACATTTCTTCCGTTCAAAATCTCTCTATTCTGTGTGGTGGTGGTGATGTAGCAGTGTCTCCTTTGTCCCTTTCCTGCTGCTGATAGGACAACAGACCCTGACTGTAATGGTAATGCTGTGACTAAGGTAATCATTAATTGATTTATTTGATTCCTTTTGTTAGTTTTTATTGTTTTAAATGTGGTTTTATATTCTGTAAGCCGTCTTGAGTCACCATGGGCGAATAGGTGGCAATATAAATTCAATAAATAAATAGTAGTCATAAATGGGCTGTAAAGTTATTTTTTCAAACAGCCATAACTGAATGATCACTGAATGAATGGTCAGTAAATAAGAACTATCTATACAGGTTTGACATGAAGACAAGATGATGCTTGGGCATTCCCCTGAGCACATTGCACATTAAGTATCAGCACTAAAACACGAAAGTCACAGTGCTTCCACACAAAAATTTATCCCTAGATATTCTTGGGCTTTCTTCATTTTTGAAGTTTATTAAGGAGTTTGATGAATGATCCTGATACCGCATTAGAAATCAGAAAACCTTATCAGAAAACCAGTAAACCTACCTTCTGGACATCCTTTGCTCAGGAGAACATTAAATCAGAAAGTTGCTGAGTTCACATAGTACTCTAAGACTACTCATTGTTAATTTAATCAGCCATAATTTTCTTGGTCAACAGTATTGTGAAGCCATGAAACTGTAAGTATGGTTATGGCTTAGTCTGAGAAATGGAGCCAGCCACAATGTGTAAAACTAGCCACAATGGCTAATTTTTAGCTGCAGTGGCTAAACTCACAGGTTAGATTTAGCTTCAAGGAGAATAGGGTAGGATGGGATGGAATGGGATCATGGGATGGGTTGGAATGGAATGGAATAGAATAAAGTAGATATAGTCTGGATTAGAGTAGAATAGAGTAGAAATTCTTTATTGGCTAAGTGTGATTGGATACACAAGGAATTTGTCTTTGGTACATCCTTAACAAGATGTTAGTATGGGGCTCTTTTATGGGTGCATGTTAATTAGTAGTTTTACTCAGCTTCCATGCAGTCATATGTGGCTTCAATGGAATCTCTTGCTTTTTATTTTCCTCAGAATTTCTTGGATAGATGAGGGGTTCATATAAATTAGATTAAATAAATGTGCAGATGGTCCTTGAGTCGTTTAGTGACCATTTGAAGTTACAATGGCGCTGAAAAAAGCGACTTATCATTTTTCATACCTATGACCATTGCAGCATCCCCAGAGTCACATGACCAACATTGGGAACTTGATAATTCAAGGACTACCTGTACGCTAACTCACTCATATTAATACTAAAGGTGTGCTTTAATATATCTAATTATCTTCTTTGGCTGTAGGAAAGACCTGGTAGCTAGCTTTTTTGCCATGAGCTCTTGGAGAAACCCAAGACTAGATTTTCAGACAGGCTTGTTTCAAGCAAGACCTACTAAGGAGCAATCTTTACCTACCCGACCTCCACTGATGCATGACCAGCACAGCCATCAATGGTGATGTAATAACCTCCAAATGCAAACACTCCTTTTATTATTGTTAAACAGTCCCACTATTCACTGCTTAGGTGGTCAGCCAGTTTCAGCCTTTGACCTTTCACCACAGGCCCCTTTCATTCAATTCATGCTGATATTCTGAATGTCTTTGCCCTCTGTCCAGACTTGGGCATTTAAGTTATTGTAATGTGCAAGGGTTTTCCTGGCATCTTGAGACACAGCAGGCCTACAGATGAATTTACTGCTGCCTTCCTTAACCATGGTGCTACTGACAAGGAACTTTGGGAGTTGAGATCCCCAGTCTGAAGAATCTTGGTTGAGGAAAACAGAAATATATTCTTTTAAATACAGCTCTGGATTGGTATGAATAATAAGTAGTTATTCATATCTGTACCTAGTTCCAATTAACAATGAAATATGGCAAAGTAGAAATCAGATGTACTTAATTAAAGCTTGCAGAATAGATTCGATTGTACAGCAAATTTCATGGGAAGAAAATGAACTATGCAAAGTCTACTACAAAAGAACTCAACAATAATGGAAATGTTTACTGGAATAAAGGGTAGTTTTCCCCATCTCTTCTTTGCTAATAAATTAGAAATTCTTCTGGGAAGTGAAACCAAATTGTTGTGCAAAAGCAGAGTGAAGATTCCTTTCATATTTCTTGCTGTGCTGCACATAAAGCATTGTTCTTGACAAGCAGCAGATTCATGAGACCAGTAACTTAAAAAAAAACAATTATTGTTGAAAGCTTCAATTTAGCAGAAAATCTGGTCATTGTTCAGCTTTGGGGAGGGCAAATCCAGAGACCTCCTCAGATGTCTGGGCAAACTTTCATGCACTATAATTAGACATTACCGACTGCAATGGCTGGTACATCCAAAAAAACATTGACTAACTCCATGTTCAAGAGGAATATATCCTCAGGTTGCAGCCTACAATGTGTAATCAAAATATGATACTTTTGAAGAATATGGTGAAAGAAACGGCAACAGGAACTTAAAAATTCCAAATATAATCCTCTCATAATGTAGACATTTTTTTAAATGTTAAGTGTATTTAAATATTTGCATCAGCAAACGGACTTACTTGATGGACAATACCCTAATCTGATATAGTCTCTCTTTTACTATGAAGCTTACCTATACACTGGTTATTTGATTTTCATGGTAAAATAAAATGTTGACTTTCAAATAATTTCTTGGAATATATTTATAGCCAGGGTCACCTATCTTTTCAAATAATTAAAATTTGCATGTTAGTGTATTCAAATAGTCTTTGTTGTTTGGGAGCTGTCCTGTATAGGATGTGGTGGAATAAGGATATAAAGATGGGGACCTTGTGGCCTTCCAGATGTTGCAAATCTAAATCGCCCCAAATCCTAGCCAGCATGGCTGATGGTGAGAGAGTTGAGATATGCTGTTCAACAATATCTCATTTTACCCATTCCCGATCTACAGGATCTTTCTAGATCCTGAGCGTTGCCTGGAAAAAAATGGAACAGTTGAAGACATATTCAACCTATCTGGAAGCACCCAGTTTCAGGTCCTTTCTCCAGTTGGATGACATGATTTCCAGAGAACACCATTTTGATTGCACTTAATTCTGTCCTACGAATGAAATGCCTTTGCCTGTCAGCATAGTTTTTAAAATGGTCTTTTCCTCCTTAAGCTAATGTTAAAGAGGCTCCAGACTTAAAACCCTATCTTCTTGTGGGGTTTAGTACATCTTCTCAGTACTTGTGCCCATCTTGCAGAACAGCATATTGCCTTGAGATCTGTGTACTCCAACCCTCATTAAAATCATTGTTCCCACAAGCCTACTCTGACTTGTCCGCAGAGCTACTGTTAAGCATAAATTTGGCATTCTTCTGAAGATAGGGTACATGCTGAAGCAGAATTTTATTTTAATAAAAGCTTCAGATTTTGTAGAATAGAAAACATCTATGCTGTTTGGCGGTAGTAACAGCAATAGCATTAAGACTTATATAATCCTTCACAGCCCTCTCTAAGCAGTTTATAGAGTCAGCATATTTCCCCCAGCAATCTGGGTCCTCATTTTACTGACCTCAGAAGGATGGAAGGCTGAGTCAACCATGAGCTGGTGAAAATTGAACTGCTGGCAGTCGGCAGAATTTCGCCTGCAATACTGTATTCTAATCACTGGCAGAACCAAGCTCTCTTTCCTGGTTTAAATCAACCTTCTGTACAGCACAAGCCTTGTACTCTTTGAAGAGAGTCCTAATCCTGATTTTTAAGTAGATTAAATAGATAAATCTTAGTGCTAAACCTGTGCGTAAAAAACAAAAGTAGCCTTCTTTCAAAAGACACCCGGAAGCAAAAACAAATATATATATATATATATATATATAAATAAATCACGATTATGCATTCTTTGCGGCCCGGTACAAAATGATCCACGGACCGGTACCAGTCCGGGGCTCGGTGGTTGGGGACCCCTGCTTTACGGAAAACCAGATGGATTTTGTATCTTTGATGCAAAATAGCCATGGAAGATGGGAAAAGCAGCAAGTTCAGAAAAAATTAAAGTGATAAATTGGAACTGGGGCAGATGCCAATCTCTGACCAAGTCAGCAACCACATGGTCAGTGAAGCATGTCAGGTTGCAACCCAAGGCCAATACTGTGACAGGAAAAGAAAGAAAAAACAGTTCAGGAGGACTTTAAGCTGCTTCAGATACAAGGCAGGGGATTAGTCAAAGCCAATGTCATGAGGCCATGGTAGACAAAATGTTATTAAGGGATGTTTGTTCTCCAGTGAGGGGAGATATAAAATAAGGATGAAGGTGTGGAACTTGAAGGCCTTATTAATTCAGAATTTCTGATCTGCCACACACTAAAACGCAGGATTGCAGTTCTAGGCCATGGATGGTAGAATATTTCTGGATTTTGGGGAGCCAGATTGAACGAGCCAGCTGATCTGCAGGGAAGATGTGTTCGACATTCTTCAAATAAGCAATCAATCAATCAAACAATCAATCAGAATAGAGCTGGAAGGGACCTTAGAGGTCTTCTAGTCAAGCAGGGAACTATACCATTTCAAACAGCTACTAATTAAATGACTATATCACGATATTTTAATTTCCAAAGGTGGGGAAGCGTGGAGGGGGGGGGGGGAGAGAGAGAAGGAGGAAGAGATGACGCTTGAAGATCGTAAGTTAACATTAACATGAACATAAAGTTAACATTAACATTCCTTTAATAAGTTGATGCACCACAAAACGATCGGGGTGGTTTTGCAGCAGCCGAAGCACAGAAACGCGCTGTCGCCGCCCAAGAGTTTAAACCCCACCCCTCAGCCCGACCCGCTGGGTTTTCGTGACTTTATACGCGGCAGCCTTTTTTTTTTTTTTTTTTTTTCGGCCCGCGTCCTGACGAGGCTCCTGACAACAGTGCGAACCAAGGAACGGAAACGCCAACGCGAACGCCGTCGCCGCTCGGCCGCCACTCGGAGGCCCGACAACCGCTCCCCTCACTCACCCTCCCGGCCAAAACCCGAAAAGCATCTGACGTCCCCGCTCTCTCCCCCCCCCCCCCACCTCCGTACCTGCTGTCTCGTTTGCAGAAGCCACGCCCCCGGGGGGAAAGTACCCAATGGGAGACGTCGCTTTGAGAGAGACAGGGAGGGTGCACCGCGCAGGGCGGGACGGGGGGGGGCAGAGAGAGAGAGAGAGAGGAGAGAGAGAGGGAGAGATTGGGGAGGGAGGGTGGGTGGCAGCGGTGTTAGCCAGTCCGGCCAGGGCGTCGTGTGAAGGGAGGGTTGACTTCAATGGACGGAGGGGATGCAGCGGCTCCTGACGCTGCTTCCCTTGCCCGCAGTTCCGAAGGCGACGAGCCCGGTCCTTCCGAGCCGGCTGGAGCCTCGTTCTCCCCGCCACGCCTCAGCCGGTCTACCGGGTAAGCAGTAGTACTCGAGTGGGCGCGCGGCTGGGGTGCGCGCGGTGGAGTGGGAGGAGGAGAGGGGGGGGAAGAGGGGGTTGGTTCGGGTGAGTTCGCGAACGTCTTTTGCTGTCAACCGTCCCCTTCTCACGGTTATTTTCAACGGCGGCGCCTGAGCGGCAGCGCAGACAGAGAGAAGGTCTGACACGGAGCGGGCCACCTTCTGGTCTCCCGAGTCGGCCGTCCGTCGCTTCTCGGATCGACAGCCGGTTTTGAGAGCCTTCCGTCGCTGGTTTCGAGGCTTGCTTTTTCCCCTTTCGCCCGAGTGAAAAGCAAGGGGGCGTCCTCCCGGTTCCCTGGTTTTTCCGCCCCTGCCTGTGGAGTTTACCTGATCAGTTTCTTGCTCTTCCCCTCGACCCTCCCCTTCCCTTCCCTTCCTTTCCTTTCCCCTCCCTCTCCCTTTCCCCTCCCCTGGCTGGTTTGTAGCCCCAGCGTCCCCTTTCGGCTGTATTTAAATCCGGAGCTTGAACCGCAGTGGGAGGAGAGGAAACGTGCGATTTGGCAGCTGACTGCATTTGCACGGGGCTGGGTAAGGAGAGAGCCCTAGACGGCCTGAGGAGGGAGAAAAAAGCCCGAAAGAAAGAAAAAAAAAGAAAGAAAGAAAGAAAGAAAGAAAGAAAGAAAGAAAGAAAGAAA
>BLBF01000020.1:10100322-10136331 GCA_015471245.1 Laticauda colubrina | reverse complement strand
AGAAAGAAAGAAAGAAAGAAAGAAAGAAAGAAAGAAAGAAAGAAAGAGGTGGGGAGGGGAAATGAATTTCGGAGGGCGAACGAGTGTGTGTGTGTGTGTGTGTGTGTGTGTGTGTGTGTGCCTGTCCGCCCCGCGAGGAATGCCAGCTATTTCTTTGAAGGGGCGGGTGTGTAGCCAGGCGCCTCCTTCCTTTGCTCAAACCGGGAGCGTTTACTCCTCGCTCCCTGCGTGTGTAATTTGTCAACAACTATAACTCTTCGGCCGGATTCCTTGCCTTGCTTGCCTTTCGTTTGATTAAAAAGCCCGATTCTCCCCTCCTTCTAAACCCTACCGGGTCGTAAGTCGGCTCGTTGATCTGAAGAAACCTTTGGTGCCTTCAGAAATCTGCCTCCACTTCTGCTTTTCTCAAAAGTTACTGTGATTACGAGAACTGGGAAGTGAGCTTGTGGGTATGGCCAAGAGCCCCATCGGGAGGAACGCTAATTCTAAGGAAACATACAAGATAAATGAGTCCTATAAACTGGTAAGACCCTTATTGGCTTTGGAAGAAATGGAGGTTTCTCTGCCCCTCCAGAGGCGGGAGTTGTGTTTCTGGATGATGAAATATGAGGGATTTTTCCCCCTCCCTCCCAAAATATACAGATCAGTGCCTTAGGTCCTTAACAAACTAAGGAAAGGACTTATTGTGTAAAAAAAAATAAAAATTATATTTTATTGTAGTTGCTGGCCTTGCTTGGATAATTGTAGAAAAAATGTTATCTAATATGTGTAACGTCGGCATGAGCTGGACAGGAAATTCTAAAGCGTATTTGTGTTTCTTAAAAAGTTGTCTTTTATCATGTGGGTTGAGTGCAAGTTTCAATTAACAAATATGAGAGGAAACATTTTACATATTTTAAAATGAGCCTGATTCTAAACATGACCTGCATATTTAGGATGCAAAGCCACAAGAGCTGTCTGTGTTTAGCAAGTTTTGCTTGTCTCGCTAGTAGTCATTATGTTTTAAAAGAAGAAAATAGTTAAGTGGAAGGATTAGATTGCAGAATATTATTCTGGCTTTGAAATCACACCTAGGAAGTTAAGAGTTTTTTTGCACAATATAGTTTAAAGAAAGCTCCTGTCTACCATCATCTTTCTATAAAGTTCAGTGCATCAGGATATGATGTTGACATATTAGGATATGATATCATACATATGCGTATGTTTAAAGAAGTGCAAAAGGTTCAAAGAATTTTTTTTAGAGATGCAAATACACATGTTCAAGTATTAGCTGCAAAGTATTTGAAATTTTTATTTAAGCATTTCCCTAAATTATATATCTCCTAAATATTTTAACTGAATTGTAATTTAAAATACTGCCTTCATAAAATCGAGAGAGTTGCATATGGAATCATTATACTTACATTTAATTTGTTACTTTTTATAATCCAAACTTGAATGCCTTAAAATAAGATTTGTAAATAGCTATACAGTAAAAACAAAAAATACCTATTATTATTATGTCTTAAATTCTATTTATATGCCTGAAGGTATTCATAGTGAATTGAATTGAATTGAATTGAACCACAGGGAATGGGAGAAATCATGGTTTAAATATTTATAATTTTCTCTTTCATGAAATCTACAATGTTGGGCTTTTGCAGGTGCTTCAAGTTACCACTTGAATTTCTTAAACTGAGGCATGTTTTTTAAAATTGTAATTTTAGAAATATTTACTTAGATGTGGAAACAAGTTTAAAATGACTACTAGGTTAGATGCCAACAATTTTTGTCAAATTTTTAAATGGCACCGGTCATTGCCTTGAACTGAAAAATATTTTACTTTTAAAAGTTTATCAATAATACAGCCTTTGAATAATGTTCAGAATCATTTTTATTTTTATAGCTGGCTCAATTTTGTTCTTGTTTTTCTGTTCTTAGGTCTCTGTTGCTTGGCAGACGGACCCTAAGTACCACTGAATGTTAGCTCTGGAAATTTCAAAAGCTCTGCAGTAGCTGGGATGTTGCGACAGAACAGTGACAGCAACAAGCGTGGTTTAGGATTAACTAAACTGTCTACCTCCAATTTATTCCCCATCTCTCATACAGGAAACAGGGGGATGGGGCGCAATACCAAAAGTAGTTCTCTGAACAGTATTAGCTCAAACTTTGACGGCTATGACAACATTATTGTGGATCCAGACTATATCATGCAGCTGGTGAATGATGTCCGAAAATTTGCAGATGTTCTGTTGAATTTGAGAGAAGCCATTACTTCAGGTGTGTCAGATGTTTCTTGGTAACTTTTCATTTTATATGTGTACTTGTAGCAAAGTATTTAGTAAAATATTACTCTAGGAATGTTAAGGTGGAACAGTGGTAGACTTCTCTTGGGTATGTTTGTCATTTACAGGAAATTGTGGCTACCTTTGCTACCTTCCTGTGTGAAACATTGAATAGGAATTGAAAGTCAGCAATGAAGATTTTGATTTAAATAGATTTCTCATTGCTTCTTTAGCTTAGTAATACTTTCAAGTATGAATGGCTTTCCCTTGTCACAGCTTTGACAGTTTACTTGAACTTTCTTTCTTAAAATGAACTACCTTTTCAAATCAAAATTGGGTAAGACATTTTTGCCACTTACTGCCATCATATAGAAACAGCAAATGGCTTTTAATTGTGTTTTCTTCTTTGGGGGGGAGTAGCTTATTATTTTGCTATTTAGAAAGGAAGGATTTCATACAGTTCGGGCATAATTCTAAGTTGTTGTTTAATAGCATAGACTGGATTGTTAGGAAGATTTCTTTTTTAATTTTGAACAATATAAAATATTTATCGCCAGTTATTTCTATATGTCTTATTTAAACTGTAATAAATTATGTGTTAATAGATCTGAGATAAAACAGTAGTTTTCCTGTCAAATGAGTCAAAGTTAATTAAATGCAATCTTTATATGAATAGATAAAAAAAGCTGTTGAGGAATAAATCTCTGCCTCTCTCAATTTGTGAGGCTTTCAGATTGAAATATTCTTTGCAAAGTAATTAATGAATCTTTTAAACTGAGCAGTTTATAATCCTAAGAATATAACCATTTTGTGTAGTATGACTTAACAGGGTTGTTGTGGAAAAAATAGAGGCAATTAGGTAAGTTTGCTGTCTTGTATTACATATAAAAAGGTCAGGTAAAAATATAATACATCTTTTGTAGTTTTGAAAGAACTATCAGTGACCTAAGATTTCTTTTGAGCTGTAAACAATTAAATTGACTATTTATTGATACAATTGTTAATAGAAATACAATCTTAAATACATTTGCACATGGTTAAGTTTTAACCAATAGCTTTTAAACCTCAGTGGATGAGTTCAAATAACAAAACAAATAAAATCCACATTATGGCTTCAATTAATATGTGATTCATATTGCAGCATTTGATATCAATTACATACTATAGTTCTTGCCTTACTCCATATTAGATGAACATTGATGACTGTATTTTTAAATTAAAATTTTAATTTATACACCTTAAGCAAATTGATGGCACTATCCTTAAAATATTGTAGAGATTTTATATTAGTGAAATAATTAATTGTGTCACTGAATACAGAGGAATTGCTACCAAAAGTTCTAATAAGTTTTAACTGTGCCTTCAGAGACTATATTACTTTTTGGGGGCCGCTTGTAACCAATAAGCACCTTGCAATTTGGAAGATGTTGCATTTCAGAGAAAAAGTCTTAATGCTGAGGTGAGAATCATAATCAAGTATGAATTTTCTCTAGAGAAAAGTAGAGCCTTTGGACAAATCTGAATATTGCTTACATATTATGCAGTATTTTTATGTATTACTTTCCATGAAGGTTTGGATTTTGAATGGTTTTGATTATGATCTTATGGACTCAGATCAATTAAAAAATCCCCCTAAAAGTTACATTAGTACAAAAGGGGTTATCTTTTGGATTTACTAATGGAAAAAAGTCAACAATATAATGATACATGAAATAATTTGAAGTATATAAAAGGCAATTTTGTATTAATATTGATATATGAGGTTGAGTTGCAAGTAGCATTTTTGGTACACTTATTTCAAGTAAACTACAATAAATAAGCATAATTTGGTGAGATGGATACAATAAAAGTTACGATTAAGCAAAAATAGAAGCAAACATTTCTGAAGATATATATCTTTATAGTGAATAAGAAAACGGGAGTGTGAAAAGATAAAGAAAAGTGCATCAAATTGTTTTGTTACTAATACAGATTTCTCCATTTGGATCCCTCTGAATACTTTAGACTACAGCTACCATTGTTGTTTCCATGAACAACAAGACTTACTAGACATACTAAACTTGTAATAACACTCTCTAATTTGTAAATTTTGTTTGTGGTTGGATGTAATTTTTTAAACTTATTTGCAGTGTCATTTAAAAAAAAATTGAAATGCAAAAAAAATCCCAAGAGCTATGCATTTTGAACTGAGAATCGCATTGTAAAATCCATTATTAATGGAAGTGTAGGAAAAACTATTTTGGTAGATTTACCTATTTTGTGCTTATATTAAAATATATATAATGATACATTCTTATGTATATGATTTTGGTAATATCTTGTTTGATACGGCTGCCTATCTTAAAAATATGAAAACATTTAATGGAGCACCGAGTGCTTTCTTAATCACTTAATGAAAAATAACCAACATCATATGTATTGAAATTAGAATTTACTATATAATGGAAACAATTGCTTTTATAAAGCAAATAAAAGAATAGTCAATTTGTGAGAGTGTTTTTAGTGGGTTCATGAATAGCAGTATTTTTTCAGGCTTGAAAAAGTAATTTGGAATTTATATTTCCAGTTTTTTTTCTCAGCTCAAAATCACTTCTGCAGTTTGATGGTTTTATAAGGTATATTTAACATGGAATATATGATGTTATTTATCTGAGGCCACTTAGAAAAATTCATAAATAAACTAAGAATTCAATATTGCTTTTTTTTTTGTTCAAGCGAATCATTTGGCTGGTGCATATAGTGGTGCTACCTGTTAGGATCTTGATTGAATTGATCACATTTGATACAAGTAGAAAATAATGTTACAATGTCTTTAACTATTCAGTTTGAAATTAAAAAATTTTTTAGTGAAACTAAATAAAATATTAGTATGCTTTTCATTTTAATATATGAAGCAAGTTAAAAATGTTATACTGTATAAGCCATTCAGATTGCCTCAAAGCACGAGATGGGCGGCACATAAATTTAATAAATTTCTTGGTATAGCCTAATACTACTGAACATACAACAAATGAATCAATGAATGTACATGATAACTAGCATATTTCTGCCAGTATTGTGTTTGTGTTTAACTACTGTATATTAACATCCTCTACTAAAAAAAATATTGATAAATGATATTTGATTTTTAATTTGATTCAGTATTACCACAATCAGTTTTCATAGCACTAATGGATTTTGTTGGAGATGAGCCTAGTTTATGCTGGTGATAGCTAAAATACCGTAATCTGACATTTCTTGGAGAGATTATCACTTTGTGCTTGCTATCTTTTCAGGAAACTGGCAGGGCTCTCAGTCTGCTGAATGGTAGACATACAGTAAATGCAACAGTTGCTGAGATGGTATCTTGAATTCTTTATAGCCTATGGTTTGCCCACCTGTATTCTATGTAAATAAGTTTTCTGGCCTTTGCAAGCTATCAGATACATTATTGTGAAATGAGCAGTATGTAAGATCACAGGTTTCTACTCACACATGGCACTCAATTTTAAAAATATGTATGGGGTGCTGAGAAAAATATCCATGCCAAAATTGCCTTTTATGCCAAGATAGAGAAAGGTGCATTTTCCCAAAATGCATTAAAATAACAAAAGGCACAAACATACACAGCATATGCAGACAATCTTTGCACACGATAATCCCTCAAATACTGCTTTACAGTATGCCAAATTTAAAGTCAGGTGAAGCAGGGAATTTATTGGATGTCAAGAGACTTACCTATTAGCAATAATCTACATGTAAATCCGGGATGTTTTCTACAGTTGATTTTAGCTGTCAGAAAATCTAAGACTAAGAAAACCTCAGTATATCAACTTTTCTGTGTATGTAATTCTGATTAGAAAGAATAAACAGCAAAGGAGTATCTATTTCAAAATGACATCAGTCGATATTTTGTAATGGGATTCTGGTACTTTAGTTTGAAATTTTGAACTGTGATAATAAAATATTGCTGGCTACCCAAGATGATATTTGTTTCCTAACCCCAGCAAATATCTATGCTACCATATTAAATTATTGCACATTCAGATATTTAAACAACTACAACAGAGTCTTATCACAAAATTGAAAAAAATGTGCAGTATTCCAGTGGGTCAATAAATGTATATGAAAACAAAATCCTGTAAATTAAATGCAGTGTATATTTCATTTAGATAGTAATCTGTATTTTGTGAAGTCTATCCAACTGATTTAAAGTTATGACCATATCCCCTCCCCACCACATATTTTGCATTCCTTCAGAACAAATGTTCACTTGTTGCTATAGTGTCAAAGATCAACAGTTGGTTAGGGGTATGTTTCTTGAGCAAATTCGTAGAGTGTTCAAATCAAATTCTGTGAAGGAAGTTTAATTTTTGCTGCATTTAAAATAGCTTGTTGATCAGAAAAATACATGTTTTTAAATCAAACTTAACTGTTTCTGATTTTACAGTGGACCAAATAATGATGGTGATGGTATTGGTTTTCCCCTTCTCCTATTAATGAAGTAGCATTGAACATCACCTATATTACAGTTCCAAAGAATGTCAATAATGTTGCATTGTTACCTATGGAACTTGCAATTTCTATAAAATATAGCATAATCTGAAATATCTGTCACTCAGGATGGTCAGCTGCACCCTTGAAATTAGTTTCTTGGGGGGGAGGGAAACAGTAATATGATATGCTGCCATTTTTAGGCAGGAAAGGAATAAATAATATGTTTAAATATATTTAATAAAGTTGGGGAAAATGCCCTTTTTCCCAATTGAAAAAAGCTAATCCCTGTTATGCCTCTTTGTGCGTCAGTGATGCAGGTGCATGTTATGCACATAAGTAGCTTGATGCTGTTGTTTCATAGCTTCGTAAAGAAATTTCTAGGAAGCAGATTCAATGTATGGAGGATATGGATATCAGTGCTTGTTATTTTTTTGTATTTTGATTCTTTGCCACAAATTACGTTTTCTTAACAGCTGCCTCTCTCTGGAGCACATTTTACAAACTCTCATCTTTCAAAAGTCCCTCACTATTGGCCATGCTGGGATTGCTATAACATATTCAGCAATATTTTATTTATGTATTTATTTATATATCAAATTTTGAAATCACCCATTTCGCACTCTGGGTGGTGTACAATTAAAACATAAAATAGAATTTGTTAGATATAGCCTTCCAAATGTTGTTTTTAGAAAGTGAATAGGACTTTCGAGACTTTGGAAATACTATATCCATAATTGACTGTCATGGAGTCAGTTTTGAGACTGTCTCTCAAAAAAGAGACAGTCATAATTGACTGTCATTCCTTCAAAATAGATATAATAGTAGAATGAACATAATGCTGCATAATAGCATTTCTCCAAGAGTAGTCTCTGGACCCCGTGGGTGTCCCTGAGATCCTTTCAAGTTCCCTTGGTCAAAACTATTTTCAAAATAATATTAAGATGTTTTTTGGCCTTTTTACTCTTATTGTCTGAGTTTTCCAAAGATTGCATGATATATAATGATGGCATAACTCTCACAGCTAATGGAATATGTATTTTTGTATTCTTTTGTTGCCTAGAATTGTGGTAGTAGAAAATTTAGCTTATAGATGTATGTATTTTCATAAATCAATTCAGTTTGTTCTCAGTATTCCCAGTGTACATTTATTAGATACCTTCAGTTATACTGCTATAATCTGTGTAATTTCATTATCATTCAAAAATGGCTGTTTTGTAACCCTGAAGTTTTCCTTGCATCTAGGAAATAGGTATACCTTGTTCTCTTATTTTGCAATAATATTTTTTTAAAATTTATTTAATTTTTTTATAATTTAAGAATGTATTTTAGTCTATCAAAAATAGAATTTATTAAATATTTTTCTTATATTTAAAATGGATCATTAGTTTAAAAAAAACAAGATTACAAGATTCTCTGTCTTGTAATGATAGATTGTTCTGTCTACATCTGAAAATACTGAAAAAGTTGAAACTTGACATGTCTGACTTATGGAAGGAAGGAATCTACTCCAAAGAAACTGGGCAAAGCTGTAAATAAGAAACTAGTATGATGAAACCTATCATTCCATCATATTTATAGCTGCTGTTAATTTACCTCATTACACCAGGCAAAAGAACATTTTGAATAGTCTTAAGATGCAGTTAAATTGCCATGTCATTGTTAAACCATTCAGAGTTTAAAGAAAAGGAAATCAAATATTTTAAACAGACAACAATGAGCTCTTTAAAAGCCAAAAATTTCAAACTAGAAATTAAATTAAGTGATTAACACTTCTCACAGAGAAGTATTGGTTAGAGAAGAAAACAAAATTGCATGAAAATCTTGTAAAGGTGACATTGCTGAATGCCTTTTGGATATAAAGAAATAATGAATCAAATAATTGAACTAACATAATTGATTTAAATCTAGTTTGCCTGACAAATGGAAGAACCTACAGCTTTGGTTGGACTTGCCATTTAGCTTGTATTTATTTGGCATCAGCAACAAATTAATCAAAGAAGATCTTTTATATGAATGTTTACAACAAAATAGAATACATTAGAATTTTAAGATTTGAATAACTTTTTGAATTTCATTATTTATCCTGGAAAAACTCAAAGCAGTGGCCCTAAAGTATACTAGTAGTCACTGTATTTTTCATAATCACTCACTTGTGGAGGGGGGAAAAAGCAATTTTATTTTAAGAAGGCTTTGATAAAGCACTAAAAATTATTAATTTTATAAAAGCTTGACCATTGAGTATGTTTTTTTCTTTTTAATATTCTATGTGGTGGAATAAAAAGTATGTATTGAGTTCTTCTGCTGCACACCAAAGTACAGTGCCCTGAAAAAAAGCATGTATGTTTTGCATTGTGAGTTGAACTCACTGGGTTTTTTTTATGAAGCATTTTTAATTGAAAGAAGAACTGACAAGCTCTGATTATCCAGACTTGTTATTTGCCAAACATTTTCTCAAAAGGGGCCTGTCACTAAAAGAAAATAACAGTATTTAAAAATTAAACTTTTAAGTGAAAGTTAGAATTCACAAAAGCTTGTATTGGCCACTATGAATTTGAAAACTCCCCAACTTTTTAATACTTTTCTGATCACATGTGGTGGTATTAATGAATGTGAAAAAAAAAAAAATTGTATAATGAAATGAGCCGATATTTGGAAGATCTGCATAATTCAGTGAACCAATATTTTTCAGATGACCAATGAATGATGTTACAGAATTATACATAGATAAAAGATCCGTTTAAAGCACATGATAAACCAATGGATTTTAATGCAAGACTATGAAAAGTTCAGATTCCACATTACAACTAACCTCTACTAACAACATATCACCACAGATGGAATACAGAAGATATGATAATTTAGCTGCCTTCTATTAAGCTAGACATTAAAGAGATTTGCAAAAATGTAAAACAATGCCAGTCTTCTCATAATTTTGGGTGAAGGGAAATGGCGTTACTTTAAATTAAAAATGATTTATGTTAACATGCAATTAATTACTTAATTAATTTAAATTAATAAAATATTTCAACAATTTCTCACTTTTGTCAGCTCCATTCACCATGCAGACTAGACGGAGAAATCAACTCTGAGCGTACCTGCCACATGTTTTGGATATAAATCATGGTTTTTTTCCTTATTTTTGATAATGAATCTTGCTATCTCTTCTTTACTCTCTACATATTTAATTTCTAATACAATATATATTGACAGATGTAACCCATGTAAACAAAGACTTTTTGCATTCCTAAATAATTTCTAAGAATGTAAAGGGGCCCTGAAAGCGAAAGGTTTAAGAACTACTGCCAAATAGTATTTTATTCAGAAACCAAAGTGAATCTTGCTCCCTTAAGAACACTTTCATGCTGTAATTCCAAACATAATAATCACTGCCTTGTAGTAGCACTGTTTTTAACAGACAGAACTGTGGATTACGGTATTTTTCTGTCTATAAGATGCACTCCCCTTTCCCCAAACTAGGTGGAAATGTCCATGCGTCTTAGGGAGTGAATATTGCGGTAGGGAAGAACAGGGTTGGTGCGGTGGCAGAGTTTGCCACCTTTGTCACCACTGCTGCCATTAAGTGAATGGCGGCAGCAATGATAGGCAGTAGCGATCCCCGCTTCCTAGAACAGCTGATTGGTGGTATTCTGGGAGGCCGATCCAACCACCAATCAGCTGATCAGCAGCAAAGGCTCCAGTATTCCCGGTGGAGGCAGCAGACACAGAGGAGGCAGCAATGGCAGTGTTTCCGGTCAGCCAGCCCACTGATCAGAGGCCGAGATCCAGCTGTCACTCAGTTGACCAGTGGAGGGTGCAACAGAGCGGAGCTCTGACGAGCCATGTGCTGGGGCTGTGATAACATACTGAAGCTGACCAGGCTGTTTGCTATTTGCTGCAAGGACATTAGCCAGAAGAAAACTGGATGGATGCTGGGAGGCAGTGGCAGATTTTCCCCCTTGTTTTCCTCCTCTAAAGCTAATGTGTACCTTATGGTCTGGAGCGTCTTTTAGACAGAAAAATACGGTATATTGCTGTCTTCCCAAATGTGGCCAGGCTAGATGAGACTGATTTTAAGACTGGGGGCGGGAGGAATGATTGACATAATAAAGGATAGAGCTTTCTGCTGCTTTTTCCAGCTTCTGGTTAAAACAAATGCTCGTTGGCTAAAATGGGTTCATTTAACAGTTGCCATGTTTGCTTAACAGCTGCCAGAAAAAAGGTCACCAAATTGGCATGGTCATGTGGTAGGTAACCTATTTAATGACCACCATGACTTATAACCATAATTCCAGGCTCAATTATGGCAATCATTTGTGGACTGCCTGTTCTGTTGCAGAGTTCTATAGCTTTGCTCCTGATATTTTTTTCATTTTACTTTTTATAGTCATGTAAAAGGAAAATCCCAGATTCATCTTTCATTGGTATGCCTTTAGCAATGTAACAATTGCTTTTAGCAGTGTAATTTAAGCAATGCATAAGACAAGCATATTAAGCATAATAATTTATTATCCTTTGACAAGTTGTATGTTTAATGTTCTTTGTAATCCCCCTTCAATATATCAGGTGACTCTAAAACAAAACAAAAAGGCCAAGAAATGTTTATTATAATCAAAACAGCTAAAGGATATGTGACCATATAGCATGGAAGTACTTTTCCTCACATTTCAGTGAAAGAAAGATTAATTCAAATTTTAAGAAAGAAATATATCAACAATCCTTTGTAAGTCATGTGTATTTTGTTATTTCTGTTCTATAACATTCTAGCAATGTCCATTTCCTAAAAATCCATAATACTGTGTGTTTGTTAAATTCTAACTAGTGAAGTACAACTAAAGTCTTTGAGAAAGATAGGACTAAATTCATGTTAACAACCATATTTTACGCCAAAATATCACAGACAATTTAAAGCATGTGAATTTATACTGCAATTTCCCCAAATATATTTCCTAGTAGGATATTTTAAAAAGATCTTAAATTATTTAACATACAGTGTGGTAGTATTAATCACATTTTGAGATCAAATATCTCAGTTGATTGAAATAAATTGATTGAGTTAAATCAATCTCCAATTTCCAGAGTTTCTTAAACAGCTTGAGACTAGAAATAACAGTTTTGTTATTTCAAAATTGTGTGATTAGTAACAGTTTAATTTGTTACCTTCAAAATGGTATGAAGTTGCTTAGAAGTTAATTCTTTCATGATCATTGACAAATACAAGAATATCAAAAGCATCAATGTAGAAGATAAACTGAGATAACAAGTACTTAAAGGCCAGGTCACATCGGCCGACTGATGCAAAACGTATGTAGAAAGGACACAGTGGACGAGAAAATGTTCCATCCGTTGTTATCCGCTCTCAAAAGTACCCCAAATTTGCATAAACAGAATGGACAACAATGGAAAGGAACGGACGGGGAGAGGACGTAGCGAGGATGCTAAGCGGATGCTCAACGGAAGCCTAGTGGATGGAAGCGGATGACATATCCGCAGGGCTTCCGGGGGAGCACAGCGAAGCGGACGCGCAGCGGAAGGAGCTGATACAGAGTGGATGCCTAGCGGATGACACGGATGCATCACGGACACCTAGCAGATGCCTAGCGGATGCAAAGCGTTCACTGCACATGCGGGGAGGGTGCATTGCGTCAGCCCCATGGATATAAAAGGATGCAGCTCGCAAGCAGGTCACCATTCAGAGTAAAGACCTGCTGCCAGACACATCTCCAGCCAACAACCATGGGGAAGAAGAGGAAGCCTGTGCCTACTCCTGCCAGCCCTGGCAAGAAGGACAGGGCCACCATCCCACCCCCTGGCGCTGACTCTGCTTCTGCTCGGGCTTCTGCTGCTGGTGCTGACTCTGCTGGTGCTGCTGCTTCTGCTTCTGCTGGTGCTTCTGCTGGTGCTTACTCTGGTGGTGCTGCTCCTGGTGCTGGTGTTTCTGCTGGTGCTTACTCTGCTGGTGCTGCTCCTGGTGCTGGTGCTTCTGCTGGTGCTGCTCCTGGTGCTGGTGCTTCTGCAGGTGCTGCTGGTCCTGCTGGTGCTGCTGCTGGTGCTGCTGCTGCTGTGGTGGTGTGATGGACCAGCCCCTAGAACCTCAAAACTCTACTGATGAGGGCCCAGAAGGCCCTGCCAGAGGAAGGAAGAGGCAATCGTGCGATAGGGAGAGGAGACAGTACTCCATCGAAGAGGAACATGAGGATGAGGTGCTCGAATGGCTGAGGGAGAACGAGTACCTATGGCAGAAGGGACACAGGCTCTATCGAGACACCAAGCGGAAGCAGGCGGCTTGGAGAGAGAAGACGGAGAGCCTGGGCTACACTTCGGAGGTCCTCCTCGGCTAGTGGAAGCACATGCACACCTGGTATGGGAAGCTGCACCTGAAGACATCTGGCCAGGCCGCGATCAAGCTCACCGACTGGAAGACCTACGTGATGGCCAAGTGCAGCTTCTTGGAGGGTGAGATCTGCCACCAAGGAGCAGCCCCTCTGTCTACCCTCACTCTCAGGCAGCCCACAGAGAGCCAGTCCTCTTCTGGCCAAGAGTCAGCTCCTGTGTCCAGGCAGGTATCTGTGGAGTGCCCCATGACGGAGACCCCCCTGACAGCTGCACTCCCTGTGGCGGAGCGTGTGGAGGACCCCCTGACGCAGTTGGAGCAAGAAGAGGCCACTGCCACCAGAGACCAACCCACACCCACACCCAGCTCCACCTCCACAGAAAGCAGGCAGAAAGCCAGACCGGAGGGACAGAGCCACACTGTCCTGCTGGAGATCAGGGACACCATCAAAAGCAGCGTAGATCTCCTCTCTCAGCTGGTACACTCCGACATACCATCCTCTAACAGAAAGCCCTTCCTTACCTACGTCAACCAGACCCTCATGGACATGTCCGAATCCCAGTACCAGGTGATCAAGGAGAGGATCACAGGTCTTCTGCACAACCCTCCAGGCCCAGCTGAACCTGCTCCGACCCACTCCAGGTCTGCTCCTCCACCCCAGGTGATGTCACAGCCCTTCCAAGGCTTTCCACAGCCCCTCACCTACCAAGGCTACGTCTACCAGGAGTTCCAGCAGCACAGGCAGCCCTTCCCAGTCCAGGCACAGGTTCATCACACACCACAGGTGCCACCGATGCCACAGATGCCACCGACACATCACCTTGCTCAGCTGCAGACCCGACAGCCCCACTACACTCCTCCTTCCTCCACCCCACAGCCAAGCCCGGCCTCAGAACATCTGTCATCGG
Source organism: Laticauda colubrina (assembly GCA_015471245.1). Classification (NCBI taxonomy): domain Eukaryota; kingdom Metazoa; phylum Chordata; class Lepidosauria; order Squamata; family Elapidae; genus Laticauda; species Laticauda colubrina. Next base: position 10,122,352 of record BLBF01000020.1, on the reverse strand, counting down.
TCTTGGGACTGACACCCTATGTCCTGGAGGAAGGGGCTCTCAACATCACGGGACTGAGCCAGCTCTCTGAGAGCTTCCTCCACACACCATCCCCTGTTGTCCCCCCAATGGCGCCTCAGACCAGCACTCCAGCCACTGCCACCTCCACAGCACCTGGAACCTTCACCCCTGAGACTTTGGGCATGCCTCAGAGTGACTGAGAAGAGTGCCAGAGACTGGGTTGCTACCTGTTGACTTTATCTTTGCTTGGAACACTTTACTTGGGTCATTTTGCTTTTACAGTTTGTTATTAATAAAGGTTATCTTTGCTTCACACACTTAGTTCAGTTCTTTTAGTAAATAAAGTCTTGGTGGAAACTTTTAGAAATGGTTTAAGCCTTTGCATGCTTGTGGGATGGGTAAGGATAGCAGTGGGATGGGCAGGGATACCTGTGGGATGGGTAATAGCTGTGGGATGGGTTAGGATAGCTGTGGGATGGGCAGGGATACCTGTGGGATGAGTAATAGCTGTGGGATAGATAAGCCTCCAGTGCAAGCATAGTGGGACTGTATGGTCCACCCTCCCAGGTGCCATACCTACGGCCCTTCAATAATAATGTAATAATTATCCACACATGTCAACATAAACACAACTCTTTATTAAACGTCCTGTTCAGTGTAGGCCAACCAAACATACATGGCCCAATCTCATCCGTGTGATGAGACAGGCTGAAGGAAGCATCCATTAAGCATCTACCATCCTGTCTTGCCACTCCACTGCTCCAGCTGGGGAGTTGCACCATTGTCTCAGGCGGTTGCAGCTCAAAACTTTTTGAGCGGATGAAATCTCAGTCGACGGATGCTGGACAGATAGAGAGTATGAAAAACGTGTGCGTTAACCAACGGATGGCAAGTGTTTCTCTCCGTTTTACATCCTCTTTCCATCCGTTGGTGCAGTGTGACATGGGCTTAAACTGAGCTGTCCATAAGCTTTTTTGTGGTAAATCTACTATCAATAACTATAGTTTGAAAGAAGGAAAACCTTTCTCATCCAGTATATTTTAATTTGTAATCATTTTCCACATGAGGAATGCTTGCCTCACCAAAACTGATTTATTTTAAGCAAGAAGCTTACAAGATTTGGTAACTAAACTTCATTTTTATTGGCATGTATACAAATGCTTACATTATTTCTAAAATATTTTTTTCTTTGGAAAAATAAACATAGAATTTCTGTTCAGCTCCATTTCAAGTGCTATATACGGTTTATTTGATGGTTTATAGCATTTGATATATAGCTAATTATTTCCTCCAGCTGAATGTACTAGCAGTATGGTTGAAAATATTAGCACCTTCAACCAGGGATATAGCAGAATATGAATAACCATTTTAATGATAAAATGTTTAAGTAGGTTAAAAATGTTTATTTTCATTCAGGACTTAAGTAAATATTTCAGCAATTGACATTTAAAGTAAAAGAAAGGAATAGAGAAGCAAAGTTTCATAAACATCTCCTGCAAGATTAGTCCACTTCGTGTTTCTTAAAGTTTTTACTAAACAGCTGACTGATCTTGAAATAGTAGGAACAATTATTTTGTCTTTGGGCTAAGGAGTATGGATGAACATTCCTTGATTTCTCTATTGATTTGTCTTTGAGGATATAGCACCTATTACTTAAGTAGAATTTCAGAAGTGACATAAAATAAGATGTTTCTGTCTATACTTCTGACATTTTTGTCTTTTTCCGACTTTATTTTTTTACTATTCCATTTAATCATTGTTGCAATTATGGCTTCCTTCCTTAACCAGTTTGTGTTCAAACTGTATCTTAAGCCCATGTCACACTGCACCAACGGATGGAAAGTGGATGTAAAACGGAGAGAAACACTTGCCATCCATTGGTTATCAAGATGCATCCGTTCTGTACTCACTGCATCTGTTTTTCTTCCTCTCTATCCGTCCAGCATCCGTCGACTGAGGTTCCATCCGCTCAAAAAGTTTTGAGCTGCTCAAAACTTTTTGAGCGGAAAATGTATCCAATGCGTCTGTTCTGCATCCGCTACGCATACGGGGAACATCCATTCTACATCCGTCGTTATCCGTTACGCGTCCGCTACATCCGCTAGGCATCCGCTGCGCATCCGCGCAACTCAAATCCGCTCTAGCGGAAAGCGGACACAGGGAGGAAGCGAAACGGACGCGGAACGGACGCACAGCGTTAGTAGCACGGATGGAGAAAGGATGAAAGCGGATGCAGCTCGCAAAGAAAGCATTAAAAACGGAAAAAATGTTCGCAGAGGGGACCTATTTCGGATATTAAGGATGTCTAGAGGATGTCTAGAGGATGCAAAAGGACACATAGTGGAAAACCTATATTGCCGATAAAAAGGGGGAGCAACTCACCTGGATCTCACTTTCAGTCCAGCAGCCCTGCTGTGCAGACCTCTGCAGCCTTCATCTGGCTCTTGCTCTTCCACAACATCCATTTATGTCCACCATGGATTGTAACTCAGTCCTTTTGGTAGCCACCATCGTTCTGCAACAGTGCGAAGCCATCTACAGGCTCTTTCAACTGTTCTACGGGAAGAAAAGGAGGCGGCCAAGAAGCTTCTGGGTCCGAAGATGGATCAGGAGAAGAGCAGAGTACGAACTGTACAACAAGCTGATAGTGGAGCTGAGGAACGAAGACCATCATCGAAGAATAGGCATCCACTTCATCCGCTCGGCATCCGCTCTTCATCCGCTATATCCGTTCCGCGTCCGCTTTGCTGTGCTCCCCTGGAAGCCCTGCGGATGTGCCATCCGCTCCCATCCACTTCAATCTGCTAGGCTTCCGCTCTGCATCCGCTTTCCATCTGCCCTGCGTCCTCCCCCATCCGTTCCTTTCCGTGTTGTCCGCTCTGGTTATGCAAATTTTTGCCCCTTTTGAGAACGGATAACAACGGATGGAACATTTTTCTCGTCCGCTAGGTCCTTTTTACAAACGTTTTGCATCCGTCGGCCAGTGTGACAGGACCTTTACATTTTCATGTTCTAAAGTAGTTTTGTACTCCATCTTATGTGTGCTGTTCTTTTACTATGTAAGTTTGTATACTTTCCTTTGAAGGTTAGAAGTGAAACAGAAAATAATAATACTTTGGAAATAATAATGATTTTGATATGTTGCAGTTTGTGTGTATTGACCTGTCCAAGGCACATTCATATTAATATTTTAAATATGCATTACATATTTAAAAAGAAAAAAGATTAATTAAAAACTCTATAATCTAATCTGAAAAGGGCATTTTACATAAAGTTTTTTTTCTGTTTATAGATGAGATGAAGTATGTCATTTGTAATATTCAGATAGGCAGAAATGGAAGATAATGAAATTGACCATTGTAATAACAAATGAGGAATGATGTAACTGTAGGAAAATTGAACTTTAGTTTGCAGTAGATGTACACAACTGCTTATCCATGACTTATAGGATTGTGTTAACTGTGTGATGCTCATTAAATAATTTCAAAGTAAATGAGAATGTAAGTGTACAGATCATCACCTAAGAAAGAAAATCATGACACAAACATTTATGACATTGGAAACTCTAGATCTTCTATATTATATAGTTATCTTTGAATTTTATGGGAATTTTCTCTTTGATCTTGGCTTGAAATGATAAGCTCATGGCTTTTATTTGTTTCCATAATAATATTTTGAAAATGATAAGCTTGTGGCTTATCATTTGCTTCCATAATAATATTTCAGAATTATTTAGTTACAAATTTTATTTCCCCAAGTAGCTAATTATTGTAGTCCATTCTGATTTTTTTATATCTTCAAAATTGCAATGACTAAAAATACAATACAGATGCAGAGTAGATTCAGTCTAATTCTGAATTAGAATGAATTTATTTGATTGATTGATTGCTTTAGACTGATTCTGTGGCTATATTAGATGAAGCAAGACATCTGTGAAGTGATCTGATTTAAGTTTATTATGAGTTTTCTTAAACAATTCGATGGGAATGAATGCTGCTACAATGTAAATGTTGCTTCTTCAGTATGGGCAAAGGGAGGTCAGAGGCCCTCCATTTTTAAATGGTCGGAAAGAATACTTTCTCCTTGGCAACAATCAGAAATTAAAATAGCCTAATTCCAAATTCCTGTATGTAATCTTCTATAGTGCAATATATTTCTCACAAAAGGGTATTGTTGCACTGTCTGCAATTCTCATAACATTGTTCTCTGAAAAACAGTAGGGAAGATTCATGAATCTTTTGAAATTTTTCAAAACTGGGATCAGTGACTACAAAATGATGCTCCATCAAACTTGAGGCTGTATCACTCAATTTTGACTGAGGTTAGAACACCTTGCTCAAATTGCAGAATGAGATGCCTTGAAGACTTTTGCAATATATTTACCAAAATATATTTTAATATTTTTATAAATTCTTTGTGTGCTAAAATGAAGTAACCATGAACCAACTGTTCAAAGCTGTTGAAATAAAACTTCAGTATATAGCATATTCAGGTATCATTAATGGGAGTAACATTTCTGGGAATTGTTGCATGGATTCTTGATAAGATAGATTTCAGTGTTGCATTCTGTTTTATACTGTTTAAAAATTGTTGGAAATTGAAAAAAAACCTTTTTTAAAAAATATAAACAGTATTCTAATTCTATCTGATAATACAGATAGGCTTAAAACAAAAAAGAAATGATGCATTAAATTAATTTACAGATTACTGCAATTTGTTAGTCATAAAAAGAACTCAAATTAATTTTATTAAAGTGAAAAATGGATTTTGAAAGTCTTCATATAAAATTCAGTATAAGATTTGCTTGGCTTAAAATGTTTTAGATATCTTTTGGTTTGCTCTATAAATAGCTGTGTTTTATTTTTCATTTTTGTTATAGTTACAATCAATTGAGTGGCATGATGGCATAGAAGTGGAGTTCTTATCTTATAATCAGGAGGCTGTGAGTTCGAACCTAGGTAGTGGCAGATATTTCTTTCTTTGGGTGCGATGAGTAATTGCTGCAAACCATGTAGGAAAGGGCATCCACCTAGCAAACACTCGAGCACTGTTCAGTTGCTCCCGACTCCACCTCATACAAGGTATTATAGAGTCGTTAAAAGAAAAAAATTGTTACAATTGTTATCTTTAAAACATTAAAACACTTAATTCAGATAGGATCAAAGTATTATCAGATGCTAATAAAGGTATATTTAGCATTTGATAAAAATGGATAGTAAAATAATCTGCATATTTTAAAAACCAAATATTAAACTTACTTTCATTATTAAGGTTAATTAATAAAACCAATTATTTGAATCTCATAAATAGTGCCTAACACAAAAAAACCTGTTGATACAACTTAAATACTTTTCTGCATGTAATGTAATGTCAGGTTATTGTTTTGAAACTGATAAACTTGATTGTAGAACACATTTTAGCAGCTATATGACTAAATTCTATGTTTGAGTGAAATAGCATGTGTGGAAAAGATTCCATTCAGAAATTATGTTTTTTAAATTAGAAAATAGATAAATTATATTGTTCACAAAAAAATAGAAACATAAACAAAAGGAAAGTAAACTTGGACATCTGTGGAAGGAATGGGAAAAAAAGCAGTAAATATTTCTGGACAGGTTTTTAATATCCATTTGCATTTGATAACCCTTAAAAATGAAGTTGAAATGTTTTCCTTTTAAAATAAACTCAAAAAGCCAGTTCAAAGATTGATACATGAAATAATTCATTAAGACCTGTGGTATTGATAACTAATCCTTTCAAACAGGAACAAATATGGTCTTTCAAAGAGACATTATTACCGTATTTTTCACTCCATAAGATGCACTCCCCTCCCAAAGTGGATGGAAGTGTCTGTGCATCTTACGGAGCGAATATTGCATCACAGCCGTGAAGTGTATTACCCCAGGGGTCCCCAGTGGTGGACACCGCGGTGTCAGTCCTTTGGTGAATAGCAGCTGGGTCATGTCAGTGAGGTCCTTTTACAGTACTGACCTCCACCTCTTCTGTATTTTCCTCAGTACAGGAGCTCAAAGGCAGAATTGGCACCTATCTGTGGTTAAGGTTTTTTTTTTTTTTCTAGTTTTCCTCCTCTAAATAGAAATGCGTATTATGGAGCAAAAAATATGGTATATCTGCCCTCCAGATTTGTAGATACAAATTTGTAGATTTGTAGGTTATTATGTCTAGCATGGAAAAACCTATTATTTGTGGAATTGACAGAATGTTAGTAAAGTAGAAGTCTAATACTAATTGTTTTCTGAGAAGAGCATCCTTGTAAGAGTATGGGCCAAATTTCTCTCTGCAGGTAGGAATTGGGTATATCCTGCTTTATTCCAGTGGCATTTTGTAGAATTAAACACTAAGTGAAAAGCTACAATAATTTAAAGTTCTCCTTGTGTTTTTTCTCTTTGATGACGTTAATTTGCCAAAAAGTAGTAAAGCTACAAGAACGATTTCCAGTATCTTAATACAGTGCCTCTGGTCAGCAGGTTCTGACCAGTTATGGAGAACCGGTAGCGGAAATTTTGAGTAGTTCAGAGAACCGGCAAATACCACCTCTGACTGGAGATTTTACAATATCCTTCCCCTACCACACACACCAAGCCATACCCACAGAACCAGTAGTAAAAAAAATTTGAATCCCACCATTGGCCTCTACAGAAGGGATACTTGTTTTGAATTTGTGGAAATATTTAGAATACAAGAGAAATAAAACATCACTCTTACACATTTTGTGTTGGCAATCTCTAATGCTCTTAAGTCTTTATACAGACAGACTTTTGCACCATAAAGCATTAGGCTTAGGACCTTTCCCTTAAAGAGCTTTACTGATGCAGAAGCTGGCAAATTAAAGTAATGTGTTGGTGGATTTTGTATATACATGATTTATTAGTTTGTTTATTTAGTCCCAGACCAATAATTAAACCATATCAAACAGCACACATAAACACACATTTAGAGAGCATAAGAGTGAATGAGTATGCAGGACAGGCCTGAAACAATTAGGAACAACTTCTATTAGCCTTCTAAAAGCTATTGATAACAATTTTGCAACCTTTTTAGAGATAACTGAAAATTGATCGCAAAAATGGTACCTAAGATAAAGTATTTTATTACATTTTTCCATGTTGAAGATGATAATTCCTAAATATTTCACTTCCTTCACCTGATTGATGGCACTTGATTTGCAGAAGAGAAAAATAAGTTAACAGAGGTTTATCACAAACATGAGGTTTGCTTGATAGTTATTTTATGAAAGAGAACAGTTTCTTTAAGGAAAGCTAGTAGTAGTGAAGAAATTGGTATTGGTTATACGTATCTTAAGTGAATTAGAACATAAATGTTGTAAGACTGTCATTCCAGTTGGTATTGCTGGTACAGAATTCATGTGGATTGGCTTTTATAATTGAGTGTTGATTTTTGCTCAGGGCAATTACGATTAAAACCTATAGCTTAATTAATAATATTTTTTCATCTTTTAAAAGTTCCATAACACCTTTTTAAAGGCTTTTAAAATCACAAGCATCAATTTTAATTGCTTGATGTGTTTACAGTGCTGTTACTGGCATTCATCCTGGTAAAAACAAAAAAATGATTTTCATTTTGATAAAAAATAAGATCTTTGCTTTAATGTTTTGCATATTAGAACAATGGACGATTAAGTTCACTTTTTCTGAATCCAGTTATAGAGACTGGATTGGGATCATTTAAAGAAATACAAATCTTCCATTGAAATAAATGACTGAGTAAAAAGTACAGTACTCATAGTGATATTCCAAGAAAGATGAAAGTGTATTAAAATAAGAAAAGATAGCCATTAAATGAAATAAGGATTAGGCTATAGCATTAAACCAAGATTGCTATTAAAAATGTTTTGGTACCAGTACCTGTTTGTACTGCTGCCAGATGTTAAATTTAAGCGTAGGAGAAAGCTTAATTTGGTAATTTTGAAATCCTTCAATATCCAAGTGACCTGTTATTTTATGAAATTAAGTATACATCTATCTACTTAACTTTTTATTATAAGAAATTAAATTGACATATCTGAGGTCTTCCTGTTAAACAGTGATCATCATTTTGATGCTAGATTTTAGATATTTTGAATCCCATCTATAGATTCTATAAAACATAGAAAACAATGAGAATATATTTTAGCTTCTGCTTCATTGCTAAAAATAAATTTTCAGTAAAACAGATCATGTTCTTTCTTGTTTTTTGTGATATATAAATTAGACACTGAATTATAGTAGGTCATGAGGTGATTTTTAATATACATAGTGGGCTTGCATTCTATCAGGATTTGGATTGTTTTCAAATGTTCCACTTAATATTAAAGTCCAAGCGCTTAAATGAATTGTCCTGTTTATTTCAAAGTCAGAAAAAGCAAATATAGGGTAATAGTTATGTGAAAAGAGTACTATCATTTCTTCTCAGAGCTGTGCACCAGGCTTTAGGATCATTTAAAAGTACTTGATTGATCACTTCTGGAGATAAAACATTCTGTTTGTTCATACATTTACTTCATGAAATTTTAATTTATATTTTGGGTAGGGTGTTTTTATTATTTAACAGCTTGCTGATTTCTTTCTCGTCAAGCTCACATTTTAAGGGCAGCTCTTGATTCACAGAAGGTTGCCTCTTGAAGAAATAATTTTTTCTAGGTGAAGAAATAAAAGTCTTTAATTCTTCTTGATTTAATGAGAATAAAATTGATTTCATTTGAATATCTTTTTGCTGAACGATTATAACAAAAAATTCTTTTAATTTGGAGGAGACAGAAAATCCATAGTGGAACATCTGACATTTCCCATATTCTCAGAAACTATGGCACACAGTGGATAGACAAGTTCTTTGTTTCTGCACTTTTTGAAGTTTTAACTACATCAAACTACATCAAGATTAATATAGTTAGAAGGAATATTGTCTGCTCAAGAAGCAATATTTTAATTCTTCCATGGTTTCTCCAGAATGCCTGCTTGTACAGGCAGTGGGCATGTTCCATTGCCACATGGGGGTAAGGATGGCTCTGTGAACATCCATTGAAAAGTATGGTCATGGTCTAATTATTTATTGATAGTCTTGGAAGTTTTCTCTCAGTTTTTAAATGCTGTAACTCATGTCATAATACTTTCCTACCATTCTTTTTCTTTGACAGTATGAACTAGTTTATATTCTTAAAATAGCTCCTGTAAGCCTTCCATGTGACTAAGCCCAGATAACAAGGGAAATCATATTTGCAGCAGTTTATGTGGATACTGCTTATGTATTCAATACTATAAAATTTTCTTTCCAGAAAATCAAAACTGTCTCCATCAATTTGTTCATGAACGTTTGGGTGAGGTACTTCGTGTATTAAAGGCAATTATCAGCAAACATCCAAATCTTTATTCAGTTGATGTTCTAAGTGCTGCAGGTACAGTCATTGCAAAAGTCAGAGGTAAGAAAAATGATCCAATTATTTGACTGTGACTGTAAACTGGGATTGGAAATTTTTTTAAAAAAATATAGAATCAGTTAACACTAATTGTGATTCTTTCATCTATATTTCTCAGTAATTAAATGCTATTTTTTTTAAAAAAAATAATGGATTAATAGTTAACCTTCTCTGTTGTGCACTTCTGAGTTTATTAGATACTCATATGAGCATTTTCTTTCCATTTAATAATTCAATAACTGGTGTATATGGGTGGTGGAGATAGCTAAAGTATTTAAGGTATAATATTTTTTCAGAAATTGAATAACCATCCCATGACACACAACAGTATTATTTTCTATACTGCATATTTAAAACTGAAATTTAGGGGAAATAATCTTACAAAGACCATATTAAATATTCATATCTGCATTTAGTTTTTAATTAGGATACCACAGCCATAGTTATCTGAAATAGCTATGGAGGGGAGGGGAATGGCAACTGATGAAACCATCAGATTCTACAAATGCCTCTCTTCATTGCTCCTGCTCTTAATTTTATTGTAATACTTCTGTATTATACTAGAATTGCAAAGTATTGCGTGCTCTTAAAGTTTGGGGAGGGTCTTTCTTTAGTGTCCCAATAATTTGGAGATTGCTACAACTTTCTTTGTGAGATTTATATCCTGTCTTTTTTTCCCCCTAAGCTCAAGGCAGCATATACAGCACTCCTCAGATTTTCCCTTCACAGTAATAACATTGAAGCAATTTAGGATGAGAGATAATAACTGGCCCAAAGTCACTAAGTGAACTCTCATGACTGAAAGTAGACTTGATGCTGAGTCTCAGTCTATTCCCATATGTAATCATTGTGCCACTGGAATAATTCTTCAGCTAAGATTTAAAGGACCAATTAAACTATATTTCTAGCTTCAATTTTTAATCAATATATTAACTTGAAGTATGTGTCTAACCATATTTCATTCAATGATATATTGGTAATCTAAATATTTGTTATTGATTTGAACAATTATATTAGAATTAAAAATTACAATTGCAAATACAAATTGATACAAACTAAAAAAAGGAAGAAGTAGTAGAGTTCCATGGTTTCTCCAGAATACCTGCTTCAGTCAGTGGGCATTTTCCATGTACAAGCTACTACACTCTTATTTGATGCTTGTAATTTAGTACAAAGCAGTTCTCATTTAACTATGGCAATTGGGACCAGAATTTCATTACTAAGTTGTGGGAAGCCAACAGAGAAGATCACAAATTGTGACCACGTGCCTGCAAGGGCACTGCAACAGCTGGAACTTTATGGATTTGTCCTTAAATATCATTTGTTCAGTGTTGTCAAATGTTTGAACAGTTGTTGAATGAGTAGTTGTTAATGAAGAGCCATCTATATTGGAAGCTTTACTATTTTTATTTTCTCAAAAATTTAATTTACAGATTTTTATCTCAATAAAGTCTTGACTTACCTTATTAAACTAAACTCCAATCTTTTGAAGGCAAACTTTCTGTTTATTAGCTGTCTAATATTATATATTATAATAAACTATTCAATATAGACTTCATTGCTTTCATATATTTCTCTGTGACAGCAAATAATCCATTTATTCCCAGATGAGTATTTGTTGTAGATAAGTCTTTTTGCATTTTATTTATTACTATAAAATATATGCCATTGCATTTCTAGTGACTTTGAGTAATTGTATTGCCTTTAATTATAATGCTATTATACTAATTAATTATATTCAATCAATCTTCTGATCTTATACCATTATCACAATTTATGATAAAATTATTACATTGGGCATTTAATTTATCCCATCCTATTTTCATGATTTTGCATTGCTTGCCATGATTATATAATTCAAGTTACAATTATATTTTATTAGACTACTATATTATGTTATTATAAATCCAGGGATGATGGTTTCAGTTTTTAATAATAATGCTTGGAACCAAATGTTTACATTAATTTTTCCCATCTCTATTATGTTGCAAGCTGACATGAAAGAGTAGCTGTATAGAAACTGCCATTTCCAGACATGGAAACAGTATTACTAATTGTTGTCAGCACTATTGTGTACAGCCAGGATGTCCTGGGGAAAGACTGTTTAAAGCTGATGATAAGTAATATCAGTATAATGGTTGAAAGAAGGCTTTAGCGTTCTTTGAGTAGAAGTATTTGGAAATAAGGTAGGAGAAATTAATTTATATTTAAATCACTAAGTACTTATTTTCCAAATCATTACTACATAGGCATAGTAAGAAACAAAGAAATGCTTGTAAAACAGGAAAAGACTTTGTTTGCTTTAGTCGATAGCATTTCCTTGGGGGAACATTGTTCAGAACAGTTCAAATTGTACATTTTTTTGCTACTGCTATCTTCATTGTTTTCCTCCTTATTTCCTCTTTTAATTTCCAATAATATTTTCAATATATGTCTTGCATACGTAATTTACAATGTTATTGTGAGCCATTAGATTGTTTTTCTCAAATTAACAGTACTGTCCCTTTTATGCCATACAGGATGAGCTAGCCACTGCCTTTGATTTTACTGGACTTCTAAATTACTTAATAGGATCAGGCTTTGCATTTCTTCGTATTTCATTCTGGGGGAAAATGATATATTTAATTAATCTTACACAATCTATTTAGTATGACTATAAATGCATTGTTAAATTTTAGAATATAGAGGAATTGGTTTTAAATATTTCAATCGTTTGTGAAGAGAATTTTCATAGCAGAGTTTTTATAAGGAAACTCCTAACTTTATATTCAATTTATATTATGAGCAATGAAGTATATATATTGAATAGATTATTATAATATATATATTGAATAGATTATTATAATGAATAATATTACACAGTTAATTTATATCAATCTACTAGAAACTTTCCTTGTCACAAAGGAAGTCTGATGGAATATCTAGTTACTCAATTCATTGACTTTATTTAAATACTTGTCAATAAGATCATATGATATTTTAAATGTAGTTGACTTCTAATTAAACTCATTTACATTTTTCTAATTTATTTTCTTTAAAACATTAGGGTTTCATTAGTTTCTTAATAAAAATAATGTGTTGTGTAAAAGATGTTAAAGGATTAAATGGAATTTGTTTCTAAATACCAGTGAAATATGAAGATTGAGTAATGGGGAAGGTACTTCTGTGAAGGGAAATTATTGAAAGAGGTAGTCTTTCAGAGACTGGAACTGGTATAATCTCCCAAGTTTCTAAATGTCTGAGTACACTCTGCAAAGCTTTTCAGGAAAGAAAAATGTCATGGCTTAATTCTAAGACTGCTGCAGTTAACTCCCTGCTGCTCTGTTTGAAGCAGATTTAAAATTTTCTATTACCTTTTGCAGGTTCAGCTTTTTTACAATCCAGGATAATAATGTACACCCCTGTTTATGATAAAACATAGTTACATCATGAAAACACTTTTCTGCTTAACGAAGAAACAAAAATGTTGGCTTATATCACAAACTGATTCAGACAATAGAGAGCAATGATAGACCTGTGGCCAGTTTTTATTCATTTTGGCAGGGTCTTGAATCTAGTTTCCAGAACTTTGAGTGCCAATTAAAGTTGGCAAAGTGATTTTTCAAGGAGTCACTAAAAACCTATTGTTTCTCTTTCTCTATAGTGTGATCACTCAACATGATCACAGGAAACATTAATTAAGCAAAAAATACTTTTCTTGGTGCCAGTGAATGATCACTACCATAAACATTTTTTCGGGAAAGTTTCTAGCCTTCCAATTTCCACATGCACATAGCATTATGTAAAATGGCTCTCTGGAGTTTGTGCAATAGATAGCTTAGCTCCTATCTGGAAGCAAGGTGTCCCTTCCTGCCTGCCTGCCTGCCTGCCTCCCTCCTTTTTTGAAAAGATTATCTAGCATGAACTGAATAAAATATTCCCTAGCCCTATTTCTTTAGTTTAAATACAACATAGTACTCACTCTATGGCTTGATTTGAGAGCATTACTTAGCTATGAAGATTCAGTCTGCTAATTTACAGAGTGTCTTTGTTTTCTCTCTTAGCTGTCAACTTTAAGGAAATTAATGAAGAAAAGCGAGAAGTATTAAGTGAAATATTCTCTTCTATTGACTTACTGGCATTCACTTTTGGCAACGCGTAAGTTTTAGAAAGATATAATTGTGTTTTTTAACCTTTAGACTCTACATATCTGAACAACTAAGATCTGTTTCTTCAACCATGTTATTCATTTAATTTGTAATTTTCTTTTCCTAATGTTACTTCTTTTTTAGGTCTCCTAATATAGTAAGCTTTTCTGCAATTGAAAAGAAAGAGTACATTTTTATACTCTTATATTTTGAAGGTCTTTGCTTCAGTATTTCCAGTCTTTTCTTGCAGCCGTTCTCCATTAAAATTTTGATTTATGAAGCAACACTGAAGTCCCACCAGTTTTCTCTAACAATACCTTATGTATCCTGCTTTCTAACACTTGAGAACAGAGCAGACTATATCTAGGCTTCTACCCAATTTTTGAAGTTACCTGATGTTCAACAATTTCAAAAAGAGTAGCAGTTTTCAGCAGTTAAACATAATATATATTTTAAAATGCTACCTTTTATAGCTGTGACTATCTTAAAATAGATGCTGATTGTTCTCATATATGTGGTATGAATATTTATTAGACATTTGTGCCTGTGTGGTATGCCAAAGCATAATTTAATTTTTATTCTGACTCCCATGACAGAGTTTCAGACTGCCTTATGGGAGATGTGGATAATGGCTCAGGACTGGGTCATCAGGTATCTCGGCAAAGTCAAGTACGTTGACAATGTTCTTGAAAGTTTTACCTTTGTGCAGTGATTGATAATATAGATTTCCTTACTACTGATCAAGAACTATTTAAATTTAAACACTGCAGAAGAATCCAACTTTTAGTAGAAACTATGGTAGTTAATTTGTACTAGAACTAGCTTAGTTCTAAAATCTAAATCTAAATGGGAGCTCTGGTTCTGAAATGAGCCCCACTAGCTTTCTTAGAAAATAAATATGGAAAGAAATAGCTCTTTAGAGCTTTGCTTGGAAGTAGATCTGCTTCACCAGGAAAAAAAAAACATAAGCAGGAATAATAGCATATTAGTTGGAAACTAAGCAAGTGGGGACAATATTCTCCTATATCAGGCTTCATAGCTGATTAAGTCCTCAATAAAAGACATTTTTTAAGAACATTCCTGCTGCATACTCAGATACCTAATGTTCCTGTCATCTAAAACATCCCAACAGTTCATTGGGAACTGTTTAATACTAATACATCTGAAACCATGATGTTTATAACATGAATAGAGCAGTAGTATTAGCCTCAGTACTCTACAAATAACACCTGACCTTGATTATATATATTATCTTTTTACCTACTGTCACACTGAGTGTTTTCCTGGTTAACTGAAAAAATATGCTAGTGGTGCAATTGATTTTATTCCCCATGGAGACTATGTTTCATTTAAAATCCAGTCATTTAGGAATCAATCAGAGTTACAACAGACCTCCCTGGGGGTACTTTCAACCCAGTTCCAAAGTTCTGACCCATGGTTGCATATAAAGCGCTCAGCAGTTGGTCTTGATTGATGGCTGTTTGCAGTATCCTGTAGCCACATGACCACATTTTAAAATGATTTTGCTGACAAATGACATTTACTTCTGGGTTTTGGCAAAAATGGCACAGTCCAAATAGGTTCACTTTGCATTTTGATTCTATTACAGTAATAAGTCAAGGACTTATCTGCACTGCCTGGAGTAAGATTTCAGATTTCAGCTCCTCTGATGGCTAAACTGAAAAGTTGTTAACCTGTTAAAATTTTGATTAGTATAATATTTCTTATTTATGAGCTTATCTGTACATGCTACAAAGAAATTTATAGGAAATATTGGAGTAAAGATATTATTGTGATCCATTTACCCATGAAAAGTTTACATTATTTGATCACTTCAATTTAATATTAGCATTAATTCTGTGATATTTTATGAATGAAGTTAAGCTTCCTGGAGTCACAGTTACTTTGGAGATTTCCAAATCAGTTAATCAGACATTTGTCTGGGATAGTTGAAGATTTCTTGCCCTGGGGAGGAAGCTGGACCAGAAGATGTCCATAATCCCAACTATATGATTCTAAGAAGTTAAGACTGCAAAAAATTGCTTCAAACGCTGGTCCACTCAAATAATACTTCAGCTTTGCTTATAATTGCATTCATATTGGAGATCCAAGTGAAGAGTTACAAATTAACCCATTTGACTTGGTTTTGCCTATTAGTATCAATTTTGGGTTGATATCAATAGATTGTTATTATGAATCTAGTTTATTTTTTAAGAATTGAAGATACCTTTGCAGTTATATTATTTTGGTTACATGCAAACTGTATTTTGTTAATTCAGCTTAGTAAAATTTAAAATATTGATAAGGCCAATTAAATATGATTTATATATAAATACTAGGTAATTTGTTTTTATCTGATTTTGTATTCCCCCCATCTCATCAAGTAGCATATTATGTGTTCAATTTTTTTTAGCTGATGATAATAAGTTATTTTTTTTGTATGCCAGTCTTTTGAAAACCTTTGTACAGATTCTGGAGTATCATTACATGAAGGTGTTCAATCAACAGGTGAGCATTTTTAAATGTATGATGAATTTGTACCCCATGTTTTTTGTAGGTAAATTGTAATACAGACAGTAAAAAGTTATAAACAGATTTTCTACACAAATACTGTATACAAATACTAATTTAAATATTTAGAGGAAAAGCATTGGTGTTTATTTTATTTTATTCATGTTTTTAAATACCTGTTTTATTCTGAATGGAATTCCCTCCCAAATTCAGGTTCTGGGCCTACTACTATTATGAAGGACCTTAAAAAGGTGGCTCTTCATCGAGGATGATTCTTCACCACTGCTCTTTTTTCTTGTGCTGTTTTTGCATTTTTTTTATTATTCCTTATTTTTAAGTGTTTTAACAATCATAAATCCATAGTTGAACATGTTATTAGGGCTGATTACAGAGTCAGGAGAAGTTTAGACGAGCTTTGGCATTTTTATCCACCTACTGAACCCTTTCCAAAGACCTCGGATAGGCAGATGTTATTTGATAGTGTTAAAGTTATCATCCTAGGATGTAAGCTGTTTCAAGTAAAGCTGCCTTTTGCAGTTGACTGTTATTATGTCTTATCCAGTCTTAAAAATTGTTCATGCTACTATCAGAATGAACAAGCTGCTCATATTACTTTTCTCCTGTTATGCCATAACAAAAATTCCATAGTTTGCTAAGATACAATTCTGTGAACTTTTAATGTGTTCTAAAAGCTCTGTCAGTTGTCAACTAGCATTAAAAAGATTATACCTGATTTAATGTTCACAGTTATCTAATGTATAAAATGTGCTGTTTTGTATTTGATGCTTTATTTTCAGGACACCTTAATGCTGAAGAAATTGATAATGTTCTGCTAAGAAATGACAATGGAATCAAATCTGCTCTATCCTATGCTAAAGCATGGTCAAAATATGCAAAGGATATTATTGTATGGGTAGAGAAAAAGATTAATTTGGGTGAGTACCTTTTTCTGGCACCTGTAGTCATGTAGAGTCAGGTAGGCATGTTCATTTTATATTGTCTGAATTGCGCTACCCATTGCCAGTAGTGTGATTTCTAAGTTAATAACTATTTGTTAAAATGAATGGAACAAATGTTGGTTTCTATGCCTGAAAGATTGTAATAAAATAGTATCTAATTAAGATTACAGAAAAATCCTTTTTTTTAACTATATCTAGTACTTCTTTCTACAGAAATGGAGTGTGCTAAAAATCTGGCCAAAGTAGCAGAAACCACTAAGACCATTGTTGTATCTCAGGTGTGTATTCAGTTAAAAAAAATATTAAATGTATTATGTAAATCATTTACTATTTTGATGTTCAAAATTAATTGAATTGCATGTTAACTTTATAAGTTCCTAGTTATTTAGTAGTTTGTATCTTGTATCTTAAAGTCTGGATAATTTGTTATAATGAAGTATATCATAACAATGGTAAGATGCAAGTATTTAAACAGACATTCAAAGGTGCAGATAATTAAACAATCATTTAAGCACTTTAAAAAAATAAGCATTTTAAAATTACTTTAAATAAGTGTTCTCTAGCAGTTTAATTTGGCATTAAAGCTGTTTAAACAACTTTTAATTTTTATAATTGGAAATCTAAATCTTAACATTATTTTGAAAAAATACTAGCATTGCATTATGTGTTTTTGCTTTTAGGACTACATGCCATTCCAGTCAATATTCATGAATGCATTTCAAAATGATATAGAGAACAGTCTGCTTTGGCAGCAGACAGCAGTAGCTCTTCAAACTAATAAATTTTTACAGGTAAATATTTTTTTTTTCTGTAAGAAGTATTACTATATTAATAATTCACTGTTATGTGAACAGCTAACACATAACTGATACTTCTTTACTCAGTTCATTTTTCTTATTTAGCCACTGCTTGGGAGAAAAAATGAATTGGATAGGCAAAGAAAAGAGATAAAGGAACTTTGGCAACGAGAAGAGAAAAAAATGGTGAGTATCATTGTTTATTATACATTGTGTTTACTCATTTGAACTTCTGAATTTCTTCCTGAGCTTAAATCATGACATTGTATGAAAAAGACAAGTCTCATGTAGAGTCCCCATGGACATGTGATTGTGATTTGGGCACTTGGCAACTGTTGTGCATTTTACAATGGTTGGCATGTCCTGCTTGTCATAAGATCACCTTTTGCAACATTTCCAGCTGCCTTCCAACTAGCATAATCAGTGCGGAAGCCAGCAACAAACTTGGCCAAGTGATGTCTTGATTAATAATTGCAGTGATACACTGAAGGACAAATAAAGGTGGTAAATTTGGATGTGATCGTGTGATATGATTATTAAGTTGAGGATTACCTGTAAGCAATTGCCTACACATTTCTTTTTTCACACAATGACATAAGGATAATAGTTTCTTTTATCATAATCATTGTTTTAATAAATAGAAACATGCTTGGAAATTAAAAAATCATATTGATTTAACATATTAATATTCTACCACAAGGTGTACTTCTTAGTATAAAAGATTTTTCTTTGGAATGTACAGCAAGAACTGGAATCTAGTGTAAGAAAAGCAAAGCAATTATATGTTCAACGGCAAGAGGAGTATGAAAAGGCAAGATCAACCACTCTTCGTGCTGAGGATGATTATATTACCTCCAATTGGGGCTTTACGAAAGATACCAGCAAAATAGAAAAGAAACGTAAACTGGAAGAGGAAGCTCTCCAAAAAGTAAAGTATCTTCTTTAAATAGGTCAATATTTGACAAATAGGTAGACATTGGCTTTTTTATACATATTATGTTATGTTGTGTTGTGTTGTGTTATGTTATGTATGTTTAGCCCATGTTACACTGCCCAACGGATGCAAAAAGGACACAGCGGATGAGTAAAATGTTCCATCCGTTGTTATCCGCTCTCAAAAGGGACAAAAGTTTGCATAACCAGAGCGGATAACACGGACGCAGGGAGGATGCAGGGCGGATGCAAAGCGGATGCGGAACGGAAGCCCACCGGATGGAAGCGGATGGGAGCGGATGGCAAATCCGCAGGGCTTCCGGGGGGCCTCAGCAATGCGGACGCGGAACGGAAAGAGCGGATGCAGAGCGGACGCCGAACGGATGAAGCGGATGCACAGCGGAAGCCTAGCGGATGCACAGCGGAAGCCTAATGGATGCCTGGCGTTAACTGCGCATGCGGGGAGGATGCATTGCATCAGTCCCACGGATATAATGGAAGCAGCTCGGAAGCAGGTCGCCATTCAGAGGAAAGACCTGCCAGACACATCGACTGCCTTGCCTGCCCTGCCTACATGTCTGCCTGCCAGCCTTCCTGCCAGCCTCCCTGCCAGTGTTGCTGCCAGCCTGCCTGCAAGCCTTGCTGCCAGCCGGTCTGCCTGCCAGCCTTGGTGCCTGCCTTCCTGCCAGCCTTGGTTCATGTCTGCCTGCCAGCCTTGGTGCCTGCCTGCCTACCAGCCTTGGTGCCTGCCTGCCTGCCTGCCAGCCTTCCTGCCAGCCTTGGTGCCTGCATCCCTGCCAGCCTTGGTGCCTGTCTTGGTGCCAGCCTCCCTGCCAGCCTTGGTTCCTGCCAGCCTCCCTGCCAGCCAGCAACCCCACAACCATGCGGAAGCACAGCAAGCCTCAGCCATCTGCTGCCAGCCCTGGCAAGAGGGACAGGGCTACCATCCCGCCCCCTGGCCCTCACTCTGGTTCTGCTGGTGCTTCTGCAGCATGGGCTCGCTCTTCTGGGGCTGGGGATTCTGCTGCTTCTGCTTCTGGAGGAGCTGATGACAAGCACTCTAGTACCAGCCACCTCCACAGCACCTGGACCCTTCACCCCTGAGACTGAGCGACCAAGAGGAGTGCCAGAGACTCATTTTTGTCTTATAGCTTGTTAATAAAGTCTAGTTTTGATTCACACACTTGCTTCATTTCTTTTTTTTAATAAAGTCTTGCTGGAAACTTTTAGAAATGGTTTAATCCTTTGCATGCTTGTGGGATGGGTAAGGATAGCTTTGGGATGGGTTAGGATACCTGTGGGATGGGTTAGGATAGCAGTGGGATAAATAAACCTCCAGCATAGTGGGACTGTATAGTCCACCCTCCCAGGTGCCATACCTACGGCCCTTTATTATCAATAATAATGTAATAATTATCCACATATGTCAACATAAACACAACTCTTTATTAAACGTCCTGTTCAGTGTAGGCCAACCAAACATACATGGCCCAATCTCATCCGTGTGATGAGACAGGCTGAAGGAAGCATCCATTAAGCATCTACCATCCTGTCTTGCCACTCCACTGCTCCAGCTGGGGAGTTGCACCATTGTCTCAGGCGGTTGCGCTGCTTCTTCGCTTCATGTGAGGCTCTGTTGGGGCCTTGCACATCCTCAGTGTCGATCAGGTTTCGCCCTTGCCTCCATTCCCCAGGCTCCAAGTCCCCATTGCCTTGCTGGAGGTCCACGAGCCTGTTCTGCAAGACTGGGTAGCGGGTGCACATGAGATTGTGCAGGATGCAGTAAGCTTCCATGATCCTCCTCACGGTCTCTGGGCAATGCTGCATGATGGTGAGAAGTACCTGGAACCTGTTGGCCAGGATGCCAAAGGCGTTCTCCACCACCCGCCTTGCCCTGGACAGCCTGTAGTTGAAGATCCTCTCTTCACGGGTGAGGAGTCTGGAGGTGCAGGGCTTCATGAGGTAGGTTGTGAGGGAGAAGAAGTCATCCCCCACGATGAAGTAGGACACATCTTGTGTGTCGTTGGGCAGGGGTTCTGGATCTGGGAAGCCCACGATGAGGTTGCCTTCCAGCTCCTCCTTGAGGTGACTGGTGTTGTATACCTGGGCATCTGAAGATGAGCCGTTGCCTGAAGCATCGATGTACATGAACTTGTAGTCAGCATCGACCATGGCAAAGAGGATGATGCTGAAGAAGCCCTTGGAGTTGAAATAAGTGGACCCTGAGTTGGGTGGAGATTTGCAGGCCACGTGCTTGCCATCGATGGCTCCAACGGTGTGTGGTAAGTTCCACCTCTGATACCACTGCTCTGCAACTTTCTTCCATCCTTCTTCAGTGGAGGGGTACTGGAGGAGCTCCTCCTTGTATTCTTCGATGATGGCCTGCACCACTTCTCTGACCACAATGCTGATGGTGTTGGATGGCACCCTCCAGCCGTACTGCATGCTCCTGTAGGTGGTCCCTGAGGCCAGGTGGCGCAGAGTGAGTGCCACCTTGAGCCCAGGTTCCAGGCTGGGCCCGAAGCTGCTGTTTGCCTTGGTCAACCTGGGTATCAGCCGCTGCACAACTTCGTCAAACATGGCTGGAGGCATCCTCATGAAGTTCTGGAACGCCCAAGTGTCTTCGTTCCTGAGCTCCACCATCAGCTTGTTGAACAGTCCGTCCTCTGCTCTTCTGGTGAATCATCTTCGGATCCAGACTCTTTTTGGGTGGTTCCTTTTCTTCTCGCAGTAGAGTTCACAAAGCCTGCAGATGGCTTCGCACTGTTGCAGAACGATGGTGGCTGCCGAAAGGAGTTTGTTATGATCCAAGGTGGACATGACTGGATGCTGTGGAAGAGGAAGAGCCAGATGAAGGTTGCAGAGGTCTGCACCGCTGGGCTGCTGTTCTGAAAGTGAGATGCAGGCGAGTTGCTCCCCCTTTTTATAGGCAGTATAGGTTTTCCCCAAGGCATCCTCTAGGCATCCTCTAGACATCCTTAATATCCGAGATAGGTCCCCTCTGCAAACGTTTTTTCCACTTTAAACGCTTTGTTTCTGTGCTGCATCCATTCTGCATCCGTTCTGTGTCCGTTCCACTTCCTCCCTGCGTCCGGGCGGATGCAAGTTGCGCGGATGCGCAACGGATGCCAAGCGGACATAGCAGATGCATAACGGATGCGTAATGGATGCGTAGCGGATGCAGAACAGATGAACTGGATACATTTTCCGCACAAAAGTTTTAGGCAGCCCAAAACTTTAGGAGCGGATGAAATGTCAATAAACGGATGC
>BLBF01000020.1:10085635-10095938 GCA_015471245.1 Laticauda colubrina | reverse complement strand
TCTATCTATCTATCTATCTATCTATCTATCTATCTATCTATCTATCTATCTATCTATCTATGTATCTATGTATGTATCTATATTTAATTTTGGAACCACCCATTTTTCTCACATTTTCATTGGTAAGTGTTTTTACCCAGAGTCCATTAAAGCTTGGAGGATTGTTCTTTTTACTTTATTCTGATCTTTGCATATGAATCAGCAATCTAAGGGAAGCTGTATGTCATCAAGATATGTTAAATTAGTTAAATACATTTAATTTATTTAATACATTTTAATTAATTAACAAAAGAGTTGGGAAAGTGAAGTCCTAGTGAGTGATTTGATTTTGGAGATGAAAGATTAGGAAATTAATAGGCAGAATAGTGGAGTGCTCCCACAGGAGTGCAAGTTTGGGGGAGGCCTGCAGGTAACACATCTCAGTAATGAAGTGTACTCTGAATAGCTGTCCAGCAGGATTGTTTAAAGTTACCTAGAACCCATTGGAGAATGGAGAACCCATTGGAGAATGGCTGAAAGTGTGCCTGCTGGCCATTATGATGAATTCTTATAGCAACAGTCACTACAAGTTGGAAATTGTTTAAATAAATTTAACTGAGATGCCAGAGACTATTTTAGAATTATTTTGAAGCTAATGGTTCTGAGAAATTGAGCAGAGATTGCTGCTAAATTAGTTGTATAATCTCTGGATTGAATCTCTGCTTGCCAGGTTGCTCATCAAGGAAGTCATCAAGGAAGATTCAGTATTTATGGTTATAGCTCTATATTTAAGCATTTAAAATGTTGAAAAGAAGTGTAAAATGTTGATTTGTTGGGATAAATTTGGGAGAACAGTGCAATTCCAAATGATGATTTGTCCCTTTTCACAGAGTTTTCGGTGAACAGTCAAACAATGTTCCTGCATCCCAAATATGCATACCTCAGTGTTCAGGAGATTATCCTATTCAGTTACTAGATGATACTACAAGCCCAGCCTATCTTTGCTCTCAAAAGATTGGAGACAAAAGATCTCTGAGCAGTACAGATATTTCTGGTAATATTTCAGTTGATCGTTTATGTAGTTAAGTAAACAATTTTAACTGCCAATATTCTAATGTAGTATTTTCATTGTATATTGTAATTTTGTTGCCTTCAACAAAATATTTTTACATAAGTCAATATATAAATGGAAATGAAACATAATTAAGACTCATAATTTAATTTTGGAAAGTGAGAGTTCAAATTTTTTCAATTAATATTAATGTCAGGAAACCAGGGTAAAATACGAATAGAAACTGAACAATATAATTCCTCTCCAAAGAAATGAAACAAAGATCAAACAGTAAATGTAGAAAAATGTTGAAATATGTGAAAGTTAATAACATATATTTTAAATATAATAAATATGAGATATGTGTTTAATATTTATCCATTTCAATTTGTTTATTGAGAATAAGTTTGTCACTATTATCATAGAGGCTATTTTCGTCGAATGATTAGTAGTTCAAGAATGGTAGCTCATGTTTTCAAGGCTTTTCATTGGTTTACACCAGGTATGTAATTGGGGTCTACCTGAATGTAGAAGTTAGACTTGATGGCAATTAATATCTTTCCTGTGAGCAAATTTGTACAACTAAATTCCTGATTTACTGCTCAGGTTTTGCATTCAAAAGCTTCTTGGACGGCTTTGTTCTGCCATAGTTATGATTCAGAGTATCCCATTGGATGAATACAGCAAAACTACCACTTTGCAGACCATGCACAACCAAAACAGTGGCTTGTACAGGCACAGAGAATGTATAGTTCTTTCGGTAGTATGGAGAAGGGTGCCTCCAGTTTTGATTTTTACAATTTATATATGGGCTGTGAGAAGCAGGATAAAAAAAAATTTTTTGTGAAGAATCTGAAGTCATTAAACCTATTCCTCCTTCTCATTTAAAGCTATACGAAGCCTACCACCTTTTAGATCCTGGTCAGTTGGTAATCAAAGTTGGGGAATGTGCAGTGATTCTGAAAGTGCAGGAGGAAGCAGTGAATCACGATCTGTGGATTCTCCATCAGCTAGCCCAGGTACAAATATTATTCTTCAATGCTAATATTATTGCTGTAAGTTAGTGAAGCAAAAGAAATGCAACAGAAGGGCTTAAATTGTCCATTTCTTGGCTGTTTAGTAGGTGACTTTAAAAGACTTCTTCGTACACCATCTATTGGGACCATGTCATCTGCAGATGATCTCGATGAGAGAGAGGCACCTTCACCTGACTGTGGTAATATAATTCTAAGCTGAGTTCATCTTTTGTTCTAAGTACATTTTGCAGCCCCATTTTTTTTATTCCTAAACTTAGAAACAGAAGGGTAGATAGTGGATATGTTTATCTTTTCTAAGCCAACAAATAATATTTGTTGAGCTGAAAGAGCATTTTTCAGTAAGTACAAGAATTCTACAAAAATTAAGCTTAGCTGTTCTGCTTAAAAGGGTAATACATCTGCTAGACATATGTTTGATAGGAGCTGGAACTAAATAAGCAGGGATTTTTATTGTTTGGGTTCTTTTGGCTTGGGGTGATATGCTAGTGGATATTTCAAAATCAATAAATAATGATTCAGTAAATATATAGAAATGTATGATTTGACTTAACTTTTTCAAAAGTAGAAATATGAAATTGTGAGCAATTTCTTTTACCCCCATTATATGATAAAATGATAAGACAAGAATCCTACACAGAATTTCTCAGGATTAGGGTCTCATACATAGGTATATATAGGTAGATTTACTTCATTGAACACATTATATGCATCATAAATAGGATATCATTTCATAGGATAAATAATTGAAAATATAAATGTGTATTCCTTGCACTTTGAAAAGCTAATAATAGACTTTTTTATTCTAAGGTTTAAATGACCTAGCAGTTGAAATTGCCAGTACTCCTGGACCTTTTCGAAATACACTCTTGTCTAAGGCAGCACAAACACACAAACTTCGGAAACTGAGGTCTCCATCCAAATGCAGGGAATGTGATAGTCTGGTAGTATTCCATGGAGCGGAATGTGAAGAGGTTGGAAATTCAAACACCTTTTGACTTTCTTATAATGTGTTGTGGGTGATACAAGTTATTAGATTCACATCATATAATTTCATACCTTATGGTTTCCATGACTGAGGTGCATGGAGATGTGAAGCTACTATAGGAAGGTTGAAGTAACCGAGAGGACCGTGTCAATTTATCTTACCAGCTTGGCAGTATATTTGCCTAGATAATATAAATGGTTCTCCTTTCCAGTGATTTATTAGGCTAAGCAGAAAGGTTTGTTGGTGAAGTATTCATTATGCCTCATGTTTAAGAGCTACTTTGGATCTGGTATAGTTGTATAGCTGCCTGTCTCTTGCATTTACAGTGGATATACAGTACATTTATATGCCTGCCTTTTTGCTCATAGAACAAATGGTCAAGCAGCTGTTAATTATTCAAAAGCTTTTAAAGTAGTACCAGATCACTGTGAACTAGTTGAAAGAAGCTAAATGCTTTAAGTAAGTTAAATGAAGTTAGATGATGAGCTGAACAGTAGGTGCTATATGCCCTTACCCTGTTTTTAATATCTCATTTCTTTGCTGCTTCTTTTAGTGCTCACTTTCCTGTCATAAAAAATGTTTGGAGACTTTAGCTATTCAGTGTGGGCATAAGAAGCTTCATGGAAAACTTCATTTGTTTGGGGTAGAATTTACTCAAGTTTCTAAAAATAGTCCAGATGGTATCCCTTTCATCATAAGAAAGTGTACCTCTGAAATTGAAAGCAGAGCCTTAAATGTCAAGGTAAAGATTCATACTGGTTTTCAAATGCTTTTCTTCAAAATTTGTTTTTACAATTATTAATGACATTTGTTTCACATTTAAGGGGATATACCGTGTGAATGGAGCCAAATCCAGAGTTGAAAAACTTTGTCAATCATTTGAAAATGGGAAAGATTTGGTAGAATTATCTGAACTCAATGCACATGATATAAGTAATGTCCTTAAATTATTTCTTCGCCAGGTAAATAAACATTATTGCCTTCTTTATTCTTATTTGTATATAGAGAGATTTATTATGGTGGACCGTGGACATGTTTCCTTGTAGAGTTTTGTGAAAATTCCAGTATTGAGGTAATTCAGGGAGGTTTACCCTTTGGCTCTGTTGCTTGTATTGGAAAGATAGAAAACAATTGTTCTTAAAATTAGATTGCTATTTGATTTTTCATAGTTGCTGATTTTTGTTAGCTATTAGCTATTAAAATTAGCTATTTTAAGTATATTAAGTATGATTAATATAGAATAAGTGGACAAGGAAAATTAGCTGGAAAAAATGGGAAAAATTAAAAAAATGAAAGGAAATAAATTTTTGGACAATAACAAAAACCCAAACACAACTTTTTTGACTATACCCACGTGGAGAAAAAATATATCTCTAATCATGCTTGAAATAAATGGCTCAAAAAGGTGAAATGTACTCGCTGAGAATATAGGGCCTAGGCTAATGCTGACAACATACTCTTAAAAAAGAATTGTCATTTTTATTAATGTAGCAACTCTATAAATGTGAGAGTATAATACTAAAATAATATAAAAAGTCCATTTTGAAATTACTGAGTATCTGAATGCTTCATTACATTCTAGTGAAACATGAGTATGAAATTTCCAAGTGTATTCCTAGTGATTAACTTGATTCTCCTCTGTTGCAGTTCAGAATTCTATTATGCCGTCTTTTCTCTTTATCTCTTAGCTGCTTCATTGATCAAATATTATGCCTCTTGCTATTTTTTGCTGTTCTTTGTGGTGCAGCTGTTGATATGTTTAAAATAAATGCCTCAGTTTTTACTACTTGCACCAAAACAGTGGAAGTTACTGTTTTAAGTTATGATATTTTGTAGTCAAGAGAATTAGCTATATTGTGAGGAGGAAAAAAGATACGACTCTTGTGTATAGTGATTACTTACATTCATGTTTACATATCCTGGACTTCCATATTCCCTTACTGTCATTTCCTAAAATCTAATACAGCTTGCAGTAGTGTCTGATTGCATAGTAGCATCAGTATTGAACATAACAGTTGCAAAGCTTCCTTTAAATGAAAACTGGGAAATATTAAGTCATGATTGAGCACTGTGGTCCATGTTTAGTAAACAGCTGATAGGTTCAAATATATCATAAAAACCCAAGCCACGAGTCTGAATGGGGAATTCAGTGTGGTTCATATTTGATACTCCATACCTCTTCCTTAAATTAACTGTCTTTTTACCTCTTGAACTGCAAGCTCTCACTTGCCTTTTCATCTTACTCAGATTGATACACATGGTAATAACTGAATTCACCTGTATAGTACTTGCTTTTCTTCTGGGAAACAGAGAGTATTGTTTGTCAAATCACGGTCTAAGCCGGGGTCTTCAAACTTGACAGCTTTAAGACTTGTGGATTCAACTCTCAGAATTCCTCCTCCAATTATGTTAGTCAGGAGTTCTGGGAGTTCAAATCCACAAGTCTTAAAGCTGTCAGGTTTGAAGACCCTTGGTCTAAGTCATAGAATTTAATGGATGAATCCACTCACAAAGTCCTTCTGTTCAAGATATTGTAATTGTTCTCTTGTTCTGTAATAAATCAGATTAATAACTCTCAATTATCAGATTTTTATTGTTAGAAACTTTTTACAAATAAAACAAAATTGGTCATTTAAATAAAGTAAAACTGAAAAACACAGATAGAAGTGTTGTTAAAATCTAAGCTATAAGAAGTGGAATCTATCAACATTGCTACATGAATTTTTTACAATATGCTAATTATGCAGAAAAAAATTCAGAAACTTTCCAGAAAAAGATTGGACAAATGAAAAGAAGGACATAAAGTTAAGATAAAATTTCACATGGATTTTGGTGTTCTCTCCCTTAGCTCCCTGAACCTTTGATTTTGTCTCGATTTTATAATGAATTCATTGGACTTGCAAAAGAAAGCCAGAATATTAATAAGGAACTTGATAGGAAGCAGATGAGACCAAAATTAAACAAACAACAGCCAGTTTGCATTGAATTGAATAGGATCATACTTAAAATTAAAGATCTTCTGAAATTGTTACCTACAGCAAACCGTAACACACTGCAATTTCTCTTAGCTCATCTATGCAGGTAAGAGCATTCCGAATCAACCAGCAACTAGATTTTTCTATATACTTTTCTAGAAATATATGTAGTAATGAAAATAATATCCCTTTCTATTTAGTGAATTGTTATATTTACTATATTAACTTCAATTATAAAGTTCAATACATTTTTTTTTGTTTTTTGTTTAAAATTGTTATAACTACCCAATGGTAGGTAACCTGTAAGGCCCAGGGTGACTTTTAGAATCCAAAACAATAAAAACATTTTTTAAAAACATAAACAACAAAGCTTGGATTAAAACATCATAATAACAACAATCACATCATTAACCGCTTACCTGAAGCACTGAGATCTTTTCAGAACTCCAGGAGAAAAGGCACTGTCTGTTTTTTGGGGGGGAGGGGGGAGAGTGGCTGTTATACACAAAAGGCAAGGAATGGTGGTGGCAGAGAAAAGTAGTGATATTTCTCTCCTGGAATATATTGGGAAGCCAGAAACAATTGGAGATAGGTAGTCCCTCAGATATCTAGACATTAAGTTTTGATTAATGTTAGTTGGCAATATTTGTTGGTACATTCAAAACTTCTATGAATTGTCTGTTCTTTTATTCAGAGTTAGTGAACATTCTGATGAAAATAAAATGTCTGCCTGCAATCTTGGCATTATATTTGGTCCAACTTTGATCAGACCACGTGAGACAGATGCTACACTCTCACTATCTTCACTTGTGGATTATCCATATCAAGCCCGGATGGTAGAACTTCTCATCACTCACTATGAGAAGATCTTTGACACTGCCCAGGAACATTCATCAGCTGCAATTGAATCTGATGAAAATTCTTTTTGTATTAAAAGTATTTTATCAGTAGAAGATAAACAAGCATCTCAAGAAAGTAAAGGAGGATTCTTTGTGGCTATGAAGGGAGTGAGTTTCTATCGAAGAACCATATCTATAATATTCCATTATATTTGTAGTATTTCATTTAGGAAAATATATTCTACTGTTATTGTTATTATTGACAGAGTGTCAAGAGAAAGAATTCTACTAAAAGAAGCATATCTTTTGAAGAACCAGATGGTAGCAAACGTTCTCCCTTCCAGTCTGATTCTTTAGTGAAAGGTAAGTGTTTGTATGTTACAATGGATAGCAATAGCATTTAAACTTATATACTGCTTCATAATGTTTTATAGCCCTCTCTAAATAGTTTACAGAGTCAACATATTGCCCCCAATAATCTGGGTCTTCATTTTATTGACAAATTCATCAGCGAGCCGGAACTGTCTCTTAATTAGTGGAGATAAATATAGATGGCCCCTGTGAAATTGAAAAAACAGTGTTAAAATATTTTAGACCTTAAATAATCTTATTTATCAAATTTATATTCCACTGCAATCACACATTGATTCTCAATGGTTTACAAAAGACAATGTAGCAATAAAAACACTATATATTTTATTTTTAAACCTTTATGATTGTTTTCAATAACTCAGGATGGCAAACATACCTAACACTCCTTTCCCTTCTATTTTCTCCACAACAACAACTCTGTGAGATGAGTTGGGCTGAGAGAGAGAGATTGAAAAAGGTACCCAGGTGACTTTTGATGCTTAAAGTGGAATTAGAATTCTTAATCTCCTGGCTTGTAGTCTAACGCCTTAACCACTAGACTAAATTTGCTACCTGGAATCAATACCAAAAGGCGATCTGGAAAAACTCCATCTTTAGCGCTTCGGAAGGTGAATTATTTTAGAATCGCTAGTGATATGAAAGGCCATTCCAGAGGGTCAATCTCATTAAGGGAAAACAATGGTAGTCCCATGTAGTTAAAGTTAAGATTAGTCTAGATGAGTGGTGATAAGGGCGTGACACATTGTAATCATGTCATTTCACCTGAAGTAAGGCCACCATTGGCACACCAGCCAAAGCTGAGCAAAGGCACCCCTGGCCATAGTCTACCTGTTGATGCAGCTGCAACTGCAAATCCAGGAGGAACCCAATTTCTGGACCTCTTCCTTCAGGAGCAATGCAACACAGGGGTTATCTCAATATACATCTGTAGCTCAATCTTACTATAGTTCAGTTTGAACCTGTTTTCTACCATTTAGATCCTAACAATCTCCATGGTTGACTTCCACATTATATTCGATTTTTGTGTGCAAATATACAGTAAATGCTTGCATTGTTGGTTTCTTTCTTAGAATCAACCAGTACTCTTGAAAGAAAACTCAGTCTTGGCAAGCAAAATTCTGTTTCAGAATCTACTTCCATCTTGGCTTTGGAAAATGACACCGTACCTACAAAAAAATCAGGTTAGTTTTACAACTGTGGAATTTTTATACAGTTATTTTTGTTACTCTTGAATTATTCTATGTTTAAAAGCCAAAGCAATTGTTTATTTAGGTTAAATTGGTGCCAGGTATTGATGAAAAATGTCAACTTTTAAGGTGTTAATGTGATTGGAAATCTTTAAAAATTAAAAGGTCACTTGAAACCTTGAGTTAACACTTAAAGAATATTTCAGATTCTCAAGTGGTACATCTATAGCTTATTTTTTGCATACTGTAGCTACAGTTGATATAATTTTTTGATGGATCTGCAACTTAAAACCACACAACTATATACTTTACTAATAGCTTTTAAAATAACGTTTTCCCCATTTGTGTCGTATTAGGTTCAAGTAGTCCTTGATTTACAACAGTTCATTTAATGACTGTTCAAAGTTACAAGGACATTAAGAAAAGTGACTTGTGACCATTTTTCACACTTATGACCGTAGCAGCATCCCTATGGTCAAAATCCAGAAGCTTGGCAGCTGAGTCATTTATGATGGTTACATTGTCCTTGGATCCTGTGATCCTGCTTTGCAACCTTCTAACATGCAAAGTTGATGGGAAAGTCTGATTCACTTAACCACCACATTGCTAACTTAACAATTTCAGTGATTCACTTAACTACTCTGGCAAGAAAGGTCATAAAATGGGGCATGACTTACTTAAAAATGTATCACTTAGCAACAAAAACGTTGGGCTCTTGTGGTCATAAGTCGAGGACTATTTGTATTGCTAAAACAAAATCCTGTGCATAAATTAAAATAGCTCAAATTTGATTGATTGCCTACCATTAAGTCACAGTCAATCCTTAGCTACCATGTGGCAACTGTGTAGAAAGACTTTCTCCAGGAAGGAGACCATCTATCTTCAGCCGGGTCCTTCAGATCTTCCAATGAGGCACCCCACCATTGTAATTAAGTCCATCTACCTTACTATTATTTATCCTCTTCTTTGTTCCTCTCCCTTTCCCACCATTATAGGCTTTTTTACTCTTACACTTTCACAACTTTTTCTAGAGATCCAATCTGGCATTCTTCAACAACAAAGTAGTTGCTGGTATGGTGTGGTGTTAGAATCTATTGGCCACTTTAGACTACTGCAGGAACATCCCCTGCACTTTAGTTTTTTGAGAACTGACATGGACATTTCATCTTGGATTGCTGGACACTCCAGACACCTGGCTTCTATTGAGGCATCAGCCTAACAAGTCTTACATTTTGTACTTGTCTAGTTCTGTACTATCTTCTCATGAATGCAGGTTTTTGAGTCTTTAACATTACACTTGTGTTAAAAAAATATGAAGGGGCTAATATCAGATAGGAAAGAGAGTCAGTTTTGCCAGCTGTGTTGTCATTGCTTTAATTAGACATTTTCCACTGCTGCCACCAACGGGAGACTTTGTTTGCCACATTTTTCATTGTTTTCATTACTTTTTATCATTTCTGAGTATTTTTGGATAACTACTACAAAGTTGTATCTGCAGTTCAGGTGGATGTTTCTGTTGGGGTGCCTTTTGATTTTGGTGACACAGGATACTTATACTGATGATTGTTATTTCACACAGGCAAATATTAGTTGCATTCTCCATGGCCATGGACCAACTATTGGTTAAGGGATGAGGCTAAAACGCAGAATACTGTAAGCTCTTAGTTCCACTTTAGCTATGAAAGCCGGTTGGGTAATCTTGGGACAGTCACTCTCCCAGCCCAATTCACCTTACAAAGTTGTTGTGGGGAAAATAGGAGGAGAAAGATTTGTTGTATATGTTCTCTGCCTTGAGTTATTTGTAAAAATAATAAAGGTAAAGGTGGAATGGATACATACATACATACATACATACATACATACATACATACATACATA
>BLBF01000020.1:10040940-10085625 GCA_015471245.1 Laticauda colubrina | reverse complement strand
ATACATACATACATACATACATACATACATACATACATACATACATACATACATTTTCCAAGTGTTAGTGGTAACAAAAGCACTCAATGCCAATGCTAAGATTTGCTTGCAGCATTACATTAGCTGATTATTTGCTTCCTATTTTTTCATTTCACCTCATGCTTCTCTTCACACCTTTTTATCTGGACTATTTTTAAACATGGATTTAAGTCTTCCTTCAAAACTCACTTGGCAGACATAGTGTGGAGAAGAAGAGGTTGCATCAAATAAAAGCATCGTGAAAGCTTCCTCTTTTTTTCATTCCACGTCTCCCATCCACTTGTCTTCTGTTAGTTGGACAACTTAACAGGCGTATAAATCCATCTCCAAGCACCACCATTCAATTCTACCCTGCCCGAGAACATTTTTTAAAAAGCTAATGGTTTTCCTATTGGCATGTGATACTTGGTGGAAGGAAAGAGAAAGCCAGATCAATCCACTAATTGCTTTCCATATGTGCCCCAGATTAAATCTGTAAGGACAGCACTATTTACTGGCCTTGTTCCTCGAACAGAATAAAGGTTAGCTGTGCAGACAGCACAATTTATGTAGGCTTACAGGTTGCTAGATAGTGCTTAAACATGATGTCTGGCAGAGCCTGAGAGTTCCTAAGTCTGTAAATGCGATCTCTTGTTTGTCCTTTCTAAAAGACAATCTGATTTTTGGCAGCTTAATTATCATATTCAGTTTTCATAATGATGAAATAAGTAAAAATGTTTAAATATTATGGTTCTCTAATATTTATGGTAGATTATTGTAGGCTGTTCCCATCCAATATAGTGCTAAATTTGAATTATGAGAACATCTTTATGTAGGGTCTAGTTGTAAGAATCTTTCATTTGAATGGTTTTACCATGTTAATTCTGCAATTAGCCTGACTTTCAACCACTTGAAATTCCCAACAAGTGATTCCATCTGGAGAATGCAAAGTTGGAGAAGTTTAAGTTAAAAAAACAAATATAAAATGTTTGTGTTCATTCTACTAACAAAAACAAACCGGAGGGATGAAATTCTATTCTGGGTAGCTTCTTGCAAAACAGTTGTAGGAGAGTTCCTTCCTTCTTAAATTAAACTGAAGAATGTGAATCATAATAAATACAAGAAATATAATGGGATTCTGGAGTTGGCTAATCTGTCTTTCAGACATAATTGTTTTAAAACAACAATGTGTAAGAAGAGGCAGAAACAAGAAATGTGATTCTCTGAAATGTGTATCCTTTCTAGTTAATATTCAAGATTTTGATGACACTTGAAACATTTCTTTCCTTCCTAGACAATAAAGCGACTCCAGTTTCAGATCAAGACAATGGGAAGCATGACCTTGAAACTGAGGATGGTGTTAAAAGTGATCCGTTAATAAGACCTAGACATCAAATAATCAAAGTTCAGATGCGCTGTCAAAAGTCCAAGCCATTTTTACGTCCTGTGAGTTTACCTTTAGGATCAGTGCTTCCTTCTTGTATTTTAAACGAACAAAACTTCCAGAATGCAAGTCTGAACCCAGACAAGCTTGGGAAAAGTCTTGTCATTGAAAACATTTCTGAGACACAGGCACTTCCATCTGCTAATGCTGGCTCTAGAATTTCTTATTATGACCCACAAATTCAGAAAAAGACTTGGGACAAGCAATATAAACAATATGACATGACATCAAAAACAGCAAAGATTATGACCAATATCCATGAAAACCTAACACAAGAATCTATAAATACATGTGCCTTAAATGCATCTGGCAACTTTGTTAACAATTCAATGAATGCCATACTTCTTTGTAAGCCATATACAGGATCGATCACAACTGTAAAAGAAGCCTCTACTCCTGTTGTTACTTTGAAAAAGCCAAGATGTTTTCAACCACCAGGAGAAACATTTTATAAACCATCATCACCCAACAATAATGCCAAACCAAATGGTGAGAGTTCTGCATCCAAATGTTGTGCAGCAATAATCCATAATGACATGCCAGGACTAGGTGTGAATGCTGGCCTTGATCACAGCTTTTTGGATTCCTCTAGCCAACATAGAAAGGAACAAAAATCCAGTTTTGAAACCCTGTCCCCTGCAGACTTGAAGCCTGCTTATCAGAGATTAAGGCCAAAGCGGATGCAAGAACTGGAGCACAGGGAAGCTCATTTTGTGTAAGGCACTCAAAACTTCTGGAACAGGTTTTTTTTTTCTTGAGGATTTCATCTTTGTGCCATATTGAAATTATTTTTATAAATATATGTACAGGCATTTTAAAACATTGATTGAAAAAAGCTGTGAAGACTATTGAAGTTAATTTTTTATTGTTATTATTATTATTATTTCATTTTTCTCAAAAGTATTTAAATGCATTCCAAATGTATGAGCAGCTAATATGAAGTGCACTCAAAAAAAACGTATAATCTACTTCATTTGTTCAATTGTATTTTTTCTCATGGAAGGCTACTTATGTTAGAGTGCAACAGTGAAAGAGTCCATATCCAAGAATAAATTGTTTATTAAGACTGCAGAGTTATGAAATATAGATACTTAATTTAAGAATAAACCAAAGCTTGAAGCATTGCTCTAAGTGTCTGTATTTAGTTTTTCTCTACTCTGGACAATTAAATGCTCTCCAGTTCACTGAAACAAAGTCACAAGTCACAAAATGAAGTACTGGATATGAAAGCATAATTTGACACTAATAGTCAATTTGGCTGAGAAAGTATGCAGCAAGCTCTTTGGAGCAGGAATAAGTGTCACTTTTTTGTTTATGTGTTTCTTGTATGATGTTCCTTTCTGAAGTAGTTTAAGAGTCTCAGTGTTCACAATGAATTGACAAAGTTTCACCTATGCTGGTTGTGTTCTTTTACTCCATTTTGTTTCATTTATCTTTTATTCATATGTTTTATGTTACCATATGTACCATATGTAATACTGGCCAGTGACTGAAGTAAAGTATTTTGACAAAGTTGTGCAATATTCTCTTGATTATTTATGTGTTAATAAATCAATGCCTAAGGAATAATTGTGCTAACATTTGATGTGTTTTAGATGCAGACATAAATGTATAATACTATTTCATATAGATAATGCTGTATTTTTGCCTGACAACCTGAATAACTCAAATCTGATGCAGCAAGGTATATGAATCTGAAAATTAATGTATCAAGCACCAATAGAGTTGTTTCTGGAAGGGAAAATGGCATCAATGATTGCTATTTACAGCAGTGGTCATATATAAATGGCTAAAAAAACTAGAACAACTGTATATTTTGTAAAATGTTTGATCAACAACCCAGAAGATAGGCTCAGGATCCAAATGGATCTTGACAAATTTGAACACTGGGTCCTAGCCAACAAAATGAAATGTAATGTAGAGAAAAATAAGGTTTTATACTTAGGCAAGAAAAAACAATTATACGAGTACAGATCTTGGAGTCCAAGTGGACAATCACTTAACTGCTGAGCTAGCAATGTGCCACAACAGCCAAAAAAAGCTAATGTAATCCTTGGTTGCATAAAGATCGAGTCAAGATCATGAGAAGTATTAGTCCTGCTTTATAAAACCTTAGTAAGACCACATCTGGAATAATGCATCCAGTTTTAGTCACCACATTATAAAAAATATGTTGAGACTTTAAAAAGAGTTCAGAAAAGAGCAACAAAGATGATTTTGGACCTGGGGACTAAAACATGAATGGCTGCAGGAATTGGGTATGACCAGTCTAGAGAAAAGAAGGACTAGGGGTGACATGATAACAGCGCTCCAATATCTCGGGCTGCCACCAAGAAAAGCGAATGAACCTTATTTTCCAAAGCACCAGAAGGCAAGACAAGAAACAATGGATGGAAACTATAATCAAGGAGAGAAGCAACCTAAAACTAAAGAGAAATTTCCTAAAAATGAACAATCAACCAGTGGAAGGTCTTGCCTTCAGACATTGTGGGTGCTTCATGGGAAGCTTTGTCTGAAATGGTATAGGGCAAACATTTCAAACTCAAGGCCCGTGGCCAGATCCAGCCCATGAGGTGGTTAGAAACAGCGAGGAGCTGACCCCCCTCTGCCTTGCCCCCCCACCTGGGCTCACCTCACCCAGTCCCAAGTCCCCCTGCCAAGAAGCAGCAGTCGAGAGTACCAGCAGGTGCTGCCACCCATTTCCCCACAGTTTGAAGCAGCACAAGCAGCTCCACAGGTGGCAGGGTGGGAAGCCCCAGGCTCTGGAGATGCCTTTTGTTGCCACTTTCTACTCTGCCACAAAGCAGCAGTCCGGCTCTACTGTGCCCACGCCTTCTTTTCACCCATCCTTATCTCTGCCACCCTCTGCAGTATGTGATCCTTCCAGTCCTGGCAAGCCAGGACTGGAAGTCCAGCAGAACTTCCAGTCCAGCAGAAACAATTCCCACAAGCATGGGGTTCTTCCCTAGGGCTTGGGTATTATCCCAGGTGTAGTCCCAGTGTCCCATGGGAACCCCCAAAGTAGAAATATTTGTGTTTCCATTCAAAGATGTCAAAGGCAAGCTCCCAGCTACCTGAGACCCCGTCCAAGACTGCTATTTCCAAACTGCAACATTGCCAGCCTTGCGGGTGGTTCATTCTAGCAGTAAGCTGCAGTAGTAAAAGACCCTGAAGTGGGGATTTGGTGTTTCATGATGTGGGAGGAAAACATTCCTGAGCCATTCAGAAGGATTTTAACTTACTTCCCCAGATAACAGGAACGATTGCTAGAGTAAAGGCAGCAGATTCAGCTTCCATGCAAGACTTCACTCAGCTTTAAAGGTCATGGTATGCATCTTTGAAAAGAAAGAGACTCGTTTCCTATATAAAATGCCTTAGCTTGAGATATCCAGTGATGCGGAGGAAACCCTGGTGTTAACTTGTTTAGATGATCTTTGGACAGGGATGTCCAAAAAAATATAGGGATGCATCAAAGTTTTAAAAGATTATTGCATCACCTGCAATTAATCATTTTGTTTGGAAACTTTTGCTCACTTTTTTAAAAGAAAAAAAATAGCCCTATGTCTTTGTGGAAGCAGGCATGTGATTAAAATTCATTAAAAAGGAAAATGCTATGTAAGTGCGGCTATAAATCGCAATAATTTTTCCGATAACAACTAAGCTTGCAATATTTTAGCTTGCAGTGCTATAAAAGTGGATTTGAGGTGAGCCCAGATAAATTTAGAAAACTGCTTCCTGCAAGCTTTTTCCTCCATGCTTCCACATGCAGAAGCATCGTCATTCTCTGCCTCCTCTTTGCCAGTAGGAAACACTGGCAAAGTGCTTCCTTTCGCTGGTGCAACTTGTTCTGTCCCGACCCAGCCATCCCAAGTCAGCTGTGCCGAGTGAACGGCATCGAGCCAGCCATGCCCATCAAGCCATGCCCATCTGGCAGCTGTGAGTTGTCATAGTTCTTACATGTAACTGGCCCTTTGAGGGCAACCGTAATGCTGATGCGGCCCTCAATGAAATTGAGTTTGACACCCCGGTATAGGGTCTCCTTCTTGAGCAGGGGGTTGGACTAGAAGACTTCCAAGGTCCCTTCCAACTCCATTATTCTGTATTTGTAAGTACATCCTAATATTTACACGTTGTTGAAATACAGACAGCAGCATCAAGTATTTCCATGAATAGTTAAAATATTAAGTTGCTATCCCGATTATTTGCAATGTCTGCTTGATTTTGCTACGGACTTAAGAACTCTGACCATTTCAGACATGCAGATCAGTTGATAAATTTCATTTGTATTAAATGCAGAATTTTCCCTTCATGCGATGGGGCTTACATTCTGAAAACAAAGCTGCCCCACATTAAATTGAAGGATTAAAAAAAAATCTCCTTACAACTGAGCTTTGGTAAGTGTTCACTGTTCCTGAGATAAGGCATTCCTCTGTGGTCATGTTGGAGTTCCTTTCAGAAACTCTTGCAATTCTCATAGCAGTGCAATATTTTTGTGGTAGATACCACTGCAAACGAGGTAAGCCAAAGATTTTTTTTCAGTGTTATTCTTAAATGATGCAACCTTTGCTCTTTTAAAAAGTCTTAGTGTGTGAATGTTGCTGATTTTGTAATGTGGCAAGTATCAGATTGAATACATTTGGATATAAACCTAAGAAATTTTAAACCTCTAGATAATTCTGTAGTGAAATGGAAGATATAACTAATATAACATTAGTTATATAACAAATATAACTAATCAATTAAAATGCAAGATATGAGACACCATTGGTAACTATTGTATGTAATAGTCTGGAGGTAATTGATTATTTTATAGAGGTGTAGTTCTCTATAGAAGTGTTGTTCAACAGTATTCTTGATTTTGGGAATATAATTCCAAATAACATTGCAATAAGAGAATTGTCTTCATTATTTCATCTTTGATGTTACTAATGTGTTTCTCACCAGTCCTTTACAACATTTTCCTACCTAGCTTATGAAATGTTTAGCAATTCTACAAATACACATTTATTTCTAGTAAAATATCAAGTGAATGATACAAAGAACAATTCCCAATATTCTTTTACCTCCAGTAGGCCTTAAAGTATTTTTTCTTTACTTAAATCTTGTAAAGTTTCTCACATCAGACTTAGAAACACAGATGGCCTGGGCCAATGCTTATCTATTGAGAAATTTTACGTGTGCTAATCATGGTGGCTGATCATTTAA
Source organism: Laticauda colubrina (assembly GCA_015471245.1). Classification (NCBI taxonomy): domain Eukaryota; kingdom Metazoa; phylum Chordata; class Lepidosauria; order Squamata; family Elapidae; genus Laticauda; species Laticauda colubrina. The sequence goes on along the minus strand of BLBF01000020.1, from coordinate 10,078,958 downwards.
AAATATATATCTTTCTCCTAAATGAAGAGTAAGTACATGTGCTTAATATATACATATCCTCTGGCATATTTGGCTGAATAGCTACATCTTCAGGATAACTATCTATCAACAAATAGTGCCCTTAGGTCATGAAAACAAAATGACTCTAACATTCCAGTTCATAAATGTCATGTATGCTGCTGGTGTTGCTTCAGCTGTCCAATCTAATATAAAACTTTCTTCTAACTAGGGCCTCACGAATTATCTTTTTCATAAAGGAGACATTGCATTTTTAACCACCTAGAAAACTGCTAAGATAACCTAACCATAACCAATCCCAGAACATATCGTAACAATATTTGTATGCAGTGTGCACACTTATATACTTTCTCAACATGTACTATTTCTCCTTATTAAATGACACTTTTAGCACCTGGAATACATTGGAATGGATGTAGCAGTGCAAACAATGCAGCTTTTAAAGTCCAGGTTATTCCTGCTATGTCGTGTGTAGGATCTCTGGCTAAGAGACAGTGATGGCATGCAGGAATGAATCTGACAAGACCCTTCAGTCCCCTACGCCACTATTTTAGCCAAATCATAGTCCATATAATCATTTCAAAATGGAAGCTAAGAGGCTGACATATAGAATAAGAGGGAACAGCTCCCTTCGCTGACTGGTTTGGAGCATTAACAGGAAGCATTTGGCTCTTGCATTCCTTCTCCCTTTCCTTCCCTCATTTCAATGTTTTGTTATTCATTTGATTGCAACAAACTCTGCTACTGAGGTGACAAACTAGATTGAACAAACTTAATAAGAATTGCCAATCTCAGCTTGATTTGAGTTGGCCCTCATCTGGAAAATTCTTTTCTCACCACAATATCCTGGCTACAATATGGTGCAAACTATGATTTTGATAAATCTCAAGTGTTTTATTAAAACAAACATTTAAGCAGGAAAGATGAAACATGGACACAGACATAACAAAATAACATTTTTGATGCATACAGCCATTCTACCCTTCCAGTGATAGAAAAAATGTTTCCTGGATTCTCTGTACTGTATATTGCATTGGAACAGATTTAGTTCACTCTCAGGTTCTAAAAACTAATATTGCAAATCGATCCTATTTAGATATTGGATTGTGATAGCTGCAGTAAATATTTTGGAAGCTTGCACATATAAGTACAATTAATGTTTTATACCTTTTCAAAAATATAGTTAGCATCCTTAAAATGCCAAGATCTTTACCACTGTGTAACTAGCCAATATCTGGAATTTAAAGGGAGCACATTTGTTTTTGTTTTGTTTACAGTTTTGATAGTTAAAAAGATCAGTGGCTTGCTGATTGTAGAAATCCTACCCAAAGCAAAAGTAGGTCACAAACATAGTTAAGAGTAGTTAAGAATAGCAACAAGTCAGTTCCCATGTCTTCAAATGGGATTTATAATTTAATTAGAGAAGATTATACTTAATGTAATCCACAAGTCAGATGTTGGTACAGCCTGTCATAAAAGAAGCTTTCTAAAATAATCTTTATTTCTGAGTTAGCTAACAATGCATTCCTATGTATAATAATTTAAAACTGCATAGAATACAAGAGGCATTACCCCTAGGTAAATGTATATAAAGCTGCAGCCGATAGGATTGCAATTACATGCACACTTACTGGAAGTAAATAACATATCATTGAGTGGAATTTAATTTTGAATGGCCATGTGGAGGATTACACAAGGATTATGTTCTAATTTGTTTAGAACTATATTTCAAAAGTGCATTTATTCTTTGTTGGATATGTAATCCTTAGGAAGATGTTCAGGACGAGGATACATTTTTCCATGGTCTAATGATCTATAATTTGTCTTTGGAAATTTAAAAGAAAAAAAATCTAAAAATACTGTAAAATCCTATAGATGGACATCAGGTACACAATTATTATGATGGTTTCATTGTATGGCAATGCTATGATTAAAAAAGTGAAAAAATATTGCTAGCAATGAATGAGTTTTAGTATATACCTGCATTTATATACTCACAAAGTTCATCTCTGATTTTTTTCTTTATTGCTATTCACTGGAGTATGACATTCAAATGTCACCAACCTAAGGAATCTTACTTTCATACTTACTATCAGTTCTGCCATATATTTTAGCCTTTTCACTTGTAGTACAACTTTTGCAATCATTATTCCATAAGGCTGTCTTCTTTCAAATCTATTGTTTCCCTTTCTCTTTGTTCATAATCACTTTTTCCTTTCCTTTCCCCTTTACCCAAGCCAACCTAAGCTATTCCTTCAGGCTCTTCGGTATTTACTCCATGTACATAGAAGTCACAATCTTCCATAACAACATAATGCTTGTCACCATACTCTATGACTTTTTGCTGCCTATGGCTTTGGTCAGTCAAGGCTTTCACATAAGGCTTCCTGATATTACAGATAACATGTAAATTAGGTAATCAGCCATACCTATGGCAAATGCAGAATTTCCAAGTGTCAGCAAGGGCACTCCCAATCCCATTTTGGCATACATTTGACAGTATGTGATAAATGCAACCAAAGCCAAGTTGTACTCCAAACATACACATTAATTTATGTGGGAGCCTTAGAGGTTATCTAGAAAATCACTGTAACATTGCCTTGATGAGTGCATTATACCAACTAGTCTCCTGAGACGTATTTAGAATATGCCATAAGATGGTTATATACTTCTTTACACAGGAAAGTCCCCTGACTGAATGTACCCTAAATTTCAGGGAGTGAGGATCATTTGCCTTCTGAATTTTGTTGGACACCATCAATTATCAATATCAGTGGACAGGAAGTTGCAGGCCAATAATTTTTGAAGAGCCACAGTTTCAAACATTAAACAGTCCAGTTTAAAAATCGTAAAGGGATCAAGAAAGCAAAACACTTAATGTGCCCATTAGCATCTTACACCTTGACAATAGATGGAGCAGATATGGTTACTTGGTCATAGTCATTCCCACAAGGTGAGATAAGCATATTTCTATTTCAATTATTGCAAATATCTTGACATGTATAACTGTACCTGTAAAATATTATTGCAAAATATATGCATATTTGTATTTTTGTTCTCCCTCCCCTCCCCTCTCTCTCTCTCATTGATCTTAAGTGTCCTTCCTAGTTCATAATGAAAACTGTAACATCAAAGAAGGTTAAGCCCATGTCACACTGAACCAACGGATGCAAAGAGGATGTAAAACGGACAAAAAAGCTTGCCATCCGTTGGAAAACGCGATGTACTTCCTCTCTATCTGTCCAGCATCCGTTTATTGACATTTCATCCGCTCCGAAAATTTTGGGCTGCCCAAAACTTTTGCGCAGAAAATGTATCCAGTTTGTCCGTTCTGCATCCGCTACGCATCCACTACGCATCTGCTACGCATCTGTTACGCATCCGCTATATCCGCTAGGCATCCGCTGCGCATCTGCGCAACTCGCATCTGCCCGGACGCAGGGAGGAAGCGGAACGGACGCAGAACGGATGCAGAACGGAAGCCTAGTGGATGCAGCACAGAAACAAAGCGTTTAAAATGGAAAAAACATTCGTAGAGGGGACCTATCTCGGATATTAAGGATGTCTACAGGATGCCTAGAGGATGCCTAGAGGATGCCTAGCGGAAAACCTATATTTCCTATAAAAAGGGGGAGCAACTCATCTGCATCTCACTTTCAGAACAGCAGCCCAGCGGTGCAGACCTCTGCAGCCTTCATCTGCCTCTTCCTCTTCCACAGCATCCAGTCATGTCCACCGTGGATTGTAACAAAGTCCTTTCGGCAGCCACCATTGTTCTGCAACAGCGCAAAGCCATCTGCAGGCTCTGTGAACACTACTGCGAGAAGAAAAAGAGGTAGCCAAAAAGAGCCTGGGTCCGAAGATGGTTAGCCAGAAGAGCAGAGGACGGACTATACAACAAGCTGATGGTGGAGCTCAGGAATGAAGACACTCGGGCATTCCAGAACTTCATGAGGATGCCTCCAGCCATGTTTGACGAAGATGTGCAGCGCCTGACACCCAGGTTGACCAAGCAGAACACCAGCTTCCGCCCCAGCCTGGAACTTGGGCTCAAGGTGGCACTCACTCTGCGCCACCTGGCCTCAGGGACCTCCTACAGGAGCATGCAGTACGGCTGGAGGGTGCCATCCAACACCATCAGCATTGTGGTCAGAGAAGTGGTGCAGGCCATCATCGAAGAATACAAGAGGAGCTCCTCCAGTACCCCTCCACTGAAGAAGGATGGAAGAAAGTTGCAGAGCAGTGGTATCAGAAGTGGAACTTACCACACACCGTTGGAGCCATCGATGGCAAGCACGTGGCCTGCAAAGCTCCAGCCAACTCGGGGTCCACTTATTTCAACTCCAAGGGCTTCTTCAGCATCATCCTCTTTGCCATGGTCGATGCTGACTACAAGTTCATGTACATCGATGCTTCAGGCAACGGCTCATCTTCAGATGCCCAGGTATACAACGCCAGTCACCTCAAGGAGGAGCTGGAACGCAACCTCATCGTGGGCTTCCCAGATCCAGACCCCCTGCCCAACGACACACAAGATGTGCCCTACTTCATCGTGGGGGATGACGCCTTCTCCCTCACAACCTACCTCATGAAGCCCTTCACCTCCTGACTCCTCACCCGTGAAGAGAGGAACTTCAACTACCGGCTGTCCAGGGCAAGGAGGGTGGTGGAGAATGCCTTTGGCATCCTGGCCAATAGGTTCCAGGTACTTCTCACCATCATGCAGCATTGCCCAGAAACCATGAGGAGGATCATGGAAGCTTGCTGCATCCTGCACAATCTCATGCGCACCCGCTACCCAGTCTTGCAGAACAGGCTCGTGGACCTCCAACAAGCCAATGGGGACATGGAGCCTGGGGAATGGAGGCAAGGGCGAAACCTGATAGACACTGAGGATGTGCAAGGCCCCAACAGAGCCTCACATGAAGCGAAGAAGCAGCGCAACCTCCTGAGACACTGGTGCAACTCCCCAGCTGGAGCAGTGGAGTGGCAAGACAGGATGGTAGATGCTTAATGGATGCTTCCTTCAGCCTGTCTCATCACACGGATGAGATTGGGCCATGTATGTTTGGTTGGCCTACAATGAACAGGGCGTTTAATAAAGAGTTGTGTTTATGTTGACATGTGTGGATAATTATTACATTATTATTGATAATAAAGGGCCATAGGTGTGGCACCTGGGAGGGTGGACCATACAGTCCCAGCCCCAGAAGACCGAGCCCGTGCTGCAGAAGCCCCAGCAGAACCAGAGTGAGGGCCAGGGGGCGGAATGGTAGCCCTGTCCCTCTTGCAAGGGCTGGCAGCAGATGGCTGAGGCTTGCTGTGCTTCAGCATGGTTGTGGGGTTGCTGGCTGGCAGGGAGGCTGGCAGGAACCAAGGCTGGCAGGGAGGCTGGCACCAAGGCTTGCAGGAAGGCTGGCAGGCAGGCAGGCACAAAGGCTGGCAGGCACAAAGGCTGGCAGGCAAGCAGCAAGGCTGGCAGGCAGGCAGGCAGGCACCAAGGCTGGCACCAAGGCTGACACCAAGGCAGGCACCAAGGCTGGCAGGGAGGCAGGCACCAAGGCTGGCAGGAAGGCTGGCAGGCAGGCAGGCACCAAGGCTGGCAGGCAGACATGAACCAAGGCTGGCAGGAAGGCAGGCAGCAAGGCTGGCAGGCAGACCGGCTGGCAGCAAGGCTTGCAGGCAGGCTGGCAGCAAGGCTGGCACCAAGGCTAGCAGCACGGCTGGCAGCAAGGCTGGCAGCAAGGCTTGCAGGCAGATATGCAGGCAGGGCAGGCAAGGCAGCCAATCCATCCGGCAGCAGGTCTTTCCTCTGAATGGCGACCTGCTTCCGAACTGCTTCCATTATATCCGCGGGGCTGACGCAATGCATCCTCCCCGCATGCACAATTAACGCCAGGCATCCATTAGGCTTCTGCTGTGCATCCGCTGTGCATCCGCTTCATCCGTTCTGCGTCCGCTCTGCATCCGCTCTTTCCGTTCCGCGTCCGCTTCGCTGAGGTCCCCCGGAAGCCTAGCGGATGTGCCATCCGTTCCCATCCACTTCCATCTGCTAGGCTTCCGTTCCGCATCCGCTTTCCATCCGCCCTGCATCCTCCCCGCGTCCGTTTTATCCGCTCCGGTTATGCAAATTTTTTCCCCTTTTGAGAGCAGAAAACAACGGATGGAACATTTTGCTCGTCCGTTGTGTCCTTTTTGCATCCGTTGGGCAGTGTGACATGGGCTTTAACCTACTAACCAGTTATTATTCTGCAAACTGCTGCTCCCAAACTCATGTTGAAGGTCGTCCATCTGAGGTGCAGGGGTATGTGTGTGTCATCTGGCAGATGAACAAAATAATCCTACCCCAAACATAGCAAGAACTATTTTGCAATTCATGGAGGGAAAAAACAGACCAAGTCACTTCTGAAACCCTATAGTTTTGTGACTCGGTCCAGATGCAGATATGCAACACATTTAAAAATTTCAATTCAGCAGCTTCATACCCACATAGGAATCTCTGCTAATCAGTTCATTTATTTTTAGGATTCAGAGGCTTACGTGAGAAGATAATAGCAACATATTTTTGGTCTCCACACATCAAATGATTTTTGGTCTTCAACTTTGCAATGTGGTCACTGCCTCAGAATGAGTTTCTTCAGAAAGGTTAGACTTCTTCTGTGGAAAAACTGGATACTCCGAAAACGGCAAAAAGTAAGTACTTAATGAATTTCTACAAAAGATAAAACAGATATGTATGCTTCAAACTCTTTTAAAGGAGCAGAATTGGATTCAAATACCCTTCATACAGGTAGTCCTCGACTTACAATAGTTTACTTACTGACCAAAGTTACAGTGGCACTGAAATAAAGTGACATGACATTTTTCACACTTATGACGGTTGAACACAGTTCCCATGATCACATGATTTACATTTGGATGCTTGACAACTGACTCACATTTATGACAGTTGCAGAGTCCTTACTTTCTGTGACCTTCTGACAAGTAAAATCAGTGGGGAAACCAGATTCGTTTAACAATTGTTTTACTAATTTAACAACTGCAGTGATTCACTTAACAAATGTGACAAGAAAAGTTGTTAGGCAAAACTCATTTAACAAATTTCTCACTTGGCAACATAAATTTTGAGCTCAATTATGGTCGTAACTTGAGGACTGTATTCCATAAGTTTTAAAGGTAAAATGAGATGTGCTTTTGTGATTAATCTGTTCTGATGAAACATTTTAATTTGAAGTTTGGAATAGTTCGGATATACTAAATTGTTACAGAAGGCCTCCCTGAGAAAGAAGGCTGAATCTACCCAACTTCAATGCATCAGTGTAGAAAATTCTAGAGAGATTCATTTCCTCTTGACGCCCTGTTATACACTGACTCTAATAGAACACAGGGCTGGAAGATAAAAATAGCCAGTGGACTTTTCCTACAGGAAGCAACTGTTCAAAGATTTCAATCTTTTCATCTGGTGTGGTTCTTCAAAGAACAGGAGTTTGTTATGCAAGTGTCTCTAGTCCAAAGCATACCAGACCAGATCATTTGAAGACTATAGATTAAACTGTAGGATTTGAAGTAATTAAACTCATCTTGAAATTGACAAAGTCTTTGGATATTTGGATATTTTCAATGTACTGTACATTTTATACTTTGCAGAAGTGCATTACAGTGGTTTATTGTACTTTTACTGGAGGGAAGGGAAGAGAAAAGTGACTTGGGAGAAGGAAAAAAAATTCATGTTTTGGACTAAATGACAAAATATTATTTTTGATTGAGTGATTGATTTAAAACATTTATATAGCTGCCCATCTTCTGGGCAGCTCCCAATCAAAGTTAAAGCAACATATAAAACTGTATTAAAGCTATAAAATGAAACAGATTAAAACTTTAAAAACAATAACAATGTTTAAACAGCAAACAAAGCAATTAATGATGGAACTAGCAAATCCTATCCAGAAAATAATGGCAAGCCAGAGGGAAGAGAGTTGGGACTATACTTTTGGATACACCCATTCCTGAGGCCATACCTTAGAAACACAGCATTTCACCAATTCACTTTTAAAAGAGGGCATGAGGCTGTGCAATTTTACACACCTTGTTGGTACAGACAAACCCCACTTCAATTTTGAATACAAACTGGTGATAGAACAATGATTAAAATTGGGATGGAGTTAATGGAATAACTAATTTGCTAGTTATTATATTTCCTTGACATAGATAAGACTAGTCAGGACAGTACCTTTAACTATTACTGAAACTATTCTGATGTACTGGATTTGTAATATGACAATTTACAACAACCAAGAAATTGATTTTGAAGAAAGGCAAGTTGAAAACTCCACTGTTTTATTATCCTGGATATTGTGCAGTAGTGGTCTTCAGCAACAACATTTATTGACTCAAAACTGGAACTAAGGAACAGTAGGCAAATGCCTGTAATTTATACTCTAGGCCCACAACACCTTAACCAATCACAATACTTGAAAAAGCCCACCAAATATGAATGTTTTAATTTTCCCTCCAAAACAGTTGGAGTTAACAGTTAGGGTCATGTAAAGCTAAGTTTCAATTTGGCAGGGTTTAACACACACACACACACACACACACACACACGTGCGTGCGTGCACACACACAAACACACACACACACACATTATGTAATATGACAATTTACAACAGCCAAGAAATTGATTTTGAAGAGAGGCTTAGAATTAGATTCTATCTCTCTATCTATCTATCTATCTATCTATCTATCTATCTATCTATCTATCTATCTAATACATAACACTGAACATTTCCACTTTTTCAATCAATCTACATATATTTCCACCACCGTCCCACAGTCCAAGCATCCAGAAGCTTTTTTAAGGGTTGGTTGGAGAAAATTAAAACCTGAGGCCAATGTTAATGCTCTTTCTTAGGTTTCCTTTAAGTCAGATGTAATAAGCCACCCTACTCTGAAAATTAATGGCAGAACATTTTAAAATACGAGATTTTTATTTTCAACTCCGGAACACAGAATGCTGAAGGAACCAAACATAAAGAGTGCCGTCCTATGCATGTTTATTGTCACTGTCTTCAACTTCATGGTTACTGGAGAATAAATGCCCTGAATGCCCAACTTGGTGCTTTGCCAATGATGGTCAGATTATGACACAAGTCAAAGATGACATGCCATAACATTTTGGGTGACATGCCAGCATTCACCCACACAGAACTGTCGCTATTCTTGAAAGCGTGCAGAATTTTCAGAGGCTGTGGAAGCCCTGCAAGAATGAGGAATGGGCAGCCTCCGTATCCTCCAGAAATCATGTAAGAGGGTCATGCTATTCAAGGCCTCTGGAGCCTCTGAAAATGGTGGAAGAATGGGCAGTGCTTTCACATGGTTTTTGGAGGCTGCAGAAGTTGCAAAAGAGCATTCTCTGAAGTCACTTAAAGAACGAAGGCCTCAGGCAATCCAAAGCAGCCTCAGGTAGGCCTCAAGGCCCAATCAATAGAAAGAGAACACTGCCTGAAGATAAGCAGTGCACAACAGATCCTGGGGAGTGCTGGGCCATGAGGGCAATGGCACCATTCCTCATAGATTGCGTACTTTGGGGAATGGTGGAAGGTGGCCTTTTTGAGTGGCAGTGTGGTGGCAGTAGGGCCAAAGTTAAGGTCCAGCTTTCCACTTTAGACCCAGCCTTGCCGCTGCCTCTGAGTGCCACTGTTCAGCCTAAATTGGGAGAGAGGAGAGAAATAGAGAATTGTTTCTTTTAAGGGGAAATATACTAGGAAAGTCAAGTTAGACATTTCCCTAATTTTTGACATGCCATGCCCAAGAGGTTCACCATCATTGTCCTACACATACTTATTTGAAAATGTGTAGGATTTTAGCATTGAAAACATGAAAGCTTAAATGACTGCCTGTTCTTTATAAAATGGTATACTCCAAACTATGCAATCTGATTAGCTAAAAGACTAAGCATTGGATTGGTTCATTAGGAACCAATCCAAAAGAGCCACTGAAAGGCAGCAAAGCCGGCAGGCAAGCCTGTATAAAAAGGCTGCCGCGGCTTCAGCCAAACCGTTCCGTTACTGTTGCTCACTTGAATAAAGACTTTGTTTGTTGGAAACCGGTCTACCTCGCGTTTTTCCGGACGTAACACTGGCGACGAAGGTGGGATCGTCCGAAACGCGAGACTGAGCATGCGGCAGAAAGAATTCCAGGCTAAAGTAACGGCTGGGAATAACGCACCACCCGCACCCTTCAATCCCAACGAAGAGGATTGGGAGTCATACGTAGACCGTTTCCTGATGTTCTTAGAGAGCAATGAGATGGAAAAGACCTCAGACCAGCAGAAGAGGGCTGTATTCCTAACACATTGTGGACCAACCGTTTTTAAAATGGCCAAAGCATTGGCGAAGCCCAGAGACGTGAAACAAATGACCTGGTCTGAACTTCACCAAATGTTAAAGGCCCACTATGTACCAGTAGTGTCAAATCTCATCAAGAGGCATGAATTCTACAAAAGGGATCAGAAGGAAGGTGAAACCATCGCTGACTTCGTGGCAGCTCTCCGACAACTGGGGGGAGCTTGCAAAATCCTGAACTTATATGAAGCCATGCGAGATCGAGTTGTCCTAGGTCTGAGAGACTCTAACTTACAAAGTAAACTACTAAATAAACCCAATATCACAGTGGCTGAAGCGATCACAGAAGCCACAGCAGCAGCAGCCACGAAAAAGTCAGCAGCCACTATGAAACTAATGAACTCCAATAATGACGTGATGACCCTACCCAGAGGAAAGAAGCAAGTTCCCACCACAGCTCATCACGAAGAATTCAACAGTCCATCAGAAACAGAAGATGAGGACGATGAGGTCCATCGCCTGTACGCCAACAAAAAAAGGTGCGAAAAAAGAAATTGGCGGGAATGCGCTGGCTGCGGGGGAAACTATCTTCGAGCCGATTGCAGATTCCTTGATGCCATCTGCCAAGCTTGCAAGAAGAGGGGACACATTGAAAAAGTCTGCAGGAATGGAAAAAATAACAGCCCAAACAGACGCAGTAACTCCCCACTACCAGCTGAAGCAAAGCAAGCCGAAAAGAAATGGGAGCGCAACAAATGAACCGGCAACTGAGAAAAGACCCATCAAACTATCACTATTGGAAGTGCCCAGACGGAAAGCGGGGGAAAAGTCAAGATTGTTGTAAAAATTGAAGGAAGCCCCTGCGAGATGGAAGTCGACTCAGGATCCTTCCTGTCAATGGTGTCTTGGAACACAATCAGATGGCTGGTTCCAAACATCAAATTAAAAGAACTCCAGAAACAAAAATTAACTCTAAAAGACTATCAAGAAAACCGAATCCCTGTGGTAGGTCTAGTACATTTCCGAGTCACATACAAGCAGCACGCTGAGGTTCTGCCTCTAACCATAATCAATCAGGACCACCCCAGCCTCCTGGGCATCGAATGGTTCGCACCATTGGCCATCGTAATGACTGGGGTGAGCCGAGTAGCCGCAACCGACTGGGAAGAGAGCCTGATTCACGAGTTCCAGGACATCTTCGACGGCACCTTAGGCAGGTACAGGGGGACCCCAATTTCCTTTAGTTTAGACCCTCAGATAGCACCTAGAAGATTAAAAGGCAGACGAGTCCCCTTTGCTTTAAAGGCCAAAATTGATGAGCAGTTAAATAAATTAATTGAGCAAGGGGTCATAGAACCAATTGACCATGCTAAATGGGAGACACCAATAGTAACACCTGTTAAACCTGATGGGTCAGTACACATCTGCGGAGACTACAAGGCTATCCTGAACCATGCATTGCAGCAAAGCGCATACCCTGTACCAATCGTGCAACATTTACTGCACTCGCTAGGGGGAGGAAATTTTTTTGCCAAGTTTGATTTAGCTCAGGCATATCAACAGCTTCCAGTAGACCCAATAATGGCTGAGGCACAGACAATAGTAACTCACAGAGGGGCATTCAGATGTAACAGACTTCAATTTGGAGTGAGCATCACCCCAGTCGTTTTCCAAAGCCTTATGGAACGCCTACTAAATGGAATTAAAGGGGTCATGCCATATTTTGATGACGTCCTAATTTCGGCTAAAAACACGACCCGATTAGTGAAAAGACTGAAAGAAGTGCTAACCAAATTGAGAGAATCCGGCCTGAAAGTCAAAAAAGAAAAATGCTGTTTAATGATTGATTGCGTCGAATTTTTGGGGTATTTAATTGACAGTGAGGGTTTACACCCTACAGAAAAAAAAGTCAAGGCTATTAGAGACGCACCACAGCCAAAAAAAAAAACGAAATTACAAGCATTTTTAAATCTAATAAACTTCTATAACATATTCTTCCCTCACAAGGCAACGATAGCTGAACCGTTACATCGTTTATTGGATAAGAAAACTAGTTGGACTTGGGGGCATAGAGAACAAAAAGCATTCCAAGGCATAAAAAATCTGTTAACCTCAGACACCATTCTTATTCAGTTTAGTAACACACTTCCATTGACGGTCACCTGTGACGCTTCACCATTTGGAGTCGGTGCCATCCTGAGCCACCAATTGCCTGATGGGAGAGTGGCACTTGTTGCCTTTTACTCGAAAACACTTTCTAAAGCAGAATGCAACTATAGTCAATTAGACAGAGAAGCCCTGGCAATTGTCACTGGAGTTAAACGTTTTCACGAGTACCTCTATGGGAGAACATTTTCAATGGTAACTGACCATAAACCACTACTAGGAATTTTGGTGGGAAACAAACCCACACCGAACATTTTATCTCCTCGAATGACTAGATGGTCAGAATTCCTAGCAGCGTACTCCTACACTTTTATACATCGACCAGGAAAACAGATCTCCCATGCAGACGCATTTAGTCGAACACCGCTGCCAATGACGGAGGAAGACCCGGCGCCAACAATTACCACCCTGCAGATAGAAACCTGCCCCGAGCTACCGATATCTGTACATGATGTCACCAGAACAACCGCTAAAGACCCAGTGACTGCCCACATTTTAAACTGGGTAGGTAAAGGTTGGTCGGAAAACCAAAAAAACTGAAAACTTTAAATCTTTCTGGACCAGACAGACTGAACTGTCAATACAAAAAGGGTGTTTATTGTGGGGTGATCGGGTGGTAATTCCTTCCAAATTACAAACTAGAGTGTTGGGTATGCTTCATGAAGGCCACCCAGGCATCGTGAAAATGAAAAGCTTGGCTAGGAGCTATGTATGGTGGCCTGGTTTAGACAGAGATATTGAGTACTGGGTTGCCACATGCAATAAATGCCAGAAAACCAGGCCATCACCACCACAAGCTCCTATAAGGGACTGGGAGACCCCACGAGGCCCTTGGTCTTGGATCCATATTGACTTTGTGGGTCCGACCAGGGGGCATACTTTCTTGATTGTTGTAGATGCATACTCAAATTGGTTAGAAGTTGCAATAATGTCATCTACAACAACCGACGCCATTATAAAAAAGCTAAACAAGCTATTCGCAACCCATGAGTTGCCGGACATCCTAGTGTCCGACAATGGGCCACAACTGACCACTATACAATTTGAACAAAATCTAGCCTCCTTAGGCATACGCTATGCACTAACTGCACCAGCTCACTCGGCGGCAAATGGTAGGGCTGAGAGAATGGTCAGGTTTACTAAGAAGGGTTTGGAGAAAATGGACCCAGGGGATGTCCAGGACAAAGTGAACCGTTTACTCACCCTCTAACATATCACCCCCAGCACTGTGACTAACAAAAGCCCAGCAGAATTGCTAATGGGGAGGAAACTTAGATCACATTTGGATAGGTTACATCCAAATTACACCTTTGAGAAACCCCCCAACTCTTCCAGCCGTTTCCGCACGTTTGAAATCGGTGACCTAGTCTATGCAAAGAACTTTACCAGGGACCCTCTATGGCTTCCAGCCACAATCACACAAATAACAGGCCCCCGGTCCTACCGTCTGACCGTAGACGATGGCAGGGAATGGAAATGGCACATAGACCAGCTTCGTTCCTGAAATATTGAGCGAAATACACCCGAGCAACCTCCAACAATAAAAATCGACGTAAACAAAACCAAAGAGGGGGGGGGTAATACAAGAAAATAATACTGAAGGGAAAAACGAACTGTTAAAATTAAACCCAGAACATCTAACCAATCAAAAATAGCAAAAAGAACACTTACGGTTAGATGAAACTGGCAGAAATAATCCACAGGTAGAGGAACCCATCCTGGAAGGGGCCAGCAAAGCCAGCTCGATCTGCCTGGGAAAACCAGGAGGGAGCGGCAAAACCACCGGCCTGAGCAACTCAAGCGGTAGCAACCTTGCTGACTCACCCTTCCAGGCAGTTCCATGGAGAAGAGCCGGAGAGACAGCGATCCCGTCCGAACCGCTCGAAGTCTCAAGCAAAAATGAACTGCGCAAGTCAAGTAGAGTCAGAAGAAGCCCCGCCTACCTGCGTGACTATGTCACCCATGTAGGACTAAACTAAGGGGGGAGGGGTGTTCTGTATAAAATGGTATACTCCAAACTATGCAATCTGATTGGCTAAAAGACTAAGCATTGGATTGGTTCATTAGGAACCAATCCAAAAGAGCCGCTGAAAGGCGGCAAAGTTAAATAGATGCCATTGGCTACAAGCCAGCAGGCAAGCCTGTATAAAAAGGCTGCCGTGGCTTCAACCAAACTGTTCCGTTACTGTTGTTACTTAAAAAAGACTTTGTTTGTTGGAACCCGGTCTACCTCGCGTTTTTCTGGACGGAACACTGCCATTGTAAAAACAGTCAAAAATAAAACACCAAATAAGATACTTAAAAAGCCAGCCAATATCTGATTTTTAGGCTATGTTTTCCAGACAGAGAACATGAGAACAAAAAGCTAGACATGTCCTCCTTTTGGTGGATTATCTAAATTTAAGTCAGATGGAATGAATGCCATTTCTAAAACAGCGTATGGAATTGATGCATCTAATTGTGTGTTTTTCCCCCTTTTCTTTTCAGCTTCGTCTGCTGGTTGAACTTCTATGGCCGGTTTCTTTATTTCTTGTCTTAGTATGGCTGAGGAAAGTTACCCCAGTCTACCACAAACATGAATGTAAGGGTACATTATTTATATTCATTTTTTTAAAGGAAAGATAGGCTCCTCCTTGGTGAAATTTAAATCAAATCAAAAGTAACTGGGTATTCAGAGGATGTTTGGTTTCTTTCTATTTTACTACAACTACTATCGAACAGAATCTGGTACTGTCAGTTAAGAAGGAAGTAGAAGGTCAATGCTTCTGCTATTCTCAGTCTCAAATTTAAATTTGAGGGGGAAGGGAAATCAAGGATTGACCAGCCCTTGACTCTCCAGATGGAAAAAGGATATGAGATGACATCATCCAGGAAGCATTTCCCTGCTTGATTTGTTGCTGCTTGGGGGATTCATGAAGATGCTAACATAAAGATATTCCCAATTTAGATCATACTTTACTTCCAGCCTTAACTTGGCCATGCCATGGTTCACTCCTCACTTCTTCCCAAGTCCATTTGAAGCTTATCTTAACTTTCCGTTTTCTTCACAAAGCAGAGAACAAGATACAGAAAACTAGAAGTCTCAATCTGTGCTCTTTCTGCAACTGATAAACAGAAAAGTGCAAAAAAGCTATATTGCTGCAGAAATGTCCTTCTTGCAGCTCCTCTAGGTTATGGAAAGCCCAAAAATTATCCCACCCACCACCAGTCCCTTAATACATGTATATGTATGCTCTTGTGTTTGCAATGCACACTGAAGAAAAAAAAACTTTTAGCTGAAAAAGCAGCTGTTACAAAGAAATGGCTAGAAAGACATTAGACTGCTATTCTTCTGTTGCAGTTAAACCCAGCCTTACTCACAGGCTTGTTATAGTGATAAAATGATTAAAATAAAATAACTGAGATCCAGTGTAAGGGACATATGGGTTATCCCACTCTTATGGGATAACTTTGGGACAGTTACTATCTCTCGGTCCAGTCTAATTCGCATATTTGTTGTTATGAGGAAAAATTGGAGGAAGCACCACCTATACTTTTTTGGGTTCCAAATATAAATGCAATAAAATAAAGATAATAGTATAGCTTCATGTATGTACAGTCGAAGTCTCTTATTGTAGTAAAAAATACAAGGAATAAAACCACTTGCTGAGCAATGATTGTTAGATCGCGGGAAAGAGAGACTTGAGACCAGCGTGACTTTCAGCTCTATATTAGGTTCCTGGAATCAGTCTGACGACGGAGCCGCGGTAGCCTATTTTATAGCGGCTGCTCATGGCTCGTGGCCAATGACGGTTCCTTGAATCTCCCGCCGCTTAGGCGGACCAATCATAGGGCGGCAATTGTTGACCAATCACCATCGCTCGAAGAACCAATCATATTATAGTATTTGTGGACCAATCAGAAAAGGGTATTTCAAGTATGCTAATATGGAACACCCCTCCCCGCTTGGTTTAGCCCAACCTACGTTACATAGTCACGTAAGTAGGCAGGGCTTTTATGGTGTCTACTTGACCTGCGCAGTTCAGTTGCGTTGTTTTCTTCAGCTGGTTCGGAGAGGATTGCTGTTTCTCTCGTCCTTCTCCCTGGAACCTCCTGGAAGGTGGAGTCAGCCATGCCGCTGCCACCTGGCCTATCTGGACTGGTAGAGTCGGCTTGGTTGCTCCCTTCCAGAGTGGCTTCTTGTTGTTTTTGCGCTTCCTGTTCCTCTCTACCAAAGTCATCTCCAGGTCAGTAATTGTGGTTTCTTTCTGGGGCTACTGGTGAAGTTGGTTGGTGGGTTGTTGTTAGGGTTTGTTGCGGTGTTTCTTGTGCTAGTGGAGGGTCTCCCCCTCCTTATTCATGTTTGAGGGGTCTCCCCCCTCTCTGGTTTGGTTATTATTATTATTATTTTAATGTTTACTGTGGTTTTGGCGTGTGTGTGTGTTCTTTTCCTTCACACCCAGGTTTGTTAGTGTTTCTTTCTAATGTTCGTGATCTCAGTTGATCTATGTGTCTCCTCCAGCTTCTTCTGTCCTCTGTTTCTAGTCTGTATGACCAGGGTCCTGTTACTTGGATTATTTTTGCCGGTGCCCGTGAGATTTTTTGCATAGACCAGGTCCCCTGTTCCGAATGTGCGGTCTTTACTAGAGGAGTCTGCTGGTTTTTCAGGGCTGTAGGTGGGGTGTAATCTATCAAGGTGTGATCTTAATTTTCTGTCCATCAATAGTTCTGCTGGGCTTTTATTTGTTGTGGAGTTAGATGTGATGTGTTGTATAGTGAGCATTTTGTAGATTTTTTCTGTATGTCCCCTGTGTCTAATTTCTCTATAGTCTCTTTCATATACCAGACCATGTGTTCCGCCCACCCGTTTGTAGCCAACCAACCCGGCACTGTCAAGGCATGCCTTATGCCGTGTTTGGCGAGGAACTTTTCAAATGTCAATGCTGTGAACTATGGCCCATTGTCTGAAACTAATAGGTCCGGCAACCCATGTGTTGTGAAAAGCCTCCTCAACTGTCTGATGATGGCTTCTGTTGTTGTGGAGTTCATGACGCTTACTTCCAACCAATTTGAGTAAGCATCTATTATTAAAAATGTGTGTCCTTTTGTTGGCCCTGCAAAATCTATGTGTATTCTCGACCAGGGTCCCCTTGGTGTTTCCCAGTCAAGCACAGGTGCAGCAGGGGGTGTAAGTCTGGATTATTGGCATTGTGTGCATGTTTCCACCCATCTCCCAATATCCTTATCCATCCCTGGCCACCATACATAACTCTTGGCCAGGGATTTCATTCGTACGATACCCAGGTGTCCTTCATGCAAGATATTCAGTATTTGTTCTTGGAGTAGTTCCAGTATGACTACCCGATCCCCCCCATAGTATACAACTTTTTAACATTGAGAGTTCTGTCTGTCTGTTCCAGAATGGTTTAAAAGTCTTGTCCGTCTCGTTTTCTGGCCACCCTTTTCCTCCCCACTTTAAAACCCGCGCCATCTTTTTGTCTCATGCGGTTTCTTTCGCAATGTTCGCTGCGGTTATGGGTAGGTTTGGTAATGTTTCAATCTGTAGCATGGATGTGGTTGGTGCCGAGTCACAGTTCAGGCAGGGGAGAATGGCTCTGGGCATCAGCTTGTGATATGTTCTTTCCTGGCCGGTGAATTAATTAGTAATTGTATGCAGCAAGGAACTCGGACCACTTTGTCATTAGTGGTGAAAGTAAGTTTGGGGTGGCCCTGTTTCCTGCGAGTATTCCCAAGAGCAGCTTGTGGTCAGTAATTTGTGAAAAAGTCTTGCAATAGAGGTATTCATGGAATTGCTTGACTCCAGTTATCATTGCTAACGCCTCTCTGTCCAACTGGCTGGAGTTTCTTTCTGCTTTGGACAATGTTTTGGAGTAGAATGCGATCGGCTCTTCTCTCCCATCTGGTAGCGTGTGGCTGAGTACTGCTCTGACGCCAAACGGTGATGCATCGCAGGTGACTGCCAGTGGCAGTGTTTCGAGACCTTGCCTCCCCCCCAATGAATGTAACAGATGTTGCACCACCAGAACGGGGTATGCGCTTTGTAGTGCATGGTTGAGGATGGCCTAATAGTCTCCGCAGATTCGTACAGACCCATCTGGCTTAATCGGGGTCACAATTGGGGTTTCCCACCTTGCGTGGTCTGTTAGTTCCAATACCCCCTGTGCAATGAGTTTATTCAATTGCTCATCGATCTTCGGTTTTAATGCGAAAGGGACTCGCCTTGCCTTTAACCTGATTGGAGCTATGTTCGGATTCAAATTAAGTGAGATAGGGGACCCTCGGTACTTGCCTAGTTTTCCATCAAACACGTTTTGGAAATCTCTCATCAGGCTCTCCTCCCAGTCTGTTTCGGTGATGCTGTTGATTCCGGTCACTCCGATTCCCAGGAGCTCAAACCATTCGAGTCCCAGTAGGCTTGGGTGATCCTGGACTATGATGGTTAGTGGAAGAATTTCCGTGTGCTTCTTGAATTTAACTTGGAAGTGTCCGAGTCCGACTATGGGATCCTGTTCCCTTGGTAGTCTTTCAGGGTCAGTTTTTGGCTCTCCAGTTCCGTTCTTCATATCCTCAGTATCAGTCTCTTAAGTGTGTTCCATGATACTATAGACAGGTATGAACCGGAGTCCACTTCCATCTCTCATTGTTGGCCTTCGATATTGACTTTCACATGTACCTTTCGGGCATTGGTTGCGCTCGAATGCCCAATTGTTATGGTTTGGTGTGTCTCTTCCGTCCGGTAAGTTTCGTTGAGCTGTTTGCCTCTGTTTTCTCAGCTCCAACGGCTCCCTGCTTGTCTTTCTTTCGTTCTGGGGGGGGGTGCTGTCTCTTCGTCTGGGGCTGTAGCTCTTTCGGTTCCGGTAGGGTTTCGGTTCCAAAACAAGGGTTTCGGCAGACCCTTGTTATATGTCCCCGTCTCTCACAGTACCGGCAAACTGCATCTAGGAAACGGCACTCGGAACGGGGGTGATCTCCTCTGCACCCGGCGCACTGGAACTCTGACTTACGTTCTCTCCTCTCACATCTGTTTCATTCTGATTGGAGTCTTTCTATTTCTTCTTCCTTGTCATCAGTCTTGGGCAAGGACTCGATGTCCTCATGGTGCATGGTGGTCTTGTGGTTTCCCTCTGGTTTCTTCTCCCAGGGTTGGCTTGTCTGTGCTGGTGTTTTCTGGTTTTCCATATTCATTTGCCACATTGTGTCTGCTGATTTTTTAGTGGCTTCACCTGCAGTGGCCTCAGCGATGGCCTTGGTGACTGTGATGTTTGGTTGGGTTAGCAGTCGGCTCTGCAAGGTGAGGTCTCTCAGTCCAAGGACCACGCGGTCCCTCGTAGCTTCATCCATGTTGAGGAACTCGCATGCCCCTCCAATGTCCCTTAGTGCCACTACGAAATCTCCGATGCTTTCACCTTCTCCCTGGTCCCATTTATAGAATTCAAGTCTCCAAATAAGGCTGGAGACGGTTGGTGCATTATGGGCCTTCAGAATTTTTTCCAAATCTGGCCAAGCCATCTGCTTTACATCCTCAGGTTTGGCCAATGCTTTGGCCATCTGGAACACTGCGGGTCCACAGTGTGTCAGGAACACGGCTCTCTTTCTGTTGTCGGAGATCCTCTGTTCTGTTGTCGGAATTCCTTATTGCTCTTGAGGAACATGAGGAATCTGTTGATGTATGATTCCCAGTCCTCTGTCACTGGGTTGAATGGTGCAGGTGGTGAGTTGGTGCCGGCCATTTCGTCTTCGCTCAGTTCTTGTTGCCATGTGCTCAACTGGTCTCCTTCTCAGAATCCCACCTTTATCACCAGTGTTAGACTGCGGGAAAGAGAGACTTGAGACCAGCGTGACTTTCAGCTCTTTATTAGCTTCCTGGAATCAGTCTGACTGTGGAGCTGCGGCAGCCTATTTTATAGCGGCTGCTGGCGGCTCGCGGCCAATGACGGTTCCTAGAATCTCCTGCCGTTCAGGCAGACCAATCACAGGGCAGCAATTGTTGACCAATCACCATTGCTCGAAGAACCGATCATATTATAGTATTTGTGGACCAATCAGAAAAGGGTATTTCAAGTATGCTAATATGGAACAGTGATGATGATATGAAAGCAGGTCAGCATGTCTGCATCAAGCAGACTTCTCTCTATCCATGGTTGCATAACTGCTATCAGTTGGAGTAGAGAAGCGTGAATGATATTTTCTTGATGATGCTATTACATCATAGTTGGTAATGAAACACCTGCAACAAAATCACCATGCTCAGAGGGCACCAAGGACCCCACATGATGCAGTCTAAAGAGTTTACAAATTAGAATTATCATATCTGAACTGCAAAGCTCTAAAATTAAATGATCACCAGGGTACAACAAAGAATTTAAATATCTCTTTGATCTTGTCTAGTGGTATCCTGTTTTTTTTTTTTTTGCAGCTCTAATGCAGGTAGTCCTTGACTTACAATCATATGCTCAGTGACCAGTGGTGGGATTCAAATTTTCTTACTGCAAGTTCTGTGGGCGTGGCTTGGTGGGCGTGGCATGGGAAGGATAATGTAAAATCTCCAGTCAGAGGCGGTATTTGCCAGTTTTCTTAACTAAAAATTTCTGCTACCGGTTCTCTAGAACTGGTCAGAACCTGCTGAATACCACCTCTGTTAGTGACTCTCTGAAGTTACAATGGTACTAAAAAATGTGACTTATGACTGTTTTTCATACTTATGACTCTTGCAGTATCCCCATGGTCACATTGTCATATTCCAGGGTCATGTGATTGCGTGTTGTGATCTTTGGAGAAGCAAGATCAATGGGGAAGCCAGAGTCACTTAAGAAACATGTTGCTAACTTAACAATTGCAGTTAACAACTGTGGCAAGAAAAGTCATAAAATGGGGCAAAACTCACCTAGGAATTATCTCGCTTGGCAACAGAAATTTTGGGCTCAGTGATGGTCGTAAGACGAGGTCTATCTGAATGGGAGATAGCACACAAGATATTGAAGTTTACATGGAGTACTGGTGAATGGGTAGTGAGAAATCTTGTCCCGAAAAAACAAAGTTATTCAACAGCATCTACACTCATCCCCACTTATGGATTTGCTTACTGGGCTCTTGTAAGAGAAATGGTAAACAGTCAATACTCCAACCCCATCCAAAAGCTGACCCATTTCTAGCCAACTGAATTTACGTCAGCAATTTAGTTAAAGATTAAACTTCTGTATTCAAATTCTTCGTAACTGAAATGTTATGCCATGTATATCTAAGTCAAATTTAAGTTTCAGTCAAATTGAATATGTTTATATCTTATCCCCAAAGCAAAAATTGTTTGTATAAATGAAATACTTTCACTGCAAGTGGCTTTGATTCTCAATGCTACTGTTTCATGTCATGTGTTTGTTTCTTACATGAAGGTCACTTTCCAAATAAAGCCATGCCTTCTGCAGGAACTCTGCCGTGGTTACAGGGCATCTTTTGTAACATGAACAATCCATGTTTCAAAAGCCCCACCCTTGGAGAATCTCCAGGTGTCGTCTCCAACTATAATAATTCCATGTAAGTAAGTGAAGGATTTCCTTGTCTTTTAGGCAGGAGGAGAAAAGATTCACATGTGGCAGTCTGACATCCATGTAAGATCTGTTCTTCATCTAAATATTATTTAAATAGATAATATCCAGTATTATTTATTTGTTCATTGATTTCCAAACTTTAGCATGTCTAATTTCATCTATTTCAGTGTGTTAATTCTGGGTTTTTTTTTAATCATTTACAATGAAATTACTCTATTTGCTTCTTACTAACCTTTTCTTCATCTGTCTTTCATTCTTATTAAGAAATGCACTAAACAATAATCTAACCACTAAGAACACTGCCACTAACACAGATAGGACAAGCCATCAGTTATGAACAGAGAGCAAACTGACTGAAGGAGAAGAATGGTTTAGAAATATGAAATATAAATAAATAGGAATTTTCAATGAGTTCCAAAAAGCAAATATGGAAGTAAAAAAACAAATTTTACCTTAGTCTTATTCTCCCAGTGCTCTGCAGACTGGCTGATTTCTACAAGATAGCTATGGGGAATAGTCTTAAGCATTTTTTACTTCTCTACTATTGTCCATTTCAGTTTAGCAAGAGTATATCAAGACATTCAAGAGGTATTGCTTGAAATCAACGAAAGAGACTTGGGTAAATTCTGGGAAGAACTACGAACCATGACCCAGTTTATGGAAACAATGAGGACCAACCCTGAAAAAATTACAGGTAACTGTCAATTCTGTTCTCTTTCCTGCCCGCCCAGCCCCTCCCAAATACCAGAGAACTACATTAAACAGGAGAGAAAACTCCCTTGAGAACTAAAATCATACCAGGTAGGTTGACTGCTGGCAACAAAACAAATGGATCCATATTAAAAGGGGAAAAAAAGAAAATACTTTAAATATCTCCAACATATAAGTAACCCAAGGTTTCTCAAAAATTTCTCAAATGCATGGGGATATAATTAAATTTGGCCTATTTAAAACCAAACTTTGCCCTCTGTGAGGCTACCTACAATCACTGTTTCATTTAGATTAAGAGGTAAAGGGAATTTAAAGCTAAAAACCAGGGCTACTCTCAGAATTAAGTGATGCTTCTTGTAATGTCAACTTTAAACGTGGGGAAATACTGGAATATAGGAATAAGAATTGTTTGGTCTGTAATGTTTAATTTATGATAGCAATCATTCAGCCTTGCCACTGGCAAATGATGAAAACGAATGGCTTCTTATCAGTCATCACCTTCTATATAAGTTTAAGGACATTTCTTTTTCCCCAGTGGTTAAGCAGTGCAGTGTTTTGAATTGTGGTTAAGCTATTCAAAGGAACGAACAGAGGGAAACTTCAAATAATTAAGCCACAGCAGGTGCTTCCATTTGATTAATGAGAGATCTACTTTATTTAGCATAATGATTAATCCAGCTTTGGTCATGAGAAACTAATTGGAAGGATTCAAGGCTCCCTACAAGGCAGGATCTAAAGTGACTGCAACTTTCTTTGGGCAAATAAACTGGAGAAAGAGAATCCAGAACTATTTATTCTTAAGTAGCTGAAACCCACCCACCCTGGCCCAGTAACCAGGAACAACAAAACACTTGAGCTTTGAAGTTCACAGCACCAGGCCTTTAAAACTTTTGGGTCATCCTTTGAAATCTCTGGTCTGCGTCTTTTGAGCGTGCCAACTCTTTTCAGTGTGCAGAAAAATAAATAAGTGTATTCCAAATGCCAAGCTTCTTGTGTAATGTGCAATACAACTACCATTTCGCATTCAGATATTGTCCTTGAAGCCTTCAATGCTGCTTACTTTGTTAAATGAAGGGAATTCTTTTTGAAGAGTGTTTCCCAAACCTCTGGAATGTTCCATTGCAGGTAGTCTTCGACTTACAATCATAATTGAGCCCCACATTTTTGTGGCTAAGTGAGATGTTTGTTAAATGAATTTTGCCCCATTTGATGACCTTTCTTGTCACAGTTGTTAAATTAGTAACACAGCTGTTAAGTGAATCTGGATTTCCCATTGACTTTGCTTGTCAGACCCCTGGACGTTGCAACCATCATAAATATGAGTCAATTGCCAAGCATCTGAAATTTGATCACGTGACCAGGGGGGTGCTGCAATGGTCATAAATGTGAAAAACAGTCATAAGTCACTTTTTTTCAGTGCAATTGTAACTTTGAATGGTCACTAAATGAACTGTTGTAAATCGAGGACTACCTGTATTAAACTCCAGCTACCTTTGGCCTTTTATTGCTTTTTTATATAACCCATAAATACCTTTTGCTAAGGGATTTACTGCACATCAATAACATGTAATAATCTTCATATATAACTCATATGTTTCTGGAGCTATTGCTACAGGCCACTTGGCATTCCTCATTCTGGTATCTTGAATTATGTTTTTATCGTAGCTTGGAATTCTTGCAACAATAGATCAATACATCAGATTTGAAAAGGCTAATTCTTTATCCTTATGCTCTATCTATACTGTTCTAAGTCCTCATCAAGGTTTTTTAATGTGACATAACAAATACACCACACCAAAAAATATTAGATGGCACTTAGAAAGTCAGCACATTGACAAATGTCCATCTGTAAATTACAAAAGGCCCCACAGCTTGAATCCACACATATACTTCACTAATACATTATGACATCTTAGGTTCTTGGAAGGAACTCAGTGCAAATGAAGGTCAATACCAGTTAAACAACACAAAGCTGTGATTTCTCATTGTTATGTATATAATGCTGGTGTAGGTCGAATCACTTTTTTTTGTATTTATAGTGTTTTTTAAAATAGAGTTGAAAGATTTTCTCATACATAATTTCACATTCCTCAGACAATTCACAATCCTGTTAGATAGCCCAGTAACATTAACTTCATCTTTCATAAAGCTAGGAATGGGATGAGGAGCAAGTAAATTTGTGTGACGTTGTGGTTTGCTTAAAAATAGATTTTGCTCTACCAACGCCTAACTATTTTTTCTTCCTATTTTTTTCTTCCTATTTTTTTTTACTATTTTTCTTACTATTTTTTTTTGCTTAGGAAGAGGAATACGAATCCAGGATATCTTAAAAGACAGAGAGAATTTAACCAAGTTTCTACTTGAAGATGCAGGCCTTCCTGATACCGTGGTCTACCACCTATTTAATGCCGTAGTGCGACCTGAACAAGTGAGTTGACAAGCTTCTTAAAAATGGGAAGCTTCTGTGTTATAAGGGTTCGGGTATTCACAGCTTTTTCCCACTGTTTGGATCCAACAATATTGTTGCTAGTAAATAGAACTTAAAGCATAATACTGTAATACAGAGGTGTCAAACTCGCATCATTATGGCATCATCACATGACGTAGCGGGACTTTTTCCCCTTCACTAAACTGGGCATGGGCATGCGCGTGGCCAGTACGTGATGCATACAGTCTGCAAGCCACAAGTTTGACAGTCCTATAATAGAAAACAAAATTAGGCAACAATCTAATTCATTGAATACCACCTGCTTTAAGTGAGGAACAAAGAGAGAAAATGTTTTTAGCCACACCTTGGCTATGAGTTGTTCAGAACAAATATAACACAATCATAATCAAAAGTAGGATGCTTTGAAATCTGCTTCACTCTGTAGTTTTGCATCCAGATTTCTGAAACAAGAGTTTTCCACCCATTTTTACCCCTGAGTAAGGAGGTTCTGAGAAGTTTGCTTTCACAGATGCATTAAAGCTACTGGAAATTTTAATTTTTCTGTTCTGTTTTGTGGAAATATTTTTTCCACAAAAATTTCTGGTATGCTGCAGTTCTGCAGTTTCAACAGAACTGTGAATGCAAGCAGAACCAGATGATTCCTTAAATAGAGTGCAGAAGCACTAGAGCAGAAGCACTCCAATGACTGCCTGCCTATTGACTGTCCATTGTTAGAGGTAACGTGGTTTGGTCTGCAAAAACTGAGAAGACCTCTAGGGTGGCAGGAAAAAAAGATATATAAAACACTGACTTTGGGGTCTAATGGTCTTCTGGATTTTTGAAGTCCAGGTTTGTGTCAGTCTTGTGAGATAGACAGGACAGGAAGTACAGCCAAATGAACAAGTTCTAATTTATTAAAGAATCTTGCAGGTTAGAAGGTACATTTCTTCCGGATACCTTTACAAACCAAGAAACTAGGGAGGTTCCCTTTTGAGATGTTTGCTATGCCCACATTCCTGCTGTGGGTTATGTTGTCCCCTATCCATCTATTACCCTGGCTGGGCCCCACCCCCCACCCCGGTCTTCCAAGGTCATTCCCATACACCATTACATCATGGCCCAGACCATTCCTTTCTCTTGGAGAACAAAGTTATTTGTGTGTTGAAAGGTCTCATAAACCAGTTGTTGGTATGATGGAAGAGCTGACTAGATGGACAATGGAATGGGAAAGGAGGTGCTATCGTGTCTTTCAGCTCAAGCAGTAAAATGCCTTGATCTGGCCCTGAATGGATCCCAAATCTTTCAGTAGGAGAAATGCTAGAATTCACAATCCCCGCTCTTCACGTCAGCAGGGCAGAGGTGAAAGGGCATTGCTGGGACATTGTCTCAGGTGAATTGATTGGGCCCTTGAAAGATAGATCTCCTGTCTTGAATTAACACCAAACAATAGCTATTTTGTTTTCTTCTTTTTAATTCTTTTACTAGAGAATTGCAGTCCCTGGTTATTCTGCACCCATCTTATCTTCATAGCTGACTTGTGTGTAATTCAGGCATTGGCTCTTGTGTGGCTGCAGAACTGAGAAAGGAATGTGGTGCAAATAATTGAGGTCTGCTGAAACAGATCTGGGGAACTAAAGCCTTTCTTACTGAGGAGAAGAGAAAGACACTGGCTGAATGGCACAATTCCTCTTTATAATTTTTTCTTTTTTTCTTTTTTTTTGTTGTTGTTATATAATGCTCAGAAGTGGGAAATGCGTGTGGTTATTTATGGCCAGCAGGAGATGGAATTAATGAGCCTGCCTTTCACTCTGTTTCCAAATTATAGATGGTTTGTGTGACTTTTGTGGAACTATTCAGTTGATTAGATTCTGACCGGTGCTGTAGGAAACTCCCTAGCAGCTCTTTTATTTGTGCAGAAGGAAAAAAAAAGTCTGTGTAACATGAATATTAGTAGCAAATTATGCCAGCCTAAACTGGTCCAGTAAATCACATTTGATTTCTCATTCTAAAAAAATAATACAAGTAGGTACATGGCTAAGTCACCTTGAAAAAAAATACCCATTTGAGTCCCTCTGATCATCTTTAAATTTATTTTGAAAATCTTTGAAACAGTGATGCATGTAAAACATTTTCAATGAAATCCAATCTCGCTCTTATGAAGAACTTAGTCTCAGTTATCCTTTGAGAAACCTACCGTATTTAAGTGCTCGACTATGTCAGAATCTGAATACAGGCAGTCCTCCACTTACAACAGTTTATTTGCTGACTGTTCAAAGTTACAACGGCACTAATAAAAGTGACTTATGACCATTTTTCATGGTTACGACTTTGCAGCATCCTGTTCTGACCCACGCCCTTTTTCAACAAATCAAACACAATCCAAAAGGAACAGAAACCTTGTAATGCTTTTACAAAATAATTAGCTGTGATAAGCACAAGCCTTGCCAAACTATGTGAGACTTTCCAAACGATAACAGACAAGAAATAATTTGCAATACAAGAATCTTCAAATACAAACTCAGGATACTGGAATATCCATGAGGCTGGAGTTTCAAAGCGTCTTTGCTTTCTGCAAAGTACATTCCTTTCAAAGCTGGCTATTATCTTCTTGAAGGAGGGGCCATTACCTTGCAGTCTTACTCCCGAGTCACCCGTGCTGTTGTAGCTCTCTTTCCTACAAGCAATCCTGCACGCGCGTGCACTTAACACAGGCTCCTCGGGAATCTCCTAATCACTGCTGCCAGCCCCCATAATCTCTGAAGGCAGCAGTCCACTCCCAAATGGTCCTGGCCCCTCATATGAATCCTCATTCTCCTCAGCCATCTGCACCTGCTGCCGGCTAACCACAACACATCCCCACAATCATGTGATCAAAATTTGGCAACTGATTCTTATTTATGACCATTACTGTGTCCCAAGGTTATGTGATCTCCTTCTGCAACCTTCTGAAAGTTAACAGGAAAGTCAGTTTCACTTAACAACTGGGTTACTAACTAATCAACAGTAGTGATTCACTTAACAATTGGGACAAGAAAGGTTGTAAAATGGGGCAAAACTCACTTAACAAATGTCTGACTTGACAACAGAAATTTTGGGCTCAATCATGGCCATAAGTTGAGGACTACCTGTAGGGAAGAGTGTTTATCAGTTTTGTTAGAATAAAATCCCATATCTGCTATTAATACAGATTATAGATCAGGATAGACAATAACTTCCACAACACTGGCATTACTACAGAGAAGCAGTGCTAGGCAGTGCCTTAACCCCCCAAACCTTCCCAAAATACAGCAATTTCTTCCTGCTAGATCTAATAATTGATTAGGCAAATTCTGACAGGAATAGATTATGATCATATTAAGATGTGGCTGGAGAAAAACTTTTCTTTGTGATTTCTGACTTTAGGTTCTTTGTTGGGTGTCGTATGAGGGGGTATTCTTCTTTATGCTCAAACTTATTTAACCCACTGATTATTTTTTCAACCGACTGACATATACCGAGATTCCATCTGGGAACATGTATGCTTTGCAAATCTCTTTCTGCTTGAAAAATAGTATCTTATTGTGGTCGGTTAAGCCAAAGTGCATGGCTCCTCCACAGAACAGACTTTGCCATTGTCATGGGACTTTCTGATGCTTCTTTGCCACGGCTAATAATATATCCTGTTTCCTCTTCCAATGTCATTCTAAGGAAACTATGAAAAAGAATGGATAGTCCCAGCAATGCTGTTTACAAGTATTTCAGTCTTCTGTAAAGAACTGCACACAGCTGAAGAGCTGACCTCGTAAGCACCCTGGGAGTGCAGGAAATGACACACACTCACACATAAAAGCTCAACCTAATCTGGAGGCTAACTAACTGAGAAAATATTTTGTTTCACCTCTCAAAAGTGCTTGCTGAACAATGGCACGCCGATAAAATTACTGGAATTTATTTCCCAACTGCTGCTTTCAGGTTACAAGAGAGATAACGGGGCTGTTTCTGACTCATAGGAAAAGCTGGGCTGCAAAGAAAACCAGATGGGTAGTTGAAGAAGAACATTTTTGAATTGGGACTTCATTTAAAATTATCTGTAGAAGTGACATTTAATAATTAGTAACCTATTTCTTCAAATCAATATTTTTAATATTAAATCCTCTATTGGCCCTGGTTCCATGAAGAATATCCATAGAATAGTATTTAGATTGATGCTTTTGTTTCCACTTTTGTACCACAAAATGTATTGAAATGTACCACAACATCTACAAATCACAAAATAAAGATTCTCAAGATAACCTAGTCATTCTACAATGGCTTGAATACATCCTAATTGTGTCAGCATTTTCTTGGCAACTATTATGGATTATGATTCCTTACTTCTTCTGGGAAGTATTTTAGACATCCTAGTTCAATCTACTACTTTGGGATTTCCGGTTTGTCTCCCATCCAACTAATAAAAAGATTTTTTCCTGATTGCAACTTCATTTCTGGATACTGGTAGGAATCTAAAGGCCGTGTCACACTGCCCAACGGATGCAAAAAGGACACAACGGAAGAGAAAAATGTTACATCCGTTGTATCCGCGCTCAAAAGGGGCAAAAATTTGCATAATTGGAGTGGATAACACGGACGCGGGGAGGACGCAGGGCGGATGCAAAGTGGATGCGGAATGGAAGCCCAGCGGATGGAAGCGGATGGAAGCGGAAGGCGCAACCGCAGGGCTTCCGGGGGGCCTCAGCAAAGCGGACGCGGAACGGAAACAACGGATGCAGAACGGATGCACAGCGGATGAAGCGGATGCACAGCAGAAGCCTAGCGGATGCACAGCGGAAGCCTAACGGATGCCTGGCGTTCACTGCGCATGCGGGGGGGATGCATTGCGCAAGCCCCGTGGATATAAAGGGAAGCAGCTTGCACGTGGCCAGCATTCCAAGGAAAGACCTGCTGCTGGATACCTCGAGTTCTTGCCTGCATGTCTCCCTGCCAGCCTTGCTGGCAGCCTGCCTTCCAGCCTCCCTGCCAGCCTTGCTGCCAGCCTGCCTTCCATCCTCCCTGCCAGTCTTGCTGCCAGCCTGACTTCCAGCCTCCCTGCCAGCCAGTCTGTCTGCCAGCCTTGGTACCTGCCTTCCTGCCAGCCTTCCTGCCAGGCTTCCTAACAGGCTTCCTGACAGGCTTCCTGCCGGCCTTGGTGCCAGCCTTCCTGCCAGCCTTGGAGCCTGCCAGCCTTCCTGCAAGCCAGCAACCCCACAACAATGGGGAAGAAGCGAAAGTCTCAGCAACCTGCCACCATCCCTGGCAAGAGGGACAGGGCCACCCTCCCACCCCATGTCCCTGACTCTGCTTCTGCTGGGGCTTCTGCTGCTTGGGCTCACTCTTCTGGTGCTGGAGCTTCTGCTGTAGCTGCTCCTGGCAGTGGTGCTTCTGCTGCATACTCTGCTGAAGCTGCTCCTGGTCCTGCTGGTCCTGCTCGTTCTGCTTGTGCTCCTGGTCTTGCTGACCCTGCTACTGGTGCTTACTCTGCTGCTGCTCATCCTGGTCTTGCTGCTGCTGCTGCTGCTGCTGCTGATCCTGCTGCTGCTGCTGATCCTGCTGCTGATGATGATTATGGTTATGATCCTGCTGGTGATTATGCTGCTGCTGCTGCTGATGATGATGATGATTATGATCCTGCTGGTGATGATGTTGATGCTGCTGCTGCTGATGCTGTTGGTGTGGAGGAGCAGCCCCTACAAACTGGAAGCCCCTCTGATGAGGGCCCATCTGGTCCTGCCAAAGGGAGGAAGAGGTGTATGCAACAACGGGAGAGGAGGCAGTACTACATTGAGGAAGCGCCCGAGGATGTGGTGCTGGAGTGGCTGAGAGAGAACGACTATCTGTGGCGGAAGGGACACCGGCTGTACAGGGACACCAAGCGGAAGCAGGCTGCTTGGAGAGAGAGGGCGGAGAGTCTGGGCTACACATCGGAGGTGCTTCTCGGCTGGTGGAAGCACATGCACACCTGGTATGGGAAGCTGCACCTCAAAAAATCTGGCCAGGCCAGGGTTAAGCTGACGGACAGAGAGACCTATGTCATGGCCAGGTGCAGCTTCCTGGAGGGTGAGATCCACCACCGAGGAGCACCAGGAGCCCCTCTGTCTACCCTCTCTCTCCGGCAGCCTCTTCGACCCAGTCCTCTTCCGGCCAAGAGTCAGTCCCTGTCTCCATGCAGGTATCTGTTGGAGCGTGCCACGGCGGAGAACCCCCGTGCAGGTGTTGAAAGTGTGGTGGACGGCGAGGAGGACTCCCTGGTGCGGTGGGAGAAAGGAGACATCGAGTCACTACTGCCAAAGTCGCATCCACCCACACCTCCGCCTCCACAGTAAGGCAGAGAGCCAGACTGCAGGAGGGGCAGAGCCACAAGGTCCTGGTGGAGATCAGGGACACCATCCGCACCAGCATAGGTCTCCTCTCTCAGCTGGCCCCCGTCGACTCCGACTCCTCCAACCGCAAGCCCTTCCTCAATTATGTCAACCAGACCCTCAAGGAGATGGCGGATTCCCAGTACCAGGTGATGAAGGAGAGGATCACCATGCTGCTAAACAACCCTCCAGACCCAGAGGCACCTGCTCCCAACCAGTCCAGGTCTGTTCCTCCACCCCAGGTGATGTCCCTCCCATACCAAGGCTTCCCACAGCCCCTCACCTACCAGGGCTAAAGCTACCCGGAGGTCCAGCAGCACAGACAGCAGCCCTTCCAAATGAAGGCACAGAGTCATCGGGCGACACCGTTGCCACCGGTTCCACTGATGCCACCGATGCCAACCACGACAATAATGCCACCCACGCCAGCGATGCCACCCACGCCAGTCCTCACCCCGCTGCAGACCAGGCAGCCCCACTACACTGCTCCTTCCTCCATCCCACAGCCAAGCCCGGCCTCAGTACATCTGTCCTCAGTACTGGGGCTGACACCCCATGGCATGGAGGAAGGACCTCTCGGCATCACGGGGCTGAGCCAGCTGTCCGACACCTTCCTCAACACACCGTCCCCTGTTGTCCTCTCGGGGCCAGGCACTCCAACAACACCTCAGACCAGCACTGCAGCAGCACCCACCTCCACAGCATCTGCACCCTAACACCTTAGACTGGGCACACACCACCGAGTGACCAAGAGGAGTGCGAGAGACTGGCTGCCTGGATATTTGTGGACTTTATTTGGACACTTGAATTGGGTCATATTTATTTTACAGCTTGTTATTAATAAAGTTTATCTTTGTTTCACACACTTGCTTCATTAATTCTTTTCTATAAAGTCTGGGTGGAAACTTTTAGAAATGGTTTAGCCTTTGCATGCTTGTGGGATGGGTTAAGATAGCAGTGGGATGGGCAGTGATACCTTTGGGATGGGTTAAGATAGCTGTGGGATGGGAAGGGATACCTGTGGGATGGGAAGGGATACCTGTGGGATGGGAAGGGATACCTGTGGGATGGGTAATAGTTGTGAGATAGATAAACCTCCAGTGCAAGCATAGTGGGACTGTATGGTCCACCCTCCCAGGTGCCACCCCTACGGCCCTTCATTATCAATTACAATGTAAGCATTGATCCACACATGTCAACATAAACACAACTCTTTATTAAATGCCCTGTTCATTGTAGGCACACCCAACATACATGGGACAATCTCATCCGTGTGATGAGACAGGCTGAAGGAAACATCCATTAAGCATCTACCATCCTGTCTTGCCACTCCACCGCTCCAGCTGGGGAGTTGCACCAGTGTTTCAGGAGGTTGCGCTGCTTCTTCGCCTCACGTGAGGCTCTGTTGGGCCCTTGCACATCCTCAGTGTTGATCAGGTTTTGCCCTTGCCTCCATTCCCCAGGCTCCATGTCCCCATTGCCTTGCTGGAGGTCCATGAGCCTGTTCTGCAAGACTGGGTAGCATGTGCACATGAGATTGTGCAGGATGCAGCAAGCTTCCACGATCCTCCTCATGGTCTCTGGGCGATGCTGCATGTTGGTGAGAAGTATCTGGAACCTGTTGGCCAGGATGCCAAAGGCGTTCTCCACCACCCGCCTTTTCTTCCCGTAGTAGAGTTCACAGAGACTGTAGATGGTTTCGCAGTGTTGCAGAAGGATGTTGGCTGCCAAAAGGATTTTGTCGCAATCCACGGTGGACATGACTGGATGCTGTGGAAGAGGAAGAGTCAGATGAAGGCTGCAGAGGTCTGCACAGCTTGGCTGTTGTTCTGAAAGTGAGATGCAGACAAGTTGCTCCCCCTTTTTAAAGGCAGTATAGGTGTCCCTTTGCATCCTCTAGGCATCCTCTAGGCATCCTCTAGGCATCCTGTAGACATCCTTAATATCCGAGATAGGTCCCCTCTGCGAACGTTTTTTCCATTTTAAACGCTTTGTTTCCGTGCTGCATCCGTTCTGCATCCGTTCTGCATCCGTTCTGCATCCGTTCTGCGTCCATTCCGCTTCCTCCCTGCGTCCGGGTGGATGGAGTTGCGCGGATGCGCAGCGGATGCCTAGCGGATATAGTGGATGCGTAACGGATGCATAATGGATGTGTAGCGGATGCGTAGCGGATGCAGAATGGACGAATTGGATACATTTTCCATGCAAAAGTTTTAGGTAGCCCAAAACTTTTGGAGCGGATGAAACGTCAATACACGGATGCTGGATGGATAGAGAGGAAGCAAAACGGAGGCAGTGAGTACATCGCGTTTTCCAACGGATGGCAAGGTTTTTTGTCCATTTTACATCCTCTTTGCATCCGTTGGTGCAGTGTGACAGGGGCTTAAAATGCTTGCTTGCAAGACAACTGTGGCAGTTACACAGGTACTATTCTAGCTTCTGGTGGTAACTGCATTAGTAATTTCTTTCAAGCATCTGTTCTGCTGATAAGAATGTGATGCTTTATTTCTTTATCAGAAGTGAGAATATTAGAATATTAATTTCTCTGAACAGTATTATTCTGCCACATATTCTATATTCTTGTAGAAATGTGACATAGGATACAATCTTAATTTCAGAAAAAATAAAAAATGAACAGTATTGGACAAGATTCCATTTCTCACATTCACTTAAACTGCATGGTAATTTTAAGCCCATGTCACACTGAACCAACGGATGCAAAGAGGATGTAAAATGGAGAAAAAAACTTGCCATCCGTTGGAAAACGCGATGTACTCACTGTCTCTGTTTTGCTTCCTCTCTATCTGTCCAGCATCCGTTTATTGATGTTTCATCCGCTCCAAAAGTTTTTGGCTGCCCAAAACTTCTGTGTGGAAAATGTATCAGGTTCGTCCGTTCTGCATCTGCTACGCATCCGCTAGGAATCTGTTACGCATCCGTTACACATCCACTATATCCGCTAGGCATCTGCTGCGTATCCGCGCAACTCGCATCCCCTTGGACGCAGGGAGGAAGTGGAACGGACGCGGAACGGATGCAGAACGGATGCAGCATGGAAACAAAGCATTTAAAATGGAAAAAACGTTCGCAGAGGGGACCTATCTTGGATATTAAGGATGTATAGAGGATGCCTAGAGGATGCCTAGAGGATGCCTAGCAGAAAACCTATATTTCCTATAAAAAGGGGGAGCAACTCAGCTGCATCTCACTTTCAGAACAGCAGCCCAGCGGTGCAGACCTCTGCAGCCTTCATCTGCCTCTTCCTCTTCCACAGCATCCAGTCATGTCCACCGTGGATTGTAACAAAGTCCTTTCGGCAGCCACCATTGTTCTGCAACAGTGCGAAGCCATCTGCAGGCTCTGTGAACTCTACTGCAAGAAGAAAAAGAGGCAGCCAAAAAGAGTCTGGGTCCGAAGATGGTTCGCCAGAAGAGCAGAGGACGGACTGTACAGCAAGCTGATGGTGGAGCTCAGGAATGAAGACACTCGGGCGTTCCAGAACTTCATGAGGATGCCTCCAGCCATGTTTGACGAAGTTGTGCAACGGATCACACCCAGGTTGACCAAGCGGAGCACCAGCTTCCGCCCCAGCCTGGAACCTGGGCTCAAGGTAGCACTCACTCTGCGCCACCTGGCCTCAGGGACCACCGACAGGAGCATGCAGTATGGCTGGAGGGTGCCATCCAACACCATCAGCATTGTGGTCAGAGAAGTGGTGCAGGCCATCATTGAAGAATACAAGGAGGAGCTCCTCCAGTACCCCTCCACTGAAGAAGGATGGAAGAAAGTTGCAGAGCAGTGGTATCAGAACTTCCCCCATACCCTTGGAGCCATAGATGGCAAGCACGTAGCCTGCAAAGCTCCAGCCAAGTCGGGGTCCACTTATTTCAATTCCAAGGGCTTCTTCAGCATCATCCTCTTTGCCATGGTCGATGCTGACTACAAGTTCATGTACATCGATGCTTCAGGCAACGGCTCATCTTCAGATGCCCAGGTATACAACGCCAGTCACCTCAAGGAGGAGCTGGAACGCAACCTCATCATGGGCTTCCCAGATCCAGAACCCCTGCCCAACGACACACAAGATGTGCCCTACTTCATCGTGGGGAATGACGCCTTCTCCCTCACAACCTACCTCATGAAGCCCTTCACCTCCAGACTCCTCACCCGTGAAGGGAGGATCTTCAACTACAGGCTGTCCAGGGCAAGGCGGGTGGTGGAGAACGCCTTTGGCATCCTGGCCAACAGGTTCCAGGTACTTCTCACCACCATGCAGCATTGCCCAGAGACCGTGAGGAGGATCGTGAAAGCTTGCTGCATCCTGCACAATCTCATGTGCACCCGCTACCCAGTGTTGCAGAACAGGCTTGTGGACCTCCAACAAGGCAATGGGGACATGGAGCCTGGGGAATGGAGGCAAGGGCGAAACCTGATCGACACTGAGGATGTGCAAGGCCCCAACATGAAGCGAAGAAGCAGCGCAACCTCCTGAGACACTGGTGCAACTCCCCAGCTGGAGCAGTGGAGTGGCAAGACAGGATGGTAGATGCTTAATGGATGCTTCCTTCAGCCTGTCTCATCACACGGATGAGACTGGGCCATGTATGTTTGGTTGGCCTACAATGAACAGGGCGTTTAATAAAGAGTTGTGTTTATGTTGACATGTGTGGATAATTATTACATTATTATTGATAATAAAGGGCCATAGGTGTGGCACCTGGGAGGGTGGACCATACAGTCCCACTATGCTTGCACTGGAGGTTTATCTATCCCACTGCTATCCTAACCCATCCCATAGCTATTACCCATCCCACAGGTATCCTAACCCATTCCAAAGCTATCCTTACCCATCCCACAAGCATGCAAAGGCTTAAACCATTTCTAAAAGTTTCCACCAAGACTTTATTAAAAAAATGAAATGAAGCAAGTGTGTGAATCATAAATAGACTTTATTAACAACAAGCTATAAAACAAAAATGAGTCTCTGGCACTCCTCTTGGTCGCTCAGTCTCAGGGGTGAAGGGTCCAGGTGCTGTGGAGGTGGCTTGTGCTGGAGTGCTTGTCATCAGCTCCTTCAGAAGCAGAAGCAGCAGAAGTGCCAGCCCCAGAAGAGCGAGCCCGTGCTGCAGGAGCCCCAGCAGAACCAAAGTGAGGGCCAGGGGGCAGGATGGTAGCCCTGTCCCTCTTGCCAGGGCTGGCAGCAGATGGCTGAGGCTTGCTGTGCTTCCGCATGGTTGTGGGGTTGCTGGCTGGCAGGGAGGCTGGCAGGAACCAAGGCTGGCAGGAAGGCTGGCAGGAAGGCTGGCACCAAGGCTGGCAGGAAGTCTGGCAGGGAGGCAGGCACCAAGGCTTGCAGGAAGGCTGGCAGGCAGGCAGGCACCAAGGCTGGCAGGCAGACATGAACCAAGGCTGGCAGGAAGGCAGGCACCAAGGCTGGCAGGCAGACCGGCTGGTAGGAAGGCTTGCAGGCAGGCTGGCAGGGAGGCTGGCAGCAAGGCTGGCAGGGAGACTGGCACCAAGTCTGGCACCAAGGCTGGCACCAAGGCTGGCACCAAGGCTGGCAGGCAGACATGCAGGCAGGGCAGGCAAGGCAGCCAATCTGTCTGGCAGCAGGTATTTCCTCTGAAGGGCGACCTGCTTCTGAGCTGCTTCCGTTATATCCACGGGGCTGACGCAATGCATCCTCCCCGCATGCGCAATTAACGCCAGGCATCCATTAGGCTTCCACTGTGCATCCGCTGTGCATCCGCTTCATCTGTTTCACTTCCGCTTTGCTGAGGCCCCCCGGAAGCCTAGCGGATGTGCCATCCACTCCCATCCGCTTCCATCTGCTGGGCTTCCGTTCCGCATCCGCTTTGCATCCGCCCTGCGTCCTCCCCGCGTCCGTGTTATCCGCTCCAGTTATGCAAATTTTTGCCCCTTTTGAGAGCGGATAACAACGGAAGTAACATTTTGCTCGTCCGTTGTGTCCTTTTTGCATCTGTTGGTCAGTGTGACATGGGCTTTACCAAGTGCTCCCACATAGGTGAATCTGGGTTAATTGGAGCAACAAACTACCAATAAAGTATTATCTACTTCAAGATCAGAGAAAAAGTTGTTCTAAGGCACAAGTAGTCCCCAGTTTAAGAACAAGTTCTATTCCAAGTTCTATCCTTAAGTCAAATTTGTAGTGAACTGGATATTGTAGTACTGTGTAATTAACTTGAATCACTATGTATTTAACCTGATTTTACTGTAATAAGCCCATTCTTAATTATGTCTCTCTCTCTCTCTCTCTCTCTCTCTGTATATATATATACATATATATATGTATATGTATATATATATATATATATGTGTGTGTGTGTATGTATCTATTTTTTTAAGCTTTCGCGGGTACTTACATGTGTGCTGTTTAGCTTCCCTCGGGTATTATCCCACGTCATTGTAGTGT